>AP025041.1:6447208-6533566 GCA_036186865.1 Eustoma russellianum | reverse complement strand
GACATTGAAATACCAATTTTACCCCTGATTTTAATTGATTTTACCCCTGCAATACGTCCTTCTCTCTATCCTCTCATTTCCCGCCCCCCTCTCCCCTGCGAATTTTCTCCTCTTCTCTGCAATTATTCCCGCTCTCTTCCCTCTCATTTCCCCTCTTCTAATAACCACCACAAGAACCGCTGCAATACTGGTCGTTGCGGCCATAGCCACGGTCACCACCTCCATAACCACCCTCTCCACCTTCACGACGACCACCTCCATAACCACAAGAACTACCGTATCCACCTTCGCGTCTGCCACCACAATAACCACCTCCACCTTCGCGTCTGTCACCACCGCCAGAAGAAATTTTCATGGACAGTTGACCTTTTTCGTATTTCATGGTGCCGTGGGAATGTCTTGAAATTGTTCAGGCTTTGTTGCATGTAACTTCTAATCTGATCGTGTAACGTCATTTTACTGCAATTGACCTGTTATGCTGGCTACAAGCTGCTGCCGGATATTAAGATTGGGAAGTATAATGAAAATACTGTAGCTCCAGGGTCCTGTAATCCCGCGGCAGCACATAATTCAGTATGATAAGCTCTCTTTTCTGTAGTTAGTCGGTTTTATTGGAGCTGATGCTTTTTGTTTTTGTTGTAAAAGAAATCTTTGGACAGAGGCATTAGAGTGGAGGTTGATGACAGGGATGCACTATGAGGAAGGAGATTGGAATCTCACCAGCAGCTTTTGTTTAATGCAATCTTTCTGCAATTGTTCGGGATGGGGAACTAAAGCTGTGTCCGGTAAGTTTTGCAACTACATGGCGTGAAAGGATTTAAGGAAATAATTTGATTAGCTAACAGAATTATTAGCCTTGTCCTTTACCTGATTTTTGTCCTTTTAGATGAGACTAAGTTATTTACTGTGTGGTTTTTTCGTTAATTATAGTTCCGGATTGAAGAAAAAACTATATCTTCTCTTCTTCTTTATTGAGCATCAACGGTAAAATTGTTACCTTCTCTCTTGGAAAAAGAAAAAGAAAGATGAAGTTGCCTATTTGTTGATGATCAAGTTGTCCTATCAGAAGTGCTGATTAGTGATCGAGTGGCAATTACTCCGGAGCAACCATGTCTGAAATTTTATAAATCGAACCATCCTCCAACATTGTTTTAGTTTCAGTATAGTGGTATCATGATGAACAAGGTCAGTTGACGCAGTTTAGCATTAGACATCTAAGCATTACAGCCGTAGTGGCTATCGGGGGTATGACGTTGAATTATGGAGGGGATTATGTGAATTGAGGACTAATTTATGGAAGGGATTATGTGAATTGAGGGCTAATTTATGGAAGAAAACGACCATGGAACTGTAGCAGTATAAGGGAGGGGGTGGATGACGTTGATTTTGAGGGAAAACTTTATTTGGCGCTAAAATTTGATGAAACCGGCTGCAGCAGGTCAGCAGCCGGTTTCTGGCGTTAATTGAATCAATTTTGCCCACGTTTGGATGCCAAGTGAGGTTTCGGAACGTTTAAATGCTAAGTGGATTCTGTGACAAACGTTTGGGTGCTAGGTGCATTTTACTCTTTAGTTTAGTATTAGTTTTGTCTTTTTCTATCACACGTTTTGTTTTATATAAAAAAAAGGTTGAACCCCAACCAGTAAGGGTCCCTTCCACACCCAGTCACAAAGGTAGTGTATGGATGTAAATCAGGTACCCAACGGTCCGCTAGCAGGAGCTGGTCATTTACACAGTAGTCTGCATAAGAAGCCCCTAGCTCTGCAGGCAAGCCTACAGGCCAAGAAACTTCCACACTATGCACTTGGTGGGAAGTGGCTCTCTTGACATTGGCAAGAACTGAACCCCTGACTTTTCTTTCGAGAACCCCTGTCCGGAACCAGTTGGGCTATATCCTGGGAACAGTTTTATATATGTTGTACAAGGAACTCTTCGGGTTAGAATTTATTATATTACAGTTACAGATGATATCTTGTTCGTACCGGACAGCTGACAAAAACCATGTCTTAATCATTTTGCCAAATGGGACAATTAATAAAGATACGGGATCTTATGAAATATGAACAGAACATGAAATGAGTTAAATAGTTCATTTAAAGTATGTGTTGAAAATCAAGTGTATGGAAGATGTTAATGGTCATGACATATAAAATAGGAGTCTTTATGTTTTGCAAGCACATTACAAAGAAATAGAGTTATCTCAAAAGAAACAATGGATGGTCCTAAAATCGAAGAAGGGAATTGACTCACTAGTTGAACTTACACAATATGTTTACACACACACATATATGAAATACGGCATATTAGACACACACATACATATATATACATATACATACATACATATATATATACATGCATATATACACATATATATAATACATACATATATATATACACACACATATATATGGACAACTAATAAAGATACGGGATCTTTACTCTTTCCATTGTTCCACATTCATGACTTTCCCATTTATTGTAGGAAATGTGTGTTTTCATATATTTTTTATTTTTTTATTATACAACGTAATATGTGTTCTGAAATAGTATTTTAAAGCATTAGTTCGTCATAAAGGAAAAAAGAAACGGATGATTATATATATAAAACCGATAGAAACCAAATTCAATAAAATTGAAGCGAACATTGAAGTAGGATGATGAAAAAGAAATGGATTGAGTTACGGTCATTACCTTTTTTTTTTTCCACAATATTTCTATTGTGATTTTATCCATTAAGTTAAGAATGAATTTACCTATAGAGCCGAAGACCTCAATAGAAGCAAACTTTATATCTTTTGGGATGGAGGTATTATTGATCTATCTCTTTCGCTCCCAGATCCTATCGTTAGCTTTTGATATCGTTAAAATATACTTGGTATGATTGTTGTTGTAAGTTAAGGATGAACTTTGAAAGCAAAAAATGTAAAATACACACACATATATGGTGGCAATGGTATCTTCAAAAGGAAATAATGCTATGAATTGCGCAAAAAAAATATTTATATCACATCTCTCTTTCCGTTACGATTTCACCACATTCATGTAATTAAATTGATGATTTTAATTTATTTTACTTTTCAACAGTCATTAATATTGCACTGTATACAGTTAACGAAGTGGTATTTTATTAGCATACTAATCAAACATTGAAGGCGTCAACATGGACATGAGGAAGTCATTCAATCTAATCAGAACAAAGACTAATGACAGTGACATCCTATTAAACTTTTACCAACTGATCAGAAGGTTAGGGCTGATTTTACTTTTACTTAACCTGACTGCGTAACTGTGTCGAAATAAAAAGGCTGAAAAAGTTGGTACTGCCTACCACCTGCACCTAAAACAAATCCAAGCTGTAATCTTTACAAGTCACACCACCGCCTCATTTTGGGGATATGATCCCCTCACCGCCAAGTTGATGCGCTGACACGTGACCGCACGACACGTGGCAGCAAGGAGTGGTAAGGTTAGATGCATGTGACCCTCATCTAGTCTCACCACCTCTCTTGCTGCCACGTGTCACGTAGTCACAAAGAGGATGAAAAAAGTGGAGGTGAGGAGATCTAAACCCCTCATTTTGTAGGCTACAGCTCCTCTTAGCTGCGGTGTACGGATTTCTCCTGGGTTTTGGATGTGATGGGCACGTAACATCCTACTTGTCACAAACTTAACATTAGGTAAGTTTTTAAGGTAGCTTTAGAGACTTTATTTGACTTTATTTATTTGGTGGCAAAAGGTCATAACGTGACCGTCACGCGAAGGTCTTCATTGTTCTAGCCTCAAGTATCAAATCATGAATTCAGCTGTTGTCTGAATTTATTAAGAATTTTACATAAAAACCTACACAAAATGTTTTTCTGTAAACTTGGTCTTCTGCAATCATGAATTCAGCTTTTTTTTTTCCACAAAATGTTGTTGGTGTCAAATCAAACTCGAATACCATGTATGCAATGAGTCTAACTTTATTTATTTAGTTTGCTTAATGGGATCTCATCTGGTTTGAGATATATATTAAAAATCTATCTTCACGTTTGCGTATTACTTCATTAAGTTATTTTTGATTTTTTATTAAAAATGTAGTTTTATGGATCATGGGTATGACAAAAACACCAATCCACCACACACTTGTGTTCTTTACTTTCATTCAAGTCTTTATTCTCTCTAAAGAACACATCCAAGTATTGGTTACACTTAAAAACGAAAAATAGCCACAAAATATCCATACTTGTTGAACACACTATTCAACCCCTCCTTCTAGTGTGTTCTAAAGGACCTAACAATATATATGTATATATGTGTGTGTATATATATATATATATATATATATATATATATATATACACATATATATATGTACATATATATATAATATATGTGTATATATATATATGTATATATATATGTATATATATGTATACACATATATATATATGTACATATATATACACATATATATGTATATATATGTATACACATATATATGTATACACATATATATATATGTACATATATATACATATATATATATGAACAAACGTTTTTCACATAAACCCCAATTGAATTAAGAAGAATGAAAAAAATATTAGTCATGAAAGCTAGCTCCTTGGTTAAACCATGCGAATTAGTGATTCTCTCTCTTCTTCTTCTTTTTTTTTTTGCCCCTTTCTTTGCGGACAGGTTTGGGCTTAGTTTTAGGGCGGGGGCGGTTGGGGGTGAGATCTGAGGAGGTTGGAAAGGAGGAAAAATATGAGGCCTCTAATCACGTCTCGTCACCTGTAAAAAAAATTGTCAGTGGTCCCACCACATTCAAAAATTTTTTTAAAAAAAAGGCAATTTTTTTACACGTGGCGGGACGTGATTGGAGGCCTCATATTTTGCCTCTTTTCCAACCTCCTCTGATCTCACCCGGGGCGGTTGTGGTGTGTGTGGCGGTTGTGGTGTGTGTATTGAGTCAAATTATTTGACTCTATACATTCGATGTAATAAATCTAGTTTGCAAATACTATAAAAGATTTAATATGATGCTCATTTAGTGCTTATAGAGAGTTCTTTAATATAATGTAGTATGTTCTCACAAATAATATCATTACTTAGTAAAAAAATTATTTTTTCGCTATGTTGAAAAGATATGTGAGAGAAAAAGTTGAACTAAAATTTTATTAATAATTTATTTTGATTATAATTGAGACTATAAAGTCAACAAAATTTTAAATAAATTCTAGGAAAAAATATAACTATTTGATTACTTGTTTTTTTAGCCAATCGAATATGTAAAATATATATGGTGCATTATAACGAGTTCTTCTCTAACTACTCGAATGCATAAAATATTTATAGTTGTTCTCTAACCATCATCTATTGTTTTATATGGTCAACTAATATAGAATTTATATTAGTTGACCATGTAATCTTTGTGATTTTTATTTGATTGTGCTATGGTTTGACTTTATTATGTTGAATCGATATACTTTTCATATATAATTATGTTGCGGGACTCTGAATATAGGTTTACTTATGGCATCACATGCTATAGCTACTTGTAATGGTAGTGGCATGACCTGAATATAGGTTTACTTATGGCATCACATGCTATAGCTAGATGACCGATGGAAGAGTCGAGGTCTCATATTGATGATTTGTTGACTGTTCAAGGATATCATATGTCACTTTTGCTTAGGACTAGTACGAGTTATAAGACCTCAAATCGTTTATTTAGAGTAGACGTGTACAAAGAGGCTTCGAACATCACACTTAGGTGCAATCTGGATTTTAAGGCAATAAGATTATGGGGCGTGATGAGTTGCAGTGAGACTAAGGTTGATCATGGATTGATCACGGTATTTGCAGAGAGGTGAGAGACATGAGACTCCACACATTTCATCTACCTATAGATGAGTGACTGTGATAATACAAGGCGTAACAATTCTATTTGGGCTACAAATTGACAGTGAGCCTCTTATGGGATGGAGTTTAGGTACACTATATCAGGATGGAAGGATGATGGTACATTATTGTTGGATTAGATCCATAACGCTCAAGATTTCACGGAAAATTGTATACGTCACGGGCTAGTTGAGTGGATATAGGCGACCGTCTAGCAGAAAATGCATATGCATTGCAGGTTGAGCAGAAGCACGAGCTTTGATGTTCCTTCAGGTCATAATATCATTATGCAATTCTGCTACTACCCAGATGCAGTTGGTATATTTAGCTGATTTGTAAGTGTTATGCCTGTCTGTCTTGCCATAACCTATCGTGTTAATGAGAAGCATGATAATCTAATGCAAGGAGTTTCACGGGCTGTATGACGGATGCCTCACCGTACGTGCTGTGGACATTGCACTTGGTTATCATGGTGATGCTGGATATTGTGGTTCTTCAACTGATCTACGTTGCACAATACGTTTGTATTAATGTCACATGTAAAATAGTGCCCCAATTGTTTGGAGAATTTTTCAATTCGTATCACATTTTTAGTTTTTCTTATTAAAAGTATAATATTTTTTGAAATTTTCCCATCGTTTTACTACACTAGTGGTTCTTTAATTTTGTGTACAAGAAAATAAAACCTCTCATATTGTTATGACAAACGCTACCGATCAGTACCCAACCTAATTGAAAACAAAGAAATGATACATACCATCAGATGAAATCTCTCAAACGTTGCCTTTAACTCGTATTAAAGAAAAAAAAATCTGGTAGCCTATAATTGCATCCCCGTTTGGAGTATAAATGACCTTGGATGGGACCGGATCTCCTCAGTGCCCACACCATCATCTATTTGCCCACCGTTTACTACGTGACAGCAAGGAGTGGTGAGACTAGATATGGATGACACTATCTAGTCTCACCACACCTCTTGCTGTCACGTGACAGACGATAGACAAAGAATGATAGTGTGGGAGGTGAGCAGATCCCATCTCCCTTGGATGAGGTCGCTGGAAGACAAACATCAAACGTGCATAGGCTGGACGCTTCATGACTATGATTGATTTTGAGGAGGTAGTAGTAATGATAATATTATGGGGAATAGAAGCCACACAGGAGTCTATCAGTCAATTAAATTGACTTAAAGTTATCTGATGCATCGTTGATTTCTGAACTAGGACTAGTTTGAGTTCAATATTTGTAGGCCGATTCCTTCGAGCAAAGGTGAGAATCTCTCACCGCGTGAGCTCCACTGTCTCAGTCTCAAAGATTATGTGTGGAGAATGTAAATCAGGAGTCCAACTGTCTCTTATGTTGGGTGAGATCTTACGCAGTTATGCACACAAGACGTCCCCCCACAAACCAGGTCTTGGGCCTAGCAGCAGAGGAACGCCCATATTGTGCATGTCCCTGCAATCGAACTCTTAACATATTGGAACAAATTCAAACCCGAGTACCAACTGGACTATGTCCTGGAGGCAAGCCGGTTCCTAAATGGTTTGACGCTTGTACTGCAGGGCAGGGCGGATATACATATATACATACACACATGTACTTGTGTAGTATGTATATGTATATATGTGTATGTTTTGTACATATATATATGTGTAGATGAACGTTTCAATTACGCAATGATCTGAAATTTACTAACATTTGATATAAAGTTCCAGTAACATTTTGAAGATCTCTTTTCAAATTCGTGCCTTACATGGGCAACCCATTTTTGAGATTTTTCGCTTAATTCGACTGTAACACAAGTTTAAGGGAAGTTTATCTAGTTTAATACATGTAAAAAAATGTAAGTAAAAGAAATAAAGCACCATACTTAAGATTTATGTAATTATTCCTTTCTTATACGATGTAAAGATGTGATTTCTTACTCATAATACTTGAATAAGTGATAAATCCAAATCCCTAGCCGTTTAGTTTTCATAAATGTCATACGAGTTGGGTGTATCACAAACTTTAACTATTCGATACACATTCTGACATGCAATACAATAAAATTATCAAAAAGGATTAACTTGAATCAAACAACACTTTTTTATATCACTCATATTCGTGTTTACGGTATCTTGAAGTATAATTTTTTCACGTTTTAGTAATAAGTACTTCATGCTGTTAGTTAAAAAGTTTTCTTGCATACAGTGATCTTCAAAAAAGTTTATATGTATTCGTTGTCAATGAAGCAAAATAACCTATGTAGACTCTCTTATCACTATAACACACATCACTCGATTTCACTCTAAACTGTAGCAATATGCAATTTAGACTAGATTGTAGGATAAATATTAGACGTAATGTTTATCTTTAAGATTTATCCCGTGATTTATTAATTTAAATCACATATAGTGTGGATCACCATGTCATCTTATCTCCTAGACTTGTATTTGACTACAACTCCTTGGTGATAAGGGATTATCACCATACAGTAGAGTTTGTGATGGTACGAACTCTAATCAAGACAGGATTAGGGGGTCCCTAGCCTAGCCTATAAATAAGAGCCTATGGTTGTCCATCAAACCATCTCATTCAAGCCAAGAGGAACAAGGCTAGAAGGCTACCCTAAGGACTACATCAACAGGAAGAAGGCTTCTACAAACGACAATGGCCGGAGGTAACTTTATTTGCTTCCGTATTTATTTTGGGCTAACAATTGGTATCAGAGCGGTCCTCTGACCATGTCGATTTGTATCGAGCCACCCCTTATTAACGTGTGCATAGCACACGTGATTTCATCAAAAAAAAAAAATCGTTTTTTTTTGGAACAAGTTTGGTAAAAGAAGATTCTGTTTTTGGGTTTATATATAAGACAGCGCACAATGTCTATCAAAAGTCGTCGATGGCCTGGTGGTTAGTGTCTCTCTTTGTGCGAAAGGTCCTAGGTTCAATACCCCCTAGCGAAAATTTCGGAAGTTTTTTTTGGAACTTCTGGAATACTCTATTTTATAATTAATAAAAACAGAGCCAGCATTCATGTCAAGGCAACATTTGGCCTGATGGTCAGATGTTAGATCAAGCATGGAGAGGTCTCAGGTTCGAGACTCTCTCCAGCGAATAAGCAGGAGTATTTTTGCTCCTGGCCTCGGTGGCTGCAGCGGTTATGGGCCCGGATCCGGATTCCTCAGTTCCGGCCCTGCAGTCAAATTGGGCTTCGACCCAAATTCGGATTTTCATTAAAAAAAAAACCCGAAAATCTGGTTTGTGGGCCTGTGGTTTGGGGCTCTCTTTTGGGCCAATTCTGTTTTATGGTGGTTCAAATTAAAATGTTGGAAAATAATTGATAATCAATTATTTGTCAGTTGACTTTCAAAAAAAAAAAAAATTTGAGCAGACAGAATTCAAATTAAACCATTGAGTGTATGCAACAATGATGACCCTTTAATGTGTTTAATATCTACTGAATTCAAATTAAAAGATTTAGGCAAATTGCTTAGGCAAATTTATTTTCCAGAGCTTTTCGGTTTCATAGAAAATTAAATTGCTATGTATTCTACTTGTTTAGATTCAAGAATCTTTGTTAAGAATTTATTTGGGCTTTGAGTTTTTTGGTGTTTACTATTTTGGTCTAGAATAAATAAAGAAACAATTGTGCAGTTTTTATTATGTTCTTTGGTACATCACGTTTTAGTTTCTTGATAGCATGTTGCATTATGCATTAATTGTCATAATATGTTATACATGCTAATATTATGATTTTAGACTGTTTAGTTTACTTTATTAACATCTCACATTGTTTTTGACACCACATGTGCCTCTCCTTTTATGCGATTCGTTTTCGAAACAATATATATTGAGAAAACTTGTGGCAAACGCAAAAGGTGAACTATTGAAAGTGTGATAAATACACCGTACACGTAATTTCTGTCTAGAAAGTCGGTACTTAAGCGGGACCGTCTGTGACCCCACCGCACGGCCTGGGACTTTACGTGGAATGGTAATACCTGTCTAGGAAATTGATTCATGATCTTTCCTGGGGTATTGCCGAATCGGTTCACTTCACATTTTCATTATGATTTCATCTTTTGTTGATGTCATATAAAGCGTTTTTTTTTTTAAAGTTGATGACATATAAAGAATTATTTTCTTAATTTTAAGATTAGCCACAGCATCTTAAAATTATGCGGTATAATGAAAATAAAATGTCATCAAACATATGGTTTTGATTAATAAGGTAGTCACTCTGCCCCACAGGGAAGTGGTTATTTTATTGATCAAGAAAATTAAACATAAACGTTTTCTATGCCCACAGGTACGAAAATATCCCGGTTGTTTGATTTTCATTTTGTTTTAATATATTCTATGCATGATTAACCTCTACCCACAGGAAGGTTGGAATATATTAATTTTATATTACATGAAGTACATAGCATGATTGTATGTTTCTTTGGTTACGCAGTTCCCACCGTTAGTATGTTTGATTCTGCTAAAACTCCGATCTTAACTGGTGACAATTACGCTGAATGGAAAGAAGTGATCCTTTTGACGTTAGGGTGCATGGACTTAGACCTGGCGCTCCGTGTGGATGAACCACCAAAACCCACGGATTCAAGTACGCCTTTGGAAGTGTCTAATTATGAGAAGTGGGAGCGATCTAATCGCTTGAGCATGATGCTCATCAAGACCCGCATAAGTCCAAGCATTAGAGGTTCTATCCCTAAATTGGAAAATGTCAAAGCTTACATGAAGGCTGTCGATGAGCAATTCGTAAGTTTGGATAAGGCTGTGGCCAACACTTTAATGAAAAGACTCTCGAACATGACCCATGACAGAAGCCGTGGTGTGCGTGAGCACATCATGGAGATGAGGGACATTGCTGCTAAACTAAACTCTCTTAAAGTTGAAATTTCCGACTCATTCCTTGTGCACTTTGTACTCAACTCTCTTTCACCGGACTTTGGTCCATTTAAGATCTCTTACAACACACATAAGGAAAATTGGTCAATTAATAAACTTCTGACCATGTGTGTGCAAGAGGAGGAGAGGATGAAAAATGAGTCGATTGAGACTGTGCATTTTACGACTCATTCTAAGACAAATGCACTAAAAGGCAAGGGTGTCATTAAGAAGAAAACTGGCAATAAAGACAGATGCCGGTTTTGCAAGAAAAAGGGACACTGGAAGAAAGACTGCCTGAAATACAAGGGATGGCTGGAAAGGAAAGGTAATTTTTCATTTGTGTGTCATGAATCTAATTTCACTGAAGTTTCTGATAACACATGGTGGATTGATTGTGGTTCTACAATTCACATTTCGAAAACCTTGCAGGGCTTTCTAAACCTGAGGAAGCCAAAGGAAACTGAGCGGAACATCTATTCTGGAAACCGGATGGGCTCAACTGTAGAAGGAGTGGGATCCTATAGACTCATTTTGAAGACTGGTTTTCAGTTAGTTTTAGAAAACACTTTTATGTACCGTCTTTTTCTAGAAATTTAATTTCGCTTTCAAGACTTTCAATTTTAGGTTTTGATTCAAACACTCATTTGAATGTAATGAATCTTTCATTAGGCAATAAAATTGTTGGTTGTGCGAAATTGAATGGTTTTTTATTTCAACTTGAGTTGGATCCCATGTATGAGTACACTCTTTTGACAGAAACTGCAACAAAATGATGTATTATCAACGAAAACTCATCAAGACTTTGGCACAAACGATTGGGACACATCTCAATTGATCGAATGAAAAGATTAGTGAATGAAGGAGTTTTACAAACTATGGACTTCACTGATTTTGGTACTTGCGTGGAATGCATAAAAGGAAAGCAAACCAACAAGACCGTTAAGGGTGCCAAAAGGAGTTCACAACTTCTTGAAATTATACACACAGACCTCTGTGGTCCGTTTCATATTCCGTGCTTGAATGGTCAGAAATATTTTATTTCATTCATAGATGATTATTCAAGATTCATGTATCTTTATCTCCTATTTGATAAATCTGAAGCACTTGATGCGTTCAAAATCTTCAAATTGGAAGTAGAGAGACAAAAGGAAAAGACAATTAAAATTGTCCGATCCGATAGAGGCGGTGAATATTATGGGCGTTACACAGAAAAGGGTCAAATGATTGGTCCATTTGTTAAGTTCCTTCGGAAGGAGGGTATTGTTGGACAATACACCATGCCTGGCTCACCACAACAGAATGGTGTTGCTGAAAGAAGGAATCGAACGCTTATGGACATGGTTAGGAGTATGGTTAGCACTACGAATTTGCCTGTATCCTTTTGGAGTGAGGCTCTCAAAACCGCGGTGTACGTCTTAAACAGGGTGCCATCAAAGGCTGTCCCAACCACTCCTTTTGAGTTGTGGAATGGTTGGAAACCCAGCTTAAGACATTTACACGTTTGGGGTTGTCCAGTTGAAGTTAAGGTGTACAACCCTAGCATTAAGAAACTGGATGAAAGAACTAAGAGCGGTTATTTCATTGGATATGCTTTAAACTCAAAAGGATACAGATTTTACTGTCCATCACACTCTCCATATCTGGTTGAAGCAAGAAATGCTAAGTTTCTAGAGGATCATGAAGTCAGTGGGAGTGATTCAAATCGTGAATTTAGATTTGAGGAAGTTAGGGACATACCAGTGCCCCTACATAAAGACAATTTGGATGCTATTCAACACGTTGAAGAGCCTCAAACTGTACAACCTCAAATTGTTGAATCGCATCAAGAACCCATTGAGACTTATTCCCACGCCTACTGAACCAGTGGGAGTGAGAAGATCCATACGAACTAGAAAATCAGCAATTCCTGATGACTACATAGTATACCTTCAAGAATCCGATTATGACATTGGAACATGTCATGACCCTATGTCGTTTTCAGAAGCCATGAAAAGTGACAAATCGTCACAATGGTTCAATGCCATGAAAGAAGAGATGGAATCAATGGCTAAAAACAAGGTCTGGGAACTCGTTCCATTACCAACCCGAGCCTCTATGGTGGGATGCAAATGGGTCTTTAAGACCAAGAGAGACTCAGTTGGTAATATCGAACGATATAAAGCTAGACTTGTGGCCAAAGGATTCACTCAGAAAGAAGGCATTGATTACCATGAAACCTTCTCTCCAGTTTCAAAGAAGGATTCATTTCGCATCATCATGGCATTAGTAGCTCATTTTGACCTCGAGTTACATCAAATGGACGTGAAAACAGCATTCCTTAATGGGGTTCTTGATGAAGAGGTATACATGCGTCAACCAGAAGGCTTTGTTGATTCCAAGAATGATCAATTAGTTTGCAAATTGAATAGATCCATATATGGGCTTAAACAAGCTTCACGTCAGTGGAACCTTAGGTTTCATGAGGTAGTCTCTTCATTCGGTTTTGTTGAGAACATTGTTGATCAGTGTATATACCTCAAGATGAGTGGGAGCAAGTATATCTTTCTGGTCCTATATGTGGATGATATTCTCCTGGCAAGCAGTGATCTTGGGTTACTATGTGAGACTAAACAATTTCTCACTTTGAACTTTGATATGAAGGATATGAGTGAAGCTTCTTATGTCCTTGGCATAGAGATTCACAGAGATAGAGCAAGTAAAATACTTGGTCTCTCTCAGAAAGCCTACATTAACAAAGTACTTGAGAAATTTGGCATGCAAAAGTGTAAGCCCACGGCGGCACCTATAGCTAAAGGAGACAAGTTCAGCTTAGACCAGTGTCCGAAGAATGCATTAGAGAAAGATGAGATGAAAGACAAGCCATACGCATCACTCATTGGGAGTCTTATGTATGCACTGGTCTGTACCAGACCGGATCTCTCATTTGCAGTCGGAGTACTTGGCAGATATTTGAGTGACCCTGGTATTGCTCATTGGCAAGCCGCGAAGAGGGTCTTAAGATACTTACAAGGAACCAAAGAATACAAGTTGACATACAGACGATCAGAGATTCTGGAGGTTTTGGGATATTCTGATTCTGATTACTCAGGCTGTGTGGATACAAGCAAGTCTACTTCTGGATACATTTTTCTTCTTGCTGGAGGAGCAGTATCTTGGAGAAGTAAGAAGCAAACCATTATTGCTTCGTCCACTATGGAGGCTGAGTTTATTGCGTGCTATGAAGCTACTTCACAGGCTCTTTGGATGAAATACTTCATCAGTGGTCTTAAAGTTGTCGATAGTGTTGAGAGACCAATTAAGATTTTCTGCGATAACAAAGCGGCAGTGTTCTTTGCGAAAAACAATAAGAGTGGGAGTCGCAGCAAGCATATCGACATAAAGTATCTGAAGGTCAGAGATCATATTAGCAAGGGAGATGTAAAGATTGAACACATAAGTACGGAGTCAATGTTGGCTGATCCCATGACGAAAGGTTTACCGATACAAGTATTTGGGGATCATGTTGCCAATATGGGACTACGTGGTTCTCCTTGATTTTGTATTTTTGATCTTATTGTCTAGACATTCGTTTGACATTTGTTTATTTTATTTGCGCAATCTAAGTTAGGATCTGTTTGATCCATACACGAGGACCCATTGAGATGATTTATAATAAGTCGTTCATTTTGGTTGATTGTTTGTATAATGCATGGTAATACTTGGAAGGGAGTGCTCGTTGTTTAATCTAAGAGCGCAACCGCCTTGATTCGTATGTGTTATATTTTCGATCGAGGTAGTCAAGTTGTTCGAGTGACATTTTTGTTTTGGCCAAGTTATTTAGTCACTTGTGTAGCGTTGTCTAGTGTTGACATTTGATCCAAGTGGGAGAATGTTGGATAAATATTAGACGTAATGTTTATCTTTAAGATTTATCCCGTGATTTATTAATTTAAATCACATATAGTGTGGATCACCATGTCATCTTATCTCCTAGACTTGTATTTGACTACAACTCCTTGGTGATAAGGGATTATCACCATACAGTAGAGTTTGTGATGGTACGAACTCTAATCAAGACAGGATTAGGGGGTCCCTAGCCTAGCCTATAAATAAGAGCCTATGGTTGTCCATCAAACCATCTCATTCAAGCCAAGAGGAACAAGGCTAGAAGGCTACCCTAAGGACTACATCAACAGGAAGAAGGCTTCTACAAACGACAATGGCCGGAGGTAACTTTATTTGCTTCCGTATTTATTTTGGGCTAACATAGATTCGTTCCAAATGAGTCAAACACTTGAGAGTTTGCCGTAACCCCAGGCACATTTTCATGCCACTATTGATTTTCATATATATATATATATATATATATATATATATATATATATATATATATATATATATATATATATATATACGAAATACGGCATATTAGAATAATAGAAAACACACAAAAAGACAGCCACTCTAGGACATTAATTTTTTTTAAAAAAAAGCTGTTAACTCATAAGTCAAATGTTCCTCAGAGTGAGCAATTCAAAAATATCACATTTCTCATATACACGTCTCTGACCAAATTAGAGATGCTTTTAGACGTCTTGGTTCATTGCCATACTTATTTTGAAAAAATAATCGATTGACATCTTAATAATTATTTTGAAAAAAAGACACAAAAGAAACCTGCGATCCCGACGTATCGAAGAAAATGCTTCCACGCATAAAAATGTGCTTGTCGTATTGGAAGGTAGTGCACTAATTTAGACAAAATGGAGAGAGAAGCAACTGTCGGAAGAAAAGAAGCAGCCATCCTGAGTATTTTGGTCTGGATAATTTAACTACAGGACAAGGAGACCATCTCCAATAGGAGCACCAAAACATCAAATTGGTGCAAAATGTCACTCCAACCAAGCACTAAAGCTTGCATTAAATTGGTGAAAATAAATAGTGTTGCACAAAATAAGTGTTTTGGGTTGGAGATGGTCTCAGTGGCGATATTGCCAGAGCGATTGCCATATTGTGCCACAGGACAAGTTTTACGTAAGATTGATCGATTATTAATCACTAATGAAATTGTTGGATCAAGCCAAAGTTTAACTAGGTTTAGGAGAAAAAATAGTACGGTTACACACAACATACTGTTAGATCAAGTACTTGAAAAAGTAGCCCAGGGGCATAGTCCAGTGGTAAGTGGCAAAGGTGATTGGGGCTAGAACCCCGACGTCCGAGTTCGAGTCCGTGTGGAGACAATCTTTGTTGAAATATTACAAGGGTTGCCTATGGGCTGGCTGAGTCTCGTTTGTCCTCTCCCTTTGCAGGGCTGCCGGTGGAGCACATCCCTCGATTTACATTCCACCTGGCTAAGGGGCCTCTGATATAGGTGGGGGAGAACCCACTCCCTCATCAAAGTACTTGAAAAAGTAAGTGACACGTAAGAAACTGTTAAGTTGAAATTTGAAAACTCCTCTTTCTACCATTTGAAGTTTGTGAAATAATAAGTTAGAATCATAATGTGGTAACAAGAATTAATAAAAATAAGAATTTAAGTGTGGCCAATAAACCACTAGCATAAGGATTCGTAATCGCATGATATAGCTCCCTGGAAAAATATCGTAATGCTTAAGATGGCCTAATATGACGATATATGGTATGAGGGTTCAAATTCAGCCAATGCCCTGATTTATATTTAAATATGTAAAGAAATATTTGTTAACAAAATATCTTGTAGATTTGCCATGAAAAGCTCTGAAAGACTATCAACTTATATATATTTCTTGATTTGCATCATTTGAAAAACCATACGATAAAACTATTGTAGTTGAGACTCCAAATTATACACAACTTTTTAAGCAGAAAAAACTTTTATTCTTTCATAATAATACTGAACATATGTCATTGACATGATAGTTAATTAAATCAAAGGACCTATTTTATATGTTTATCTGTAATTTTTTTATGAGGATTAGCAAACAACAAACCTCTCGTTTTATATTAGACAATAAACTCAGATTATATATCGTTTTGAAATCACATAGTGAATATGGACAAGAAACATTAAATGCCGTGGCGTTGGGTGTGATAGGAGCTGCATACTTTCGTCTATAAGCACAAACACACATACATAAAAAGAAAAAAAAAAGAATAAAGAAGAGAAAGAGGTAAGAATACGGGAAATTGAAGCAACGACGTCTTTATTTCGTTGAACAACCAAAAATGTGTTTTATGTGTGAAAAGCTATAAGGTGACACACGATAGGAAATAGTATGGTACTCCAATGTCTGCAGTCTATATGCTAATTTATGTAATTTTATAGGAAAAAAATGTACACGCTTTATTGTGTCAAATGTATCATTTTTTTCCAACGAAACAAAGGAGTATTGTCTTTAAATAAGTTTTTCTTTCGGGGAAAATCTATAAAAAAGATTTTAAGAGTATTTTTTTTTTTAAAAAAGATATGTATTCTATCATGCGCAATCACATCTTTCATGAAATTTTAAAGTTATTAGGTTTTAACTTTTCTATGGATGTGACGAAGCCGGATCTTCGCCAGATGAATTAGAGGTGATCTGTGAACAACGCTGTCAGTTCCTTGTTAGGTTTTTCTGAAACCTGTAAGGGGAAGACAACGTTAGATGCTTAGGATTATTGCTTTGGGAAAAGGTTGTATGAATATAAATTGAGAATGGAGGTTGAAAACAACCTGGAAGGTGTTCTCTTTGTAGAGAAAGTGACTGTTTTTGCTAGGAAAAACTGAACGTGGCTTAAGTTTATCCTTGATTCAGCTTATTTGAGCTTGAGTTAACTTACACTCAGTTTGGTCCGTTCTCAGGTGGGGGAGCGCTCCTTTTATAGATGTTGGAGTAGACGTTGCATGGCAAGGAGTGGTAGGATGATGACACGCGGCTACCCTGTTGGCAGCTTTTATTTGCATGGCTGCCACGTGGGACACATGTCGCTGTGCATGACCAATGTTGCTGGCTGGCAAGTGTCTGTCTAAGCATGTTGTGACCGAGCTAAAGTGCTCCCTGAGCGATGTAGCAATAAAACCGAGGTGGGGGTATCATGTGTGAAATTGGTTCAGGATGCTCTACCGAGCTGACATGAAGGGTATTGACGTTGGCCTCATGTTGAGCTAACTTGAAGTAAGTTCTGACATACTGATCTGTTAATCTGGACATATCTTTTGGCCGTGCTGAATTGAAGGGTGTTGTCCTTAACTCTCTAGCCGAACTGAACTGTTAGGTTTGGACATGCTGATTTGGACTTTTTTGGCCGTGGCCGAGCTGAAATGATAAAGAGCTCAGCAGGACTGCCTAGGAGCTGACTGGCCAAGCTGAAATAGACTACAGCCAGTAGTGAGCCCGAGTAACATTGACTGTTACTAGTCGAGGTAGAATAACTTGTCGTATTCAGCACTCATTTGAAAAACTATTCTATTTTTATGATATATATATATATATATATATATATATATATATATATATATATATCAAATATGCACAAAGAATACACAATTTCGTTGTGCACGGCAAACCAGTGGCACGAGCTCTCTCTCTTCAAACTGACACTTCCCCCTCCCTTTTTCTCAATCTTCATACATAAAAACCATCTGCAAATTCCACCACCGTATAAAAACATACACCACGTTCTCCGGCCTACTATGGACTCTGTACGTTCCCTGTACGGACCACTGGAGATTCCAAGAGAGCCAATGGAGTTCCTCTCTCGTTCTTGGAGTGTCTCTGCAAAAGAAGTTTCCAAAGTTCTTTCTCCTGCTCTGCTTCTTCCATCAAACAACTCTGATGCCGGAAATGCTGCTGGTGCCATACCGGAGGATATCGCAGGCGAATTAGAGGAGACTGTTGCTGTTTTGGGCAACCCTTTTTCTTTTGCTTCTTCAGACACTCGTCAGTTTGTCGTGGATCGCATAATGTCTCAGTCTGTAAGTTCTTGTATTTTCTTTTTCATCCTAAAAGCACCAAATTCTTATAGTGTCTACGAATTCTACCATATTTCAAATATAATTTTAACCTCGAAAATTAACTGTATACTGCAATTGTATGGAACAAACAATGATACTAGTTAACTAGCTTGACATGTTAGCCGACTGTAGTAAAACAGGACCTATCTTATGATTTAATATCTTTTTAGTTAATAGTTACTATTGGAAGTCGCTGACTATATTAGAATTTGCGGTAATAATATTTGGCAAAAGAAATCAATTTTTGTTCTTTCCTTTTGGCTTTTCCGTAAGAATATCGGAATATTTCGGACACATGTAATGTAAGAAGGTATTAGATTAAAAGTTGTACGATATGAGATTGTAACATTGCTAGTTGTTAATTTTATTCCCTTCTAAATTAGAGGAAATTGGGACAACCGAATTGTCTCTTTCTTGAACTGCAAGAGGTTTCAGAGAATATCAAAGGGGCTTAAATTTTCAAGTAAAACCAACAAAGAACTGTACTTTAAGAGTTTAAGAGTACTAACCTAAGTTAGCCTGTGTATTTTGTTGTGGTTTTCTGGGCATGGTCTGCTTCATTCTTGAATGCCTAGGATATTAGATGAAGTCTTTTAGTAATGATGCATTAAAGTAATCATTCTCTCCATTTAGGCTGTCTTTCTCAGGAACACTACTCTTTTTTAGTGCATGTGGAATCATATCTAATGGGCTCATCCATGATTTTTCTACCTTCAAAGATTACAAGATCTTTCTAGTGACTGGTTCTAAATTATTTTTTTATTATTTAAATGTTGTGTATTGTACTTTATGCAGCAGGAGGTGTCACCACGCACTTCAGGAAGATTATCACATAGCAGTGGGCCTCTGAACGGTGGTCAGAGCTGTGGTTCTCTCTCTGACAGCCCTCCTGACTCTCCTGAAATTGAAGACAAGGTTCCCTGTCTCTCTCCTGTTCGGTGCTCTGTTTGTGTTTCTTATGCCCAAAAAAAAAAAAAAAAAAAAAAAAAAAAAAAAAAAAACCTTACCCCGATGGTCTCCATTGGTCGAGCCCCAAAAAATTCCGTGGAGGATGTAAATTAGTTCGTTATGCAGTATTTTAGTTGAAATACCCAAGACTTATTGTTTATATAAGATGTCTGAATCTAAATCCTTACTCACGACCCAAACAGTCCCACCACTCTATTTGTGTTTCTTTGGAAAGCCAGAGAGAGAGTGAGAGAAAGAGAGAGCACACTTTGTTTCGGCTTTCTCTTTAGTCAAAGAGACTGAAGTTGGACACTGTTCGCGTAGAGTAATTTGATCAGATAACGATTGTGATGCCAAATAATATAGCTGTTTGGTAATGTATCATACATTCATACCAACTGTTTTAAAATTTTCCACTCTGATACGCCAGGGATGGACTCTTACTCTTTCCATTCCACCAAATTTTCCTTTTTCTTTTTGTTCAATTTACTTCTTAATGTAGCAAGTAAAACTTATCTTTATGACAATAATACTATGACTAGAGACCATGGTGCTAGTGGTTACAAAAAGGACCATATTCAGTGAATTTGTGACAAATTGGCATACATAAATGCGTGGACACTACAGTGTAATTGCTGATCAGTAAGCATTAAGTTTTGATGGTTTGAGAGTGACATTACAGTGTAATTCCTGATCAGTAAGGTAATTATTAACCACTCACATCTATTTTTACTGCAGTTCTGTCGGCCTAACAATGTAATTTCTGCTCAGTATAGAGGCTGCACCACCACCAGTAGCGCTGCTGTGGTTGGTGGTGGAAAGACAGTGGGGAGGTGGTTGAAGGACAGGAAAGAAAAAAAGAAAGAGGAGACTAGAGCACATAATGCGCAATTACACGCTGCTGTCTCAGTTGCTGGGGTGGCATCAGCAGTTGCTGCTATTGCGGCTGCAACTGCTGCATCCTCCGCACAAGGGAAGGATGAGCAGATGGCCAAAACTGATATGGCGTTGGCCTCCGCTGCCACGTTAGTCGCCGCACATTGTGTCGAGGCTGCTGAGGCCATGGGTACTGAGCGCGAGCATCTAGCTTCAGTGGTTGGCTCAGCAGTGAATGTTCGTTCTGCTGGTGATATTATGACACTAACTGCAGCTGCTGCTACTGGTTTGTGACTTCTTAAAAACACATACAACAATTATGTATATGAAGAACATTCTTTTTTGTGTTTACTTTGGGAGTACCGTGTTTGGATATTGTACTTAATGGAATTATCCTTCAGCTCTACGTGGTGCTGCAACATTGAAGGCAAGGGTGCTGAAAGAAGTGTGGAATATTGCATCAGTAAACCCAGTGGAGAAGGGCATAGGAGCTATTAATGGGGGTAACGTAGGGAGTGATGGAACTTCAAATGATAGTTTCAGTGGTGAGCTGATTCCTGAAGAGAATTTCCTTGGGATTTGTAGTAGGGAATTGCTAGCTACTGGTGGTGAGCTCCTAAAACGAACTCGAACGGGTATCGACTCTGCCCTGCCTTGATTGCTTGACATCCAATCGTATACTTTTCCAATATTAGTTGGCATAAGCCACCAGCTACATATAGAGCCGGGGTTTCATTGGAAGCAGACTCTCTATCTCTTGGGACAGAGGTATTGTCTGCTTACCACTTACCCTCTATATAGACCCTAACGATAGCTTTTGCTGTCGTTGGGATATACTGGATACGGATGATGATGATGAGTTGGCATAAGCCAATAATACAAGTTCATTGTTATTGATATTCTTACATTGATCAAAATTTTCTCCTGAGGATGTTTTGTGTAGATTTTAACTGTTTCAAATGATTTCATCCCTGTCTTTGTTTATGTTTTTCTAACATTTGATTCGGATAATGGCCTATAGCTGATCGCGTCTTGCTTCGGTACTTCCCTACCATTTTGATTGCAGGAGATCTTCACTGGAAAATCGTGTCTGTCTACATTAACAAAATGGGCCTAGTAAGTATTTTTATTCAATTATACTAGTAGAATCTTTACATACTCTGTTAAAGAAAGTATATTGAATGGCTTGTCCTGCTCTTCTGAATGTTTCTTGTATTTGGCTGGTAAATGTTTTCCTATAACATACTCTTCCTTTACTTTGGAATATTATAGAATAAAACAAAATGACTTACTAAATTAGCTGCAATTTTTATATTATGAAATAGCAATTGATCGATACAGCTTGACGCAATATGGATCATCGGGAGACAACCTCTATGTGTTTCTAACAAATGGGTATGATTACGTACATGCGATCTCTCATACCCCGCCATAGTCAGTAGCCTCTAAGGCAACGTGGATAATGTTGGTGTTGATGTAATATGTGAAAATTTGAAAAAATTAATCGCTGAAAGGTAAAACAGAATGAATCTGCTTTATCCTTACGTACTATTATGATCTAAAACTGTTGGGATTCTGTTCTCTTTTGCAGGTGACTCTGAAGATGAAGAGCAGACATGTATCTGGGACCATCACCAAAAAGAAAAAGAGTAAGTGAACTTCTGCTTTTGCTTCTCTCTCTTGTGATTTTTACAGAATTGGAGATAGTGGGTGGGGTTTGACTAGATTTTGGGATTTGTGAAAGTAATTTGATCATTGTTCAGTTGAGGGGGGAAAAGTAGTTAAAGTAGTCATACAACTCATGATCTTTTATTTTCTTACCTTTCCAACTTTGTAGATGTTGTGTTGGAAGTCTTGAAAGATATGCCCGCCTGGGCGGGCCGCCACCTGCTGGAAGGCGGCGATAAACGTCGATACTTTGGGTTGAAGACGGTGGCGCGGGGAGTGGTTGAATTTGAATGCAAGAACCAAAGGGAATATGATATGTGGACTCATGGTGTTTCAAGGTTACTTGCCATTGCTGCAGAGAGGCACAGTAGGCATATATAATTTAGACTTCAGACTTATAGAGATAACGTTTGTATTTATTTTTTACTTTTCTTTTGGGAAAGAATAGTGGCTGTGAATTGATCTTAGCTTCATGGTAACTTAAAGATTGTTAGGGGTGCAGAGAGTTGCATTTTGAAAATCCATGTAAAATGGATGTCCAAACTTAAGTTATGGAACTGCTTTCCATTTTCTCCCTTTTGTATTTATGTTATATTTTACAAATTTTACCTACTCATATAAATCTTATAAATTAAACCATAAAATAAATTTAAGATTTATGATTATAATCATTGTTCTAAAAGAGAACATTTATTAGTTATTATTGGTTTTTCAGTTACTTTCACCTTCTTGAACAAAGCCGATGGACGTATAGAAACCAAGTGAATTGCAATGTTGAGTTCTTTAAAGATTGTAATGACAAAAAAAAGGAAAGGGATATATATTGGATTATGGCAGTCAAAAAGACAAAAGCAAGATTCCCATTATCCTTATTCCTTAGACTTTCAAAGCGTTCTTACCTTTTGCTTCCGTCCTTGCCCCCACCCCACCCCACCCCACCCCCTTTTTGGTTTTCCCCTCATCAAAATTGAGGATATTTGCTCGAAATCTCTTATGTGTAGATGATGCAAATCAGGAGCACAACTGCTTTTTAGATTGGATAAAATCTTACACAATGACTTACATAAGATGTCTTCCTGCAAACCAGGACTTCGACATAGCAGCATAGGAAGTGCGTATCTCTGGAATCGAACTCTTTATATTTCTAATGTATGAGTAATTTCACATCTGATATTTGCAGTAAATTTTAACATAAACTCTTGCAATTCATGATGAAATTATATTAGTTTATAAATGCTAATATAAATAACGACCAATCAATGAAAGAGAAATAAAATACTAGTACATTAATTTCTTTCATTTATGATCTACACCATTTACCTTCATACTTTCATGTTTTAACTTTACTATGAAAAACAAGTAAACTCTTTTTCATTTATTGGTCCATTTCATTTATATTAATACTTTATATTATAATTTCATGATGATATCAATGCTCCTCTTTAAAATATTCCAGTGGTAAATATCGTTATTTGTTTCCGAAATAATGAACTAAACAAAATATACGTGAATATGTTGTAATGGGGTTCAAATCTTGAGAGGCTAAAGGTGAAACAAAATATGATGTCTCCGATCACGCATCGTCACGTATAAAAAAACAATTTTTTAAAGAAGAGGTGCTGCTCTTATGATGTCTCCAATTTCCTTGGGATTTGTAGTTTTTATACGTATCGACGCGTGGTTGGAGTCCTCGTATTTTGCCTCAACTTTAGCATCTCCAGATCTGAACCAATAACATTATTTTTGCTTTAATATTTTTTAAATAATTATACTTTATTGCACCACTACTACCTTAAAAGAACAACTAAAACTTTTTGCTAATATAAAAATATAAATTTGTTACGGTATAAGGTTTCCTCGTGTCTAATATCATGAAGAGTAGGACAAATTGCATGTTTCTTCACTACATCTATAGCCACTTGCACAAAAGGATAAGACTGCATACATCCGATCGAGAATTTCCAACATAAACTTCGACAATTTCGATTTTCATAGCGAAACATTACTCGATAACATACTGATAATAAAAGACCAATACATAAGTAACATACGAGATTTTGGTGGAATTTTACGTTACAATAGCGATATCATGCTATCATTTTTAAATCGTTAGATGTTATCATAGTGAGCATGTAATTGAGTTAACCGTAGTTTTGTGCATGAGTAATTATTACTCAAGTGACTATGTTTGCGACAAAAATCTCAATCTTTACTTGTGTATTTGAGACTAATTATTGATTAAAAGAGTTAAAAAGTCTAATAACTACAACCAAATTATTTTACAGATAGATGACTAAAAGCACTAAAGAAGCTATGGAGGTTTATTAGAGCAACACCCTAAACAGAGTGTGAAAGCAGTGAAGACCAAAAGGGCGCAAAGTAGAAAAGGCCCAAGAAGAAAAATCTTATCCCCTTCTTTCAGCCCAGAATGTGTATAACGTTAGGCCCACAGTCACCAGTGCAGTAGGCCCAGCAGCTTCCAGGACCACGTGACCTACAACCAATACCTACCACTCACTTGGACGGGAGATTTACAGTAGCACATAAGAAATAATTAGTCGCAAAATAATATGTTACTCTCCTTCCATTTTGAAAATATTGTTTTCGAAATAGCATTAAAAATGTTACGAATAAATGAGCAATCAATTTGTGATAGACAGGAGAGAGATACACACCGAATGGCGGTGAATCCATTTGACAAACTCATGCTTTTGAGTTCGATTCTGAGATTGGTCAACCTTTGACTTTCACTTTTTAATAAAATTCAATTCTGAATTTATCTGACTGAGCATTTGAAGAAAGCTAATCTTGCATTGGCTGACTTGCATCGTCGAACTCAAATCCTAGTTAGGTGATGCGTTCGGTGAGTTAGACAAAAAGGTCATTAGGGTTTGACCAAATGTTCGCTCAAACTAGATCTGATCTCAGTGGCTGGAACCAAAAAAACTTGACTATTTGTTTTGTAATTTGTTTGAAATCTTTTGTACATTTAACTCATGTAAATCATCAAAACACACTTATAACTTAACAGGTATAGCTCCCATAGATGCGAAGATGAGGTAGTCAAGCTTAAAATGGTATGAACATGTGTAAAGATGTCCTACAGATGCACATGTTAGGCGGTTCAGGACAGTGAATGAGGTGCATACTAAACATGGGAGGAGAAGACCAAAGAAGACATGGATAGAGACAATAAGGAAGGATATGACTTATATGATAATTGAAAAGCATATGTTAAGTGATGAGCATAATGAAGACAATTGATTCATACAACCGATGTCATGCAGAGAATATAAGATTCAAGTGAGAATTTTAAGTACTTGCACCTGAATCACGGTTGATATCATATGATAGTTTGAAAGATTTGTATTCTAAATGCGGATATTATGTATTAGTTATTATGAGACACTAAGGAGACTGAGCATTAGCAAACATACAAGGAGAGTAAGATTTAAGTTACGAGTCAAAAACAAGAACAAACAAGATCAAAAAAACAAAAAAAAATACAACAAAATAAAATAAAAATAAAGCGTAAAAAAATGATCGATCTATATAGCCGACCCTACATAATAGAAAAAATAAGCAAGTGTTGTTGTGTGTACGTACTAAATGTCCGATTTTTAGGGTTTTTTTTTTTTCAAAAGGCTCTTCATAAAGAAGACATAAACTATATTTTAAAGACAATTTATACATTATGTCGGATGTAATGTTTTGTAATTAGTTGCATATTTCAATATCAGTCTGATATAATTAATTGCTCATTTAACTATCCGTAGAAATTTTTACCTTTTCCTTTTTTGGTCTAAAAATACTCTATATGTGTAGCATTCCTGTTTTCCTGCAAGTAAAATTTTACTTCTCCTCTAGCGAAAAAAAAAAGCTAGAAAATCTCCCTTTTCTCCAACAAAATTTTTTGGTTTTTTTCACAAGAACTTCAATGAAAGTTCTCCATTTATTTCCACCTCCTTGGGTGTTTTCTTTTAGTGAAAAACACGTTCAAACCCGGGCTCGGAAAAAGAAGAAAGCAACAGAATTCATTATTGGATTCGGTCTATCTAAATGGCTTATCCCCAGGTGTACAACAACAACATATATCCAGTATATTTCAACGACACCAAAAACTATTACTAGTTTGAAAAAGATGAAAGATAAACAAACAATACATATATTCTAAAAGATAAATTGTTTGTTTATAACGAAATTCTAGAATATGTATGTATTCTTCAAATGCTTTTCTCATAGTTTCGTTTATGAGCATTGATTGAGAGGCAGGGCACTTGCTTCCCTCACTTTTGTTTACGTGTCTTCTTATTTTAATCATTCCGTACTAACTCTCTATTATGCCAATTTGTTGTATGGTAGTACACCTCAGCTCTCTCCTTCTAGACAGACGCATTGTCTTGGTTCTTATTCCACAATCTCAGGTGGCATTTGGTTGAGGAAAATGGGAATGAAGGAATGAGTTTGGAGGAATCCAAACCCATTCTGCTGTTTGTTTGGGATAAATGAGGGAATGGATTTCATTTTGATATCCAACTATTTGGTAATGGATATCGTTTTTTGATATACTAGGCCCCCTTATCTATCAAAATGTAGGAATGGGGAGCCCCCGGTCAACGCTCCGGCCACCGCTGTCGTCCGCCGTCCGCCGTCGGTCCGCCGCCGGCGACCACTATTCCGACCGGTCACTATTCCCATTCCCACTTTAATACCAGACAACTATCACTTTTAACCCCAAACGCATATCCTCCAAACTCATTCCCTATCATACCCATTCCGATTCTAATTCCGATTTCCAAGTGCCAACCAAACGCCACCTCAGTTTCGTTGTGTGTCTTCGTTTTAGACTGAGTTCTTGCATATGTATGTCCGATAGAGTTTAGAATTTTTTTTATGTCTTATCCTAGTCCCGTAAGTTTCCATCACTCCAGACCCAAAGAAATTCGTAGATGATGTAAATCAGTAACTCAACGGGCTCTTAGGTTGGCAAGGCTTTACCAGATACCTACTTGAAGGTGTCTGCTGCAAATCGGAACAGTAGCCCTCTAACCCATTGGGTCCGGGTATAATGATTTCGTTATTACTGGCCCAGACAGCAGTATTGCACCTGCGATGTATATGTCCTGATTCGAACATATACCTTTCTGGAGCAATGTCTCAAACAGAGTATCAACTAAGTTATGTTTGGGAGCTCCTCATCCTGTTCTTCAATCAGAGCCAAAATTCTATTTTGCAACAAAAGGTAGCAAAATAGTCAGGGTAAGATAAAAAAAATTGAGGCCAAACATCCAAAACACACATGTTAACAAAACAAATACACCGCTGATAAAGGCATTAGGCTGGTAAAAAGGTTTAAAAATGTTGTAATGGTAGCTGTGAGAATTACAAGTTTGAATTCTAATGGATGCTTAAATTTAGATCATTTGTAGATATTTTGGGTAAGACAAGTTTTAAGAGCCTCTTTATTATCTCTGATCTAAAAATATTAGTCTAATTGATTTGACACACAATTTTAGGAGATGAGATATTTTTCAAGACAATATTTTTGTGATAATTTGTCTATTATACCATTTATTTTAAAGCATATTTTCTCTCTTAATGATGATGACAAAGATGTTATTAGAACTTTAGATATTAATCCACTTCTATTGACACAGAGCGACAATATTTTTAAGAAAATCCAAAATAAAAAAATATACTGATATTTTTAAAACAGGAATACGTAACACATTCACAATTTATATCTTTTACAAAACTATACCAACAAAACGGCATACCCAGTTCCCAAAAATATATCTATGTTGGTATTCAAGGTAGGAGTTGCTCCAAGAGGTACATGGTTCGATTGCAGAGACATACAGTGTGGGTGTTTTTATTGCTGTCTGGGCCAAAAGCCCAGTTTGCAGTGGACACTTTGTGTGGGCTCCTTGCATATGACCTCTCCAATCTAGGAAGCCGCTGAGCTCCTGATTTGCATACCACAATTTTTTTTTGGAGTTGGAGTGGTGTTGACCTTCAAGACCAGGGTATACTCTTTGCTCCAAGAAATCGCATACCCAATCATATTCAAAGGTTGTACCCCAACCAATAAGGATCAATGCCATCTCCGGTCCTACATGAAGTGTAGAGATATAAATCAGGAACCTCATAGAATTAGACAAATGACAGGTTATATACACGGGTACAACATTATGAAGCCCAAGTAATAGAATTCTCCACAATTGCCCCTAGAGTGAGTCGAACTCTCACCCTCTCTCTTTCAAATTGATTAACTTTTTGCGCGTTTTGGCTATGTATTGGAACCACCCAATCCGGTTCAAGCTTAAACAAACAAGTACACTTGTCTGTTGAAGTCAGAGTTGATGGGAGCATTTGCATCATCTTGTGGACGCCTGGATGGTCTCTCCGGTGAGCACCTACCAATGTAGAGGTAGCGTACAAATTGTATACGCGTCCTTTGCCCAATATATTTAACACCGTCCCCCGACAACCGGCAAAATATTGATGAAAATTGCTTTGCCCAATGGCCACCCTTTTCACTTTTTAAGATATTTTGTATGCTTAGGTGTTCAACTTTTATGCACTTTTCCCTTTTTCCCCATTATCAGCAGTGGGCACACCACTAAAGTCCACCTATGTGTTTAATCCAAGTGTCCAACTTGTAATTAAATAGATTTTGATGTGTGTATATTGAAATAGTTATTTTACTTGTACATTTTGCTATCTGTTGACACATTATCATGCTTTGGAGGGGGGATAAGATCCCCTCACCTAAAATCTTTCACCCCTCCTCATCGCACGACACGTGACAGTAGGGGAGAAAATAGTGAGGATAGATACAGATGAACTTCATCTAGCCTCACCATCCTCCCCTGCTGCCACGTGTCGTACGGTGAAGGAAGGGGTGAGAGATTTTGGGATGGAGTGATCCAAATCCGCTTTTGGGTCTCATTTTCGTGCACCGGCCAGCTTATTCAGCATATGGCTTTACATCTTTATCTCGACTGATATAAATATTTAGCCATATGTCTAACTAAACAAAAGTTAAGATATTTGGGCATGTACACGACACTTCAAGGTTTTGTCGCCGTGGGATTTGACCAGTTTCAAGTCGTCTTGTAATAATCATTAATTGTGTTATTATTTCATTTTCACTCAATCAAAAAGTGACAAACAGAATAGAAGATATTTTTGAGTTTTTTTGGGTTAAAATTAATCAGTGTACAATTTGACCTCCATAAAACTATAGTATAAAAAAAGCGATTAAGATTCAAATGGTACTTATAATAACTTTTAGGAGTTAATTATGTTTTTTATCCAACTGTTTTTGAGTTGTTACACAGAACATTTAAAACTTTTGAAATTATAAATTTTATCCAAAGTTTATTAAATTGTTGCACTAAATATCCGTTATGTATAATTAACGACGATTTGATAGTCAAATATTGAGATGATTTGTTGATCAAACTACATATTTAGTGCATCAAATCAAATTAACAAGTTTTGTATAAAAACGGTAATTTCAAAAATAAACTTTTGCACTTCCTTATATTATCCAGTTGCATTGAAGTCTTATAAGACAGCTAGAAAATCACATTTCGTATCTTAAAGTATACATGATGTGTCAAACTTACACCATAACTTTCTGATTCTTTCCGCGCATCCTAAAATTTTTAAAAATATTGTCGCTAGTGTGTTATTATTGTTATTACGTTGTTATTATTATTATTATTAAGATTAATATTTGTTGGATAATTTCCTTCTAGGATAAGACTTAGGAAATCTCCTAAGAAGTAGGAGTTTTATTTTAAGTTTATTTCCTTATTGGTGTTTACCTAGTCCTATTAGGGTATGATTTTGTTTAGACTAGTTAGCCTATATATAGGGGGGGCCAGCCATAGTAGATGGTGCGCCCAGCGCCAAGGGTGCCAAGTACCAATCCCGGGTAGGGTGATTGGTGAGTCAATGTCGGGTAGGGTCATTGACAAAGGGGGCGAGTAGTAGTTCGGTTTTGAGTTATTTTCCGAACGTTAATAAAAGTAAAGGGGGCGAGTAGTAGTTCGGTTTTGAGTTATTTTCCGAACGTTAATAAAAGTGTGTTGTGCTTTTTACGCGGTGTGTTCTTGAATCCGTTTTTACTTCAATTGGTATCAGAGCGGACGTTATTACTTCAATTGGTATCAGAGCCGAGGTTGTTTGAAGAGGGAGGAGCCACCGTGGTAGGGTTGCCGTGTTAGGGTTGATCCCGTGAGGAGGCTGCCGTGTTCTTCGTATCAACAGAGGCCGGATTCATCGCGCGGGTTGTTGAAGACTTGTGTGATCAAAGGAGTCCTCAACACAAAACACAAAAAAAAAAAGTAGTAAGCGAAAACAAAAAGGGAGGCCGCCACCATAATAAGCCGAAAGGATACGAAAGAAATACTTTTCAAAATCTTGAAGGCCGAAGGGAACTGGCCCTTCAAATTGAAAAGTTTAAATCTTTCTTTTCTGACCGAAGGGTATACGGCCAAAAGGAGATCAAACAGGGGTTGTGATCAACGAGTTATTGGAAAGATTCAACCACAATGAATGAAGTAGGTGAAAGTAGCGCAAGGCCCGTAAGCACCGCAAGCCAAACGCGTGGAAGACCTTCCGAGGGTACATTCGGAAATTAAGGGGGAGATTGTTGGATAATTTCCTTCTAGGATAAGACTTAGGAAATCTCCTAAGAAGTAGGAGTTTTATTTTAAGTTTATTTCCTTATTGGTGTTTACCTAGTCCTATTAGGGTATGATTTTGTTTAGACTAGTTAGCCTATATATAGGGGGGGGCCAGCCATAGTAGATGGTGCGCCCAGCGCCAAGGGTGCCAAGTACCAATCCCGGGTAGGGTGATTGGTGAGTCAATGTCGGGTAGGGTCATTGACAAAGGGGGCGAGTAGTAGTTCGGTTTTGAGTTATTTTCCGAACGTTAATAAAAGTGTGTTGTGCTTTTTACGCGTTGTGTTCTTGAATCCGTTTTTACTTCAATTGGTATCAGAGCGGACGTTATTACTTCAATATTATTATTTATGTTATTGTTATTATCATTATTATGTTATAGTCATAATGTTATTATTATTGTTATTATGAATTATTTTTATTGACTTTATTATGTTAAATCTTTTAATATATAATTATGTCGCATGATTCCGAATATAAGTACACTTATGGTATTTCGTGCTAGAGCCATTGGTATTGGTACATGACCAATGGAGGAGTTGAGGTTATTCGTAATTTGTTGACTCTCCAGAGAGTGCATAAGACAATTTTTCTTAGAAGTAGTATAAGTTATAAGACCCTGGAACGTTTACGTAGAGTAGATATATATAACAAGACTTTGGACATTCTACGTAGCTACATAGTGTATTTTGAAGTAGTATGATTATATAGCGTGATTGAGTTAGAGTAAGATTAGGGTTAATTATGGATTGATGGTGTTTACGGATAGAATTATATATTTTCTAAATTTCACATACGTGTCACTATATCAACTAAAGCACACGTGTCCTTCTGTCAAATAACGCGAGGAATGATGCGACTTTTTTCTTTTCTTTACATAGTGAGAAAGAAAATATGTAATAAATAAGAGTCAAACTTTAGATGTTTTGAAATGTGTCTCAACTTTTACTTCGAAACGAAGGCTTCATACGTGAGACTTCACCCGTGGAATTCCTGCTCCCCGCATCTGAATATGGAACAACGAATTAATTTGTGTTTGTGTATTTGCTTTTATTTTTATCACTAACATTTAGTAACAGTGAATCGTCTGCAAACCCATACATATATACGTATATTAGAAAAATATATATATGTGTACATGTGTATGTATGCATGTAGATTATAGGTTTGTTACCATCGACAATTAAATTGATAAAGATATCACTATCCTTTTAGTGTCATATGTTTGCTTAACTTATCATATATGTGGTTATTAAACAAGAGTATTAGTAAAAAGTCGGTATTGTTATCTCACTTATCAAAACACAACTAACAAGATGATAAATAATCATGTAGCGTTATACTACCACCAATTTATAGTTTAAAAGCGCTATAACATGTCGATTGTTATGATAAGATCATTATAATGGAATATGTTTATGTCAGAATCTTTTGTGGTTTTATGAGTTTGGAAACGGACCGACATTGAAGATTGTCTATCTACTAAGACATAATTTTTTATTTATATTTTTCACCTATGTAGATAGAAATGTCACGAGAGTCTTCGAGATAAAAGACTCAGCTCTTTTTTTTTATTCTAATAAGCCTTGTCACAAGAGAGCATTAGTCACTAAGCAAAAATATTCGTGTCTCCATTCTTTCCTCAAAGTTTGAAAAACAACCAACAAAAGGGCTTCCCAGAAGGGATATTGTCCCAACGGACCACCAAAAGAAGAAAGAGTTTGTTATGTGTCGCTGTACCTTCAAAATATCTCACCTTATTTTATTCATTTCCACATCATAAAGCTTCCACCTGTTGACGTTGCCAACATATAAAATTCACCACAGACAACCCACTTATAGTAAGCTCTTCCCATTTCCAGATCACACCTCCCTTTTTATTGGCATATATATATATGTATATATATATATATATGTATGTATATGTATATATGTATGTATATGTATATATGTATGTATGTATATGTATGTATGTATGTATATGTATGTATGTATGTATATGTATGTATGTATGCATGGATGTATGTATGTATAGTGATTTTGATAAGAAAATCCATTCTCATTAAATATTTGGAAGAAAAAAAACTTACATGTATACAAGACGGTTTTGACAAAAAATATAGTGATTTTGACAAGAAAAATCCGTTCTTATTACATATTCGGGAAAAAACTTACATCTATATAAGACAGTTTTGACAAAACCGTCTTGTGCTATACAACACGGTGTTAACGAAATCTGCTTATGTCATTATGACTTTTGGCACAAAACAGTTATGTCAAAGCGTCTTGCACAATACGGCATTGACAGAACTGTCTTGTGCCACAATGAAGTTGGCACCACTCATTTTCACTTCATCATTCTAAAATGCAATGAAGTTTTGTCTGATTCTATATACAACATGAAACACACCTGAAGATAGACTTGAACTTTCTTTTTCTTGTGAGTTATTTATTATTGTGAATTATTTCTTATTTAGTTATTATAATTTATGCATGTTAAATAATATTTAATCATTGTCAATTAATGTTTTGATTTTATGAACGTATTGTTAGGAAATCAACCGAGATCACTGCAAAAACGCGCAGCGGAAAACAAAACTTGATCTCTGATTTCCTACCAAGGATCCATGTTGTTCGTTTAATTCGACAAAAGAAATCAAAAAGTACCTCCGTAGATTCGAAATCTGCAGATGGAAGAGGTGCGAAAATACGATCACCCTCTGTCGGTATCCACACGAACGCTTCCGCCCGGAGTGCTAGCTCTTCAAACGGCGCGGCTGAAGAATTCGGTTTTCACAAAAACGATTCTTGCCCTTTCGTTTTCTACTAGTTCTGTGGTGTACGAGATACACCATGCTCCGTACATATATATATATATCAAAATCCGATTCCTGATCGGATTGGTTAATACCTATCATAATCCGCGTCAAACACGGATTCTGTTAGGATTAGATAACACCAATCAAAATCCATATCAGATATGGATTCTCTGTTATTATCCGATGATATAAATATATACAAAAACGAAATTAATAATAATAATAATAATTAATATCCAATATTAATATTATTAATATTAAAAAGATAATGATAATAATAATAATTAATATCCAATATTAATATTATTATTATTATTATTATTATTATTATTATTATTATTAATCTCAGCCATACGCATTCTTGTGTGTGACCCGATAGGCCCATATTAATTGGCAGTTGATTAAATCTCCATTAAACCAACAAATCATAATTGGCCTCTAGCAAGACATTACAACTACCCAATTAATACGAGTAAAGTCCAACTAGCCTAATAATAGTACATGCATTAATCCCTTTGTCACACGATATCTAGTTTGAACATAAGTCATGGTCAGCGTCATACTTATATAGTTCAAACATATGATTACTCGATCTCTAAGTAGACTGATAAAACAAATGATATTGATCACACTATCAATTCATTTGAGCACGGCCATGCATTTCACAGTCTCACTAATCGAGGGGCCCAAAGATATCTCTCTCAAAAGAGAGGGACAAATTCTATCTTGATTGTTCAATATCCTCTACATAATTTCTATCACATTCAATCATGACCTTTATTATTATCCAGTTACGGATAACGTTTGATCATGTCAAAATATAATAGTCCTTATGTTGGAAACTATGACAATCTCAAGTCAGAGGATTAAAACATGACTATCATGAGATTTACTTATGACGCTAATCCATGTAGCAATCTCATGATGGGTCTATCCAATACACTGTTCTCTAACAAGTATCTATGAGATTGATTCGTATCACCATACACATAATCATCTCATGATTATCAAATCAATACTCATACTGATTATAAATTATTTTATCTCCATAACAATAATGAATCAGGGACATATATCAAAATTGTGTAACATATTAACCAACAATAATGATAATAAAACCTCTTTTATTAATAATAAATGCATAACATAAATATCCAAATCATGGCCTAGGGCACATACACTAACACGTATATTAGTACTTAATTATTATTAATTAATTGGTTTGATTGAATGAATCTATATTAGTATTTAATTTTGTTATTTACTTATTTCAATTACGTGAACCAATATTAATATTTAATTATTTTCAATGAATTATTTCAATACATGAACCTATATTATGAAATTATCATTATTTACTTGTTTCAATTACACAAACGTGTAATTCGTTTAATTTATGTTAATTATTTATTTATTATATAATGCATTTATGTTGAACTTATGTTAATTACATATTTTGGGTCCCAATCTAATGCCACCATAATCACAGTCACAATCTCAGCTACCGAAAGATCTAGTTCCACCTAGAATTAATGCAGTTACTAAGCGGCCTAGGTGTAGGAAGCACTGTGGTACCAGTGGTTGCATTAGAGATGTCTATTTTATTTGTATTGTATCTATGATATTTTTTACATAGACATGCTTTTCTACACTTTTGATTCATTCTTATTTATGTTACTTTATTCTAATTTTATTTGTTCATATTTGGTCCGCTTTACCTGTAAAATTAAAATATATTTTTATAGAAAACAGGCATTGACACGCATGTAAAAAAAGTAAACACAAATAATGAGTTGTCATTTTATCTGAATAGATTGCAAAAAAATTATTTACTAAGAAAAAATGTTACGATTCTATAAGATTACGCGTTGACACAACTGTAAAGACAAGCTGGACACGAACTTATCTTTTATTCAAAAAATAATTTTTTTTTAAAAGAGGCACAAGACAGTTTTCACATGATCGGCTTGTGCTAAAAGTGAGAATAACATAAGACGATTTTGACAAAACCGTTCTCTATAGATTTGGGTTTTCTTCCAAATGTGCAATAAAAGTGGATTTTTTTTATTAAAACTATATATACATATATATATACACACACACATATATATATTGCCTTTCCTCCACTTTCTGCGATTCCGTTCTTTCTTCCCCCGTCCCTTCCCTTCTCTTTCTTCAAAAATAGCTCTCTTTTAGCTCAAGTAAAAAAAAAAGCCCCTATATATATATGTATATATATTGCCTTTCCTCCTTTTTATTGCTTTCCTCCACTTTCTGAGATTCCATTCTTTCTTCCCCCATCCCTTCCCTTCTCTTTCTTCAAAAATAGCAATCTTTTAGCTCAAGCAAAGAAACCCTCTTTCTACTTATAGATTTTGTTACTTCTTTTGTAAGTTTTATTACAAGAACATAGGTATGAATAACGGAATCGGACAAGTGAAGCAGGAGCATGTTGGATCGGTTTTTGCTTATTCTGATGAGCCCTTTATGTTGATTCCCAAGCCGATGGAGGAGCTACAACATGACTCAAGTGTTCCTCCATTTCTGACAAAGACTTATGAAATTGTTGATAATCCGACCACAGATCATGTGGTTTCTTGGAGTAAAGGTAACAATAGTTTTATTGTTTGGGATCCTCAGAGTTTTGCCCTCCATCTTCTTCCTAGGTACTTCAAGCATAACAATTTCTCAAGCTTTGTCAGGCAACTCAATACTTATGTGAGTACTTTTCCTTTTTTTTTCTTTTTTTTATAATGATAATAATGTTGATTTGACATGTAGATGTGGATTTTCTTTTGCTGTTATAGTTTCTGTTGTTCAGTTGAGTTGGATCTTAAAAAGGTTTTTCACCCGATCCATTTTTCTTGTAACTTAGATAATGCCTTAATCCCAGAAAAATCCCTCATTTTCATCCTCCTATTTCTCCAGCCTGGATAAAGGGAACAATTCCTCTGGTGTGTAGATGATTATGTCAATTTGCAGACCCAATTATCTATAAGCATTAAGATTTTAAGATGATTATTGAATAAATTTTAGTAGTTATTTAATTATTAATATTATGTGAAGACAAACCTTTTGCTTTGTTTATTTATTAATGAGACAGGTCAATTGTTCTTTATCCTATTGGTTCATAAATACTTAGTAACATAAAACTTGCTCTATAAATATGTTGGTCGAATAGTTTTGCTAGAAGAACTGAAAAATCATTCCCCTTATATGTATTTTACTTTGCGTTTTATTTCAATAATGTGGCAAATTTTGATTTCATTCATGTTGGTATATGAGGTGTTTACAGACACTCTAGTATGGACAAAATTCTTTTTCTTACCAATCATTTTATACGGTATACTTGGTTGTACTTACTGAAATCTAAAGCTGGCACACGACACATATTGCAAAGCTTATATCATTATGTTCATACATAATTTGATAGACACATAAAGGTCGTAAGATCAGACAATGACCATGAGTTTAAGACGACTCAATTCTATGCAACTAAAAGCATTGTTCATCAAACTAGTTGCGTTTATACTTTACGACAGAAAAGCACCAAGATATCTTAACTGTTGGAGGTGTGGACATTTATGATACTAAATTAATGGGGTTTATGAGACTAAAATAATGGGGTTATTTTGTTAGATGCGTTTGATTTTTTGTGGTTCACTTGATTGACATGTTCATTTAAAATGTGCAAAAAAAAAAAAAAAAAATATCGTTGAATCTAGCTCAATCTGTCACTCTGGTCAATTTCTCAGGGTTTTAGAAAAGTTGATCTAGATAAATGGGAGTTTGCTAATGAAGGGTTTCTGAGAGGGCAAAATCATCTTTTGAGAACAATTAAGAGAAGAAAGCCACCTCCATATCCTCAATCCTCAAGCCAAAACTCAGTGTCTTGTGTTGAAGTTGGTCGGTTCGGATTAGATCAAGAAATTGATAGGTTGAGGGGTGACAAGAAAGTATTGATAGAAGAACTAACAAGACTTAGGCATCAACAACAGCAAACAAGATCTCACCTTCAAGACATGGAACTAAGGTTGCAAAAGACAGAAAAGAAACAGCAACACATGATGTCCTTTTTTGCAAAAGCATTACAAAGACCTAACTTTCTTGCACAACTTATTCAAGAAAAAGAGAGGAGAAAAGCACTTGAGGAAGCATTAAACAAGAAAAGGAGGCCTATTGATCAATGTCAAAGCTCAAGCGTCGGCGCGACGGTTGAATCAGGCCTGAAAGAAGATTTCCACTGCTACCATGTTGGAGGTGTGGACATTGACATGAGAACACTTCCAATTAACATGCAAGAACCAAGGGAGAGGCCTTTACAGTTGGAAGAACAACACTTGATAAAAGATGATGGAGGGAATTTTCTAGGTGAGGGAAGATCATTTGATGGAACATTTTGGGAAGGGATTGAAGAGGAAATTGGCATTCTTGGAGTTGAGGGTGAAAATGTTGGAGACTATAAAGAACATTTAGCTGAGCAATTTGTTTTTTTAGATCCTAATATATAGTAGGAGGCTACTATGATTATTATGTATTCACTGGTGTCATATTAGTACAAAATCTTTGGGCAAAATCTTTCAATAAAAGGGCATAAGATAATCTGGTTATCTTCAGGTTTATGAATCTGATTCATGATATATGGAGCTCCTGGCCACTTTTGGATGTTACTGAGTTTAGATTTCTTCTCATAAGGAATATTTGCAATGTTGCTCTTCTTTTCGCTTTTCCTGCTCTGACAAATTTTGGGAAAGTCAGATTTTACATGTTGGTAATATATAACCATGTAATTCCATTTCCATTAATGAAGTCAATGACACACTATTCTTTGACTTTGGAATACGATGAAGTAAATCAAAATGACTCACTAAATTGAATGCGATTCTTATATTGTGAAGTAGCAGTTGATCGACACAACTTGACACAATTTTCATTATGGGTCATTGGAAAACAACATCTGTGTGTTTCTAACACATGAGTATGGTTGCATACGTCCGACCTCTCATACTCCACCATAGGCGGGAGCCTCTAACCAACAGGGTAATATTGTTATTGTTCCTGTAATATATACCGATGATGAGGTTGTGGCTATTGGAACATTAAACACGTAAATATGAACGCTATAATTATATGGTAATGTTGTTGTTGTTGTAATATACCAATGATGAGGTTGTGGCTATTGGAACATTAAACACGTAAATATGAACGCTATAATTATGGATAGGGCTGTAAACGAGCTGAACGAGCCAAACATCGCATTGTTTAAACTCGGTTTATTTAACTTAGCGAACGAACTGAGTTTGCTCGTTTATTTAAATCAGTAAAAGGATTGGAGTTGGTTGAATATAACATATTTTAATTGTTTAAGCTCGGTTCGTTTAACTCACGAACAACATTAACGAGCCGAACACCTTAAACGAATGGTGCACTTACCGAGTTCAAACAGAAAAAAGTGGTTCAAGCTCAGTTCTTTAACCCTTTAGCCGAGCTCGTGCTGAGCTCGAGCCAAACGAGCCGAACATACCGAACGGCTCGGTTTATTTACAGGTCTAATTATGGAGATCACAAAGTATTGCAAGACATAGATGTACAAAATGCAGAAATGGAAAAGAAAATTTTGCGTGACTTAAGAAAAGGAAAATGAAGGAAATAAAATGCGGGTTTGTGTTAGGCAACGATAAGATTTTGGACACCATCGGCAACGTTCTGGCCTGCCGTTAATGACTGCCATTACTCATTAGGCCTCTTCTTCAATGGAAACAAAAGCTATGATCCCTTTTAGCAGGTAAATAAGTAAGTATCATTCGAGCGATTTTTGTTGGTATTTAAAGTCTGCTTTAAAGCCTGATTTAAATAATTATCTAATTTATAATAGATTTACAAAGAAGCATCCTGTTTCAAAAAAAAAAAAAAAACCACACACAGTATAGATTGTAAAATATGGGTAACATGATATTTATACTAATTCATGGATTGCGTTCTTTAATACGGATTAATTGATTTAGATTAATAAAGTTATTTTAGATAACCATACTTTTGTGTTTCTGCTTCCATTTTCAACAGAGTCAAGGACATATTCTTCTTTAACTTTAGAATATGGTAGAATAAAGCAAAATTGTTAGGAAATCCGACAAGATCATCGCAAAACGCGCAGCGGAAAAACAAAAACTTGATCTTCGATTTCCTACCAAGGATCCATGTTGTTCGTTTAATTCGATGAAAGAAACTCGAAAATTACCTCTGTAGATTCGAAGTACGCAGATGAAGGAGGTGCGAAAACACGAACACCTTCTGTCGGTATCCACACGAATGCTTCCGCCCTGAGTGCTAGCTCTTGAACGGCGCGGCTGGGAGATCTCGCTTTTCTCCAAAAACGATTTTTTTCTTTTCGCTTTCTGCTGGTTGTATATCGTACGAGACACACCATGCTATATACATATATATAGATATCAAAATCCGATTCCAGATCGGATTGGTTAATGCCTATCATAATCCGTACCAAATACGGATTCTGTTAGGATTAGATAAAATCAATCAAAATCCATATCAGATATGGATTCTATTGTTATTATCCGATGATATAAGTATATATATACATATAAATAAAAACGAAAATAATAATAATAATAATAATTAATATCTAATATTAATATTATTAATATTAAGAACGATAATAATAATAATAATTAATATCCAATATTAATATTATTAATATTATTAATCTCAGCCATACGCATTCTTGTGTGTGACCCGATAGGCCCATATTAATTGGCAGTTGATTAAATCTCTATTAAACCAACAAGTCGTAATTGGCCTCTAGTAAGGCATTACGACTACCCAATTAATATGAGTACAGTCCAATTAGCCTAATAATAGCACATGCATTAATCCCTTTGTCACACGATATCTAGTTTGAACATAAGTCATGGTGAGCGTCATACTTATATTGTTCAAACATATGATTACTTGATCTCTAAGTAGACTGATAAAACAAATGATATTGATCACACTATCAATCATTTGAGCACGGGCATGCATTTCACAGTCTCACTAATCGAGGGGCCCAAAGATATCTCTCTCAAAAGAGAGGGACAAATTCTATCTTGATTGTTCAATGTCCTCTACATAATTTCTATCACATTCAATCATGACCTTTATTATTATCCAGTTACAGATAATGTTTGATCATGTCAAAATATAATAGTCCTTATGTTGGAAACTATGACAATCTCAAGCCAAAGGATTAAAACATGACTATCATGAGATTTACTTATGACGCTAATCCATGTAGTAATCTCATGATGGGTCTATCCAATACACTGTTCTCTAACAAGTATCTATGAAATTGATTTGTATCACCATACACATAATCATCTCATGATTATCAAATCAATACTCATACTGATTATAAATTTTTTTATCTCTATAACAATAATGAATCAGGGAAATATATCAAAATTGTGTAACATACTAACCAACAATAATGATAATAAAACCTCTTTTATTAATAATAAATGTATAACATAAATATCCAAATCATAGCCTAAGACACATACACTAACAAAAATGACTCACTAAATTGACTGCGCTTCTTATATTGTGAACTAGCAGTTGATCGACGCAGCTTAATGCATCATTATAGGTCATCGGGAAACAACTTCTAACACATGTATATGGTTGTGTATATCCGACCCTCCCATACCCAGCTATAGGCGAGAGCGTAATGAAGTAATGTTGTTGTTGATGTATACTTTCTTGTTTCATGCGCAAATATGATAAAGAAAATGTTATGGTATAAGTCGGTTTTGATGAGATACTACCAACCTTATCAATCTTTTTTCCAAAACATTCGTTTCACAAAACTTTGGAAATTTTGTCAAATGCCCAAACAAGGGATCGGGGGTTCAACCTTAACCCCAACATGCCTTTGTAACCAATCATAATCATAAGTGAAGCTAAACATTTTTTACTTGTTTCCTCGTAATGGAATTACTAAGGAGATGTGATCTATTTCAACTCTAAGCCGCAAAATCCTTGGCATAGCTCTTTAGTAGAGCTTGCAGAGAAGAAGTGAAAACACAAGTAAAAAGTTATTAGCTCTTTATTATTGTTATGCTAGAAAATATATTTTAGTGTATTATTGTTGTCGTTGGCCTATTTGAAGGTGTTGATGAAGTTGTGTTGTTATCTACTTTGAAAACAAAGTTATAGTAGTTGAGTAAGACTAAAGAAATTCAAATCGGTATGACTCACGTGTTAGGTCTATCTTCTCCATTTTCTTTTAGTTTATTGCACTTAGTTAAGATTGTCAATCAGAAAGAAGTTTATGAAAATTATTAAATAACATATTCACTTCTCCTCTACATTATGCTTTTGGGGACTAACAAAAATGACTATTAGTGAAGTTCTTAGTAGTAAAAACTTCATAGTAATATATACAACACTATTAGTGAAGGTCTTAGCAGTAACAGATATATATATATATATATATATATATATATATATATATATATATATATATATGTATATATGTATGTATATAAAGGTTGTATTAATTCTCAAAGATGAGCGGTTTATGTCTTTTCTTTAACGTTTCACTTCATAATTAAGACAATTGACTCCATGGGCTAAGACAAATTCATGTGTATCGTCTCGACTCTCTGTTTCATTTTAAAAACAACAGATTTATTAAAAAAATAAAAATTCTAACTTTTATATATGACAAAGAAGAATATAGAGTTGATACAACAAATTTGAACTTGGTCAGAACATTGATCTATAAGTTAAAACGAACAGTCCACTAATCAATGACCATATAGTTTTGTACGTTAGAAAAGGAGTAAGCTAGTCCATGTCATATTAACCAATTAGAAGTTGGCTACCTAATGTGGTAGGAGAATGGCAATGCACAACAAATCTAGATACTTGTGCAGTCAAATCTACGTATACTAACTATATTTTTAGTTTTTTTTTTAATTGAATGTGACAGTCTTTTTCTTGAACAAATTGAACATGATAAGTTACCGACATTAATTTTCTCTTGATGCACAAATGTATTTAAATTTAAATAAGTGATTATACTTCAATATCATTACCTTAAGACTTTATTAGGTCATTTGTACTTCAATCAAATGTATTTTATTACACAATGGAGGACTAATTTTCAACTTTTGATTTGTTTATTTGGGGAGCTGGGGGAGAGGGAAGGTGGCGGGCATGGCGGCCTTGTCGCCGGGATGAGATCTCCTCACCCACATTTCCTTCACCCCACGCGTTACCGTACGACACGTGACAGCAGGGGTGGGTGATGAGGCTAGATGAGATATCGTACGGTGACGCGAAGGGTGAAGGGTTTGCGGTGAGGGGATCATATCCCCTTGTCGCCAGGGTGCGAATATTAAATCTTGAATTGGTTCGCAGGAACTTGATTTTACAGCACACATAGTACAAATATCAAGGAAAACAGGCAGTGTAAGTTTTCTGTTCGATGTAGATAACGGTCAAGGTTAACGGTCAACGGTCAATGGGTTAGCGTTCAATGGTTTAAATACACCGAATCAAAATCCGAATTAGGTCAGGTTCAGTCTAAAAAGGCAAGCCCAGTCTACTAATCAAAATATTTTTTTGGAATAATTACATTTTGCCCTCTTTATGTTTGACATAATTACCAATACCCTTAATATTTAAAAATACATTCTTACCTCCTGATATTTGAAAAAACACCTTTATCCAATTTAATTAAAAAATTTATTCAAATATATGTGTGTGTGTGTGTGTATATAAAATAGGAATTGATTTTTTGTCCCTACCCTCTTCATCTTCAGAAATTTGCTCCAAGAGGTCAAAAGTTCTATTCCATGTACATACATAGTGCGGGTGTTCCTCTGCAGTTAGGCCGGAAGCTTGATTTGCGGGGGACATTTTGTGTGATCGCTACGTAAGATCTCACCCAATCTAACAGGCCGCTGGATTCCTGATTTGTATCCTTCATATATGATCTTTCGGGCTGGGTCTGTGGGCCCTAAGGTGAAAGATTTTATCTTATGCTCCTAGAAATTGCCTTCTGACAGTTGCTCATCCTTCTTCGGCTCCTCGGTGGTGGCAGGAGCAGCAGGTTGAGTGGAAGCCGCAGCAGGAGCGGCTGCCACAGCCGATACGAATTTGCTTGGATCCTGCGAAGTTCTCATCTAAATCATACATCAAAAAAAAAAAATGAGGCAACAATGGAAATAAAGAAGTGAAGGCCTTAAAGCTTTTAGTTCCAACCTTTAAGAACTCAGTTACTTGTTCCGCTTGTGGATAGTTGTACTCAGTAATTATTGCAAGTGACAGTACATTTTTGTAGGCGTTAATAAACATATGAGGTATTGTAGCAAGAGTTGGATAGGGCAATGTCAAAGAGAGTGCGGTAACATTTGAAAGCCTTTGAGCAAACTTGGTGACAAGATCATCCTCGGTAAGGTCAATGACCTCAGGTTGGAACACCGATCCATTGTCATAGACAGACTAGAAAATTAAACCATATGATAATGGTTTGATGCCAAGTTTGACAGAATATCAGACTCAGATGACCCAACATTATCCCCTTCCAAATTAGCCTCTTCTTTTGGAGAAGGGAGGCGGAGTAGGGAAGAGGGGCTCGGCCGGCGACGGACGAGATCGAAGTAGAAGAGAGAAAGAAGATGAAGAAAGTAGAGTCAAAAGGACAATTCATATAACATTTTTATTTAATTAGGGTAAACGTGTATTTTTAAAAATCAAAGGAGTAAATATGTATTTTGAAACATTGAAATGTGTATTGGCGCTAATTATTTTTATTTTTTTATAAATTTCTGTAATGCGCGTGTTAAACACACGCATGACCAACCAGCCTCGTCACCCCCGTGGGGCGTGCAAAGCATGCGCGGACTGCTGCCCTATTTTGCTCCGGCCACCTTTATTTTTATTTAATTATTTAATCAACACAATCTTCTTGTTCTCCAATTATACAATCATCGGCAACAGCATGAACCAAGCAAAATTTTATAATCTAGTTCTAATTTGAAAAAAATTCAAAAACAGATTGCAAGATTTTCTTTGAACGGATTTGTTTTGCTTTGGATTTTCACCACCGTAGCAGCGGTGCTTCCGGCGACGGTGTGGCGACGGAAATGCATGCCAGCAAACAAAAAGCAAAACCCAGATTCCATAAGAACAAATCAAACCCAGAATCCAAACAGATCCTAAAAGCCAACGAAATTCTAAACCAAAGCTCACAAATCCAAACATTTTTCTAGTTCTGGTGTACAAAAATTTTTCTGATTCCAAAAGCGGGCATATGAAATTCATGAACTTTTATCTAAAAGGAATATGCAATTCCGATGAAATTTTTTGCAGCCTGACATCAAATAAAGACAACCGTACAATTTAGAATTTAAGGTTTGTGTAATTTCGCTAAACATATTTTAGTAGTTTTTTCATACTTAAGCATAGTGCAGACTTTTGAACAAGCTATCACCGTTGTTAAAAGGTTCGGATTCCTTCACAGCTGAAAAAGGTAAGAAAAAGAGTTGACAATACATAACAAGTGGATGATGAAGTTGGATGAGAGATGAGTGTAAAAGATAGATAAGAATGGATAATAATACGTAGTAGGCAACAATGTATCTTCTCACAGCCAAAGAAAAGTTGAGAAAAAGAACCGACGATATGTGACAACAGGGTGTATCATTAAGTTAGATGATAGATGGTCGTAAAAGAGATATAAGGATGAGTTAAGAATACGTAGTAGACGATGATGCATAAGGTGAAAGAAGGACAAGGACTACCTCTGCTACCAATTGTTAGACCAAAACAAAATACAGAATCATAAAAGTTACCTCCGACCATGATCGTTTATTTAATGCATTCAATATGAAAACCTACTACAGACACGAGCTTTCAGAAAAAGAGTCTTCTAGGCTATGCCTATCGAAATGATTTATTTTTTTTTTGGGTAAAATGCAAATTGTAATAATACCCATGAATCAAAACATTCTCGGGATGCAACCCATACAAAAGCCCCAATAGTACAAAAGAATCCCAACAAAATGAGAAATCATATATCTCATTGTGTAGGAATCAACTGCGGATATAATCTAAACATCACTCTAAGCACATGTGTGCATATTCTATGAATAACATCCCGTGGAACAAAAGAATACCCATCAAAAATAAGTCTATTCCTAGCATGTCATACATGATATACAACAGAAGCTAAAGCTAACTTGGCCGCTTTGAACGATAAGCCTTTCCTCTTAAGTTTCTCATTCCCCAAGCCAAAATTTGATCCAGTTTATAGAGTCTCAATGGTAACCCAAGCCAACTTGTTATGCCACTCCATACTTGCCGTGTGATTGTACATCTAAAGAATAGATGCTTCTCATCTTCCACCCCATCCCTACACAAGGGACATTTAGAATCCTCAACGAATGGCAGCTTATCCCTTGTAGCCAATTTACCCACCACCGATAACCATAAAATAAAGGAATGTTTTGGAGTAGAAGAGCAATCCCAAACAAATTTACTCCAAACAACCTTGATTCCTTTTTTACGAAAAAAATCATAGGCCAAATTTGGTTTCAGCACATCATTAAAAATCCACCCAGAGATAGTAGAGATGGCGTTAGCTTTAGATCCAGTAGATTGAATGATGAAATCCCGAATGTCCAAGATCTTCTTAAGTAGCGGCGAATCTCCTTTGTGTTTTTCTTTGAGCCAAAGATCCTCCATTTTGTACCTATTATGCATCAATTGAACCCATAGAGAGTCCTTCTTGCGGTGAATGTCCCAAACATACTTAGCAAGAAGAGCGAAGCTCCACGCATGTAGTTGAATGATTCTCAAACCACCTTCATCTTTAGGAAGACAACAAGTCTTCCATGCAACCAAAGCCCTCTTATGCCTTGATTCATTACCTCCCCAAAGAAAATGTAGACAAATTTGATCCACGCGTTTCATCACATTAGAAGGTAAAGGTAAAGCGCTCAACCAGAAACAAGCAACACCTTGTAGAACGGATTTTATGAGTTCAAGTCTCCCCGCATAAGAAAGAGAACTTGAATTCCAAGAATTTACCTTATCCATGAGTTTGCTTACAAAAGCCGAGTAATGTGCAGCTTGAAGTTTGTACCCGGCAATTGGGATACCAAGGTATCTAAATGGCATAGAACCAAGAGGAAGAGAGGTAAGATTTTCAATTTCAACTCCATCCGATCCAAGCCCCGCATAAAACAATTGTGACTTAGCAAGATTTGCATTTAGCCCCGAACATTCACCAAATTCATTCATAATATTCAATAGAGCTTGAACCGAAGTTTTGTCCCCTCTAGAGAATAATATTAAATCATTCGCAAAGCATAAATGAGTGATCTTTTGGTCCATACACTTCGGATGAAAATTGAAATCAAAATTGTTACCCAATGTCTTCAATAGTCTCTAAAGGTATTCCATGCCAATAATGAAAAGAAAGGGAGAAAGTGGGTCATCTTGCCTTAAACCACGTTCACCCTTGAAGAAACCATGAGGGGATCCATTGATGATAATAGAATATGTTGCCGTGGTAACACACTCCATGATCCAAGTGATGTATTTAGTTGGAAATCCGAGCCCATGTAACATACTTTTCAAGAAATCCTAACTAATGGAGTCAAACGCCTTCTTGATATCAACTTTCAACATACACTTTGGGGAGGTATGCTTGCGTCCATAATCTCGTATGAGCTCTTGCACCAAGAAAATATTCTCCATCATAGACCTACCTTTGAGAAAACCGGATTGAGCTTTGTCAATAATTTCACCCAAGACCGGCACCAATCTTGTTGCAAGCACTTTTGAAATGGTTTTATAAATCACATTGCAGCAAGTGATGGGTCTATAATCCTCCACCCTTGTAACGTTGTTTGATTTGGGGACCAAAGTAATATTACCGTGGTTTAATTGCTTGAGAATGCAACCATTCTCAAAGAACTCCATGCATGCCTCCATAAAATCCTTGCCCACCACATCCCAAGCTTTTATAAAGAAAAGAGAAGAATACTCATCCGGCCCAGGAGATTTATCTCTCCCAATGCAGTTAAGAGCGTCCCAAATTTCCAGTTCCGAGACAGGCCTTTCCAGCACAGCTACACTCTGCAAAGAAAGCTTTGGACCCTCATCAATAATAGAATCACTAATGTTCCTGACTGGTTGCTTGGTTCCAAGCAAACACTTATAATACCTCACAAAACAATCTCCCACTTGGTCCAAAGAAGTAGACATGGAACCATCCTCCAAAAGAACAGTAGCCACACAATTTCTTGCCTTGTTTCTCCTTAACATAGAATGATAGAACTTAGAATTTCTATCACTTAACATGATATAATTTCCTTTAGCCACCTGAGAAAAATAGTTATGTTATGCCTCCATAAGTTTAAAAGTAAATTGCCCATGCTGCAACAACTTTTGTTTCCAAACTTGAGTACCCCAATCATCCAAATTCTGATCTTGCAACGCTTCAAGCTCTTGAATGGCTCTTTCCACTCTAGAAGAAATACGAGAGTAATTCTTCCTATTAAGCTCCTTAAGAGGAGCCTTAAGAGCTTTCAGTTTCTTGCATAATCTGAACATACTGGTACCAAAAACTGTGGTATCCCAAACCTGCCTAACCAAAGGTATAAAGTTGTCATGATCGCACCACATGTTAAAGAATCGAAAGGAGGGCAACCTCTTAGGCATAACGTCCTGCAGGTTAATTAAGCATGGAGAGTGATCTGACAGACAACCCGCCAATATATAGTGCGCTCTCGCAATAGGAAACTCTTGAAGAAAAGAATTGTTAGCCAAGACTCCATCAATTCTGGACATAATAACACCATTGCCCCAGGTGTATTGACACCCCGTGTAAGGAATCTCAGACAAGCCACATTCCAGGAAGCAATTCTGTTGATCGACAATTTCATAATTAGTGACCGGTCTTCCCCCCTTATATCCTCTTCATGCAGAACACAATTGAAGTCCCCCAATACAAGCCAAGGAATGTTGATATTGAGGCTTAATCTAATGAGTTCTGACCAAAGTGGCCTTCTTTGGACCAATTCATTAAAGGCATAAACAAAGGTGGCCAAAATCAATCTGCTAGTAACCTTATTTTTGATAATGCAATGCATCTGCTGGGCATCAAAAGTCAAAGCCGAAATCTCTACAAAATTCGGATTCCAATTAAGAGAATCCTTTTACCAACATGGGAGTCAAAATTATGTACAAAATCCCAGTGCTTGAATTTGCCATCAACCAGCCGTGAAAACATAAGACTATTCAGTTTGGTTTCCAGAATAGCAAGAACATCTAACCTATGTTTTTTTTACAAAATTTAGCAATCCATGTTGCTTAAGAGGTTTGTTACAACCCCTTATATTCCAAAATCCAATAATCATTTAACAATGCAGGGGTCTTTCCCCCTAGTCAGTGCAATTTTTCCTTTTCAGCTTTTTTCAAAGCATTCTCCCTGGACCTAGAAATAACCTGCTTGAAACCATCAGCTGTTTTCCCCAATTGCAAGATTTGGTCCACATGATGTTCCTTATAAACATTTGAAGTGTATTCAGAGTCAGGACCGGTTTTAGAGGAGCCAATTAAACCAGGATTAGGACGTTCAGATGATGCCTTCTGAAGAACAAGCGTGTCCAGAGGAAGTGAATTCCTGCCATGTTCAATCTGTAAATATTCATCTTTTTTTGTTGAAGCAGGAAATCTCTGTTGCTTGCGTCTTTGAGTATCAGGTCGTCTAGGACCAATAGTCAGAATTCTTTGTTGCTCAGTTGATTTTCCTGAGCCCTCAGTTGCCTTGTCCATCCTATTATGATCTTTATGAGATGCTGCACCGTGTCCAAGCTGCAAGCACAATGGGCAATACATGGGCAATTGCTCATATTCAATCCTTTGTACAAAATTTTCTCCATTAGACAATTCAATTTCTATTTCCTTTTGCAGCTCTTTGCATAAATCGATTTCAATAAGAACTCTCGCGTAATTCCAAGAACCTTTGGTAACAGTAAGCTGGTCCGTCATTAGGGGCAATCCAATATGTGAGCAAATATTAGAAAGCACACTTTCCTCCCACAGAGTAATGGGAATGTCTGGAAGATTAATCCAGACAGGTACTTTAGACATAGCTTCAGTGCCAAATCTAAAAAAACAAGGCATCTTTTTCAAAACTAAAGATCTGCCGTATACAAAGTAAGGTCCAGAGTATAAAATGTGTTCCATATCATCAACAGAGTCAAATTTGAAAATAATCCAGCCAGATGAGTGGAAATCAATTCTGTGTTTTGCTTTCCAATTTTTAGTCAAATTGTAAATGGCCTGCTTACCAGGGAATGAACCAATAAAGCAACCAACCAGACATTTGGTCCATTCATCATCATGTTTAAGCTTGTCAACATCCACAAAGACCTTTTTAGTAGGATCAACTTCAACTCTTTCCAGTTTAAGCCCCAGCTCTGGTTTCCTGTTGTCCTTAAAGAGAGAGGACCATTTTTTCCCTTAGAAAACAAACCAGGAACACGAGCCTCCGATGCTTGTCTCCTTTGTCGACTTCTCCCACGTTGATGTTCCTTTTGCATTTCCTTCGGAAACCCCTGCTTATCTTCATGAAAAACCTGTTCAAATGGGTCCATTGGAAGGGCAGAGGAGCAAATCTTGCTGCTAGATATCTTTCTGCTGAATTCTGCGCCGCACAGGTCAGATCGTTTAAAACTGAGTTTGTCGGCAGAAGATTGTCCATTTTTATAGAGCTAGTTCCTTCTAACCCAAGATCTGAGTGTAACACCTGCAGATCTGGGACCTCCATGAGTAAGGAAGCAGTATCTTCGCCCACTCCCTCAAGAACATCCTTGCATGTAAGGATCTCCCTATGATCTGCATCATCGGAGCCCTCAACAGCCAACTTTTCAAACTGACCAACAATGTTACCCGTTGAAATCTCTTCATCTGAGTTGAGGATAGGACAACTCCCCTCATCACATTTTTGCGAGTACTTAGATCTAGAACTGCTAGCAGAAGCAGTTTTGTTTTTGTTTTTAGCAGCAGCCTTCTTTCTCCTTAATGCTTCACGGATCTGAGATGATTTTGGCATAACGAGATACCAAAACAGATCAAGAAAATTTTTCTTGAGAGTCTGCAAATCAGATGGTGTTTTGTAAAACTGAGACCTAGAGATCAGGAAGAAGAGTAGAAAATGAGGAACTTGCGAATTCCTAGAGAGTTTCTCTCTCTACATTTCTCACTCCTCTTTTTCCTCTTATCGAAATGATTTATTGTTTGTATTGATGGAGTATCACAAGCTTTTTAATTATAGGCTAGGCTAGGGACTCTTTCATGTTTACCCAATAATTAATTTCTTTTATCTAGGAAAAATACAAATTATAAATCAATTATCAATCAAATCATTTCATTAATGAAGTCAACAATTACAATATATCTGACCAATGAAACATAAGAATAAATTTACCTATGTGATCTAACTTAGTAATTTATAAATAAATTACGAAATTCTTGAAATCTTACCATATATACACATAAATAGTATCCATGGAAAGTAACTTGTGTCATAATTTAAAATTTCAGTAAATATTTAATCGAAATTTGAAATTCTCATACTTGTTTAGAGTTGTGGGCACAAAATTGTTCTTTGTCCCCTCTTGTCAAGAAGTTGTCAAGAAGTGTATAAGATTAGAAATGGGAATATTCACCCAAAAAAAGAAAAAAAAAACTAGAAATGGGGAAAAGAAAAAAGAAAAGAAATGGAGAAACGGTTAACTGTAAGGGCAATTCCGTAAAATTTTTTTTGCCTATAACCTTTAAATGAAGCGTTAAAGATGCTAAAGCGGATCATTGTCATTCGCAATTACTCTGACAGTTTTTGTCAGTTCTTCTCAGCGCAAACCCAAGAAAAATCTCTTTCCGTACATTTTTTCCGAAGAAACTGATCAAGAAAAATGTTGGCGGTGTTCGATAAATCTGTTGCAAAGAGCCCAGAGGCACTGCAGATTCCAAGCTCCGAGTCGATTTCAGCACTGAAAGATGGGTTCTTGGCTAATCGATTCTCTTCGGCGAATCCCGGATCCGTCGTCGTTAATCTTGGTACTGCTGGATTCATCGCCTATTCCGGTCATAAACAGAACCCTCTTCTTCCAAGGTCCGTTTTATGTCTTTCTTTTTCTGTCTTTTTTGTTTTGTAGTTTCTTTTTTCTTGATCTGATGGCTTTGTTTGTGATTTGTGAACTAGATCCATTCTCTTGATCTTGTTTGTTGTAACTGCGTGATTTCTTTTCGACTTTGTTTTATGTGAGGAACCCATTTGCTTTGACGATCCAAGGGTTGTTTATTGTTTCATTATGATTATACTTTTCTTTTTCATATTAATATGAGTAAAATATTGATGAACTATTCCACAAGTCAGTAAGGCCACATATGAATGTGATGTATATTGCGGATGGGCGGAGCCAGAACAGGGACTTAGTGGGTTATATCTGTCAAATAGATGTGTAATTAAGATACAAAGTGGTAGTATGATAAAAGAAAAGGAATAAATAATACAGTGCACAAATGAGTATAAAGAGAACATTTTAGTGGGGTCTATATAAATCTTGTTTATATATTATCAAATAAGAACAAAAGATTTTATGGGGTCGGTTGTCATAAGGTGGATCCACCCAGGTTGGAATAGGTTATCATGAAGTTAGTACCCGAGTGTCAGTTTCTTGAGTTCTAATTGTGTTTTTTGTTTGACTAGAGTTCTTTGTGGCACATGTATTCAGATTTGTGTGGCACCCGAGATTTGATTGAGTTGACTCACAGTGTCTAGAGTCTGTCTGTTTAGTTTGTTGGAGGATTGGTATATGCCTATATGGCATGTTACCAGCATGAAACATGGCAATAGTAGGTGGGTTTTCTTTTGTGTGTATATACTTATGTTAGGTGCGCATATGTTAGGTTCATGTTGCACATATATGCACATCTAATCACTTTATGCAAGCTTCATTCCTGGACAACAAGAATGACATGCAAAAAACTCTTCTGAACCAGCTCTGTAGTTGGTATATACTTATGTTAGGTGCGTATATGTGCCACACACCGCTCACTTAGATAAAGCTAAATGTGCTCTATTGTCTTCTTGATCTATTTGTTATACTTATGTTTGCCTCTCTAAAGATTTAAAGGTTTCCAGTTTCCTTTTGTAAAGATATGGAACTTAGTGCTTTATGCAAATTCTTTATGTAGATATTTGAAGGAAGTTCATTATTTTCTTTGTTTAATTTTACTCTTAGGTTTGCATATTAAATTTGCACTGACAATCACTCTTTAATTCCTACTAATTGGTAATGCACTGTTTGAGAACTTTTTGCTTCAGTAGATATGCCTTTTTCCTTTATAATATCTGTGGAATTTTTCAAATTATGTTCTGATACTAAAATGTTCTTAGCCTCAAACCCCCACCAAACAAAGGAAAGGGAGAGAAAGAAAAGAAAAAAGTCAACAAAATACTACGTATCATAGTGACAAAATTTTCTTAATTTTCCTGTGTGGGGTTGGGAAGTTCAAGATTTTCATCTTTGTAACCGTTCCTTTGTCATTCTCAGGTAACCTTCTGGTTGCTACATATCTAAGATGGAAGTCTGAAGTCTAGAGCTCTTGTTCTACTGAGTTCAAGTTGAATTTCAATGATCAAGTCAATTCTTTCATGTTATATCCTGTTTTTTTAATGAAGGGCAAAAGAATCATTAAGGCTTAATTAATTACTAAAATTAATTTGATTAGGAAATTTTTCCTAAACCCTAATCAAATTTCTATTTAATCACGTAAAGTCTTTCCCTCCCACCATAAGCATAATCGGCTGCCACCAAAGAAAAGGAAACGATCGATTCTTGCCATCATTACCACAAGGCCGCCGGTTCTGGGAGAGCACCACCAACCCCGATCAACCCTTCAAACGCGTAGTAGCTGTCTTTAATTGCAAGGTAGGTGCCCCCTTAACATCCGTTGAATGTAAAAAAACGATAATCTTTAATTTCTTTATGAAAACAAGATCGTGCATCAGTATTTGTGATTGTATAGATGTTTGATTATTTGTCTATGTGATGAATTGTTTATCCGTGTATATGACCGTATATGTATATATATATGTGAGGTTATTTTTATATAATTAGTATGAAAAGGTTATATTTTTTTTGGTGTATATATGAATAACAAAATTGGTTTGGAGGTGGCGGTGGTGGCGGCGCATGGCCGGTGGTGGTGGGTTATGGCCATGCGCTGCCGTGCAAGTGGCGGTTGGGGGGGGGGTGTGGCTGCAGAGGGTGGGGCGGGGTACGGACTGTAGGGGGTGCGGCTAGAGGAGGAGGGGTGAGGGTAAGGGAGCGGGGGGGGGGGGATGAGGGAGATGTCGGCTTGGGGGAAGGGGGATGCTGGCGAAAGAATCTGAGGGTGGGGCGGAAGTTTGAAAAACGCAGGAAGCTGATAGCGAGAAAGGAAAAAGAACGGAAAAAGAAAAGAAAAAGAAAAAAGAAAAAGAAAAGGAAAAATAAACAAAAAGAAAAGGAAAAAAGGAAAGGAAGGAAAGTATGTGTATGTGATTTCTGTGCATTCCTGCATCACGACATTGCATTAGAGTATGCGAGACATAAGTTACATATCTGTTCTGTTCTGTTATGGTATGTGAGACCTAAGTCGCATATCTGTTCTGTTCTGTTAGGGTATGTGAGACTTAAGTTGCATATCTGTTCTGTTCCGTTCCGTTCCGTTCTGTTAGGTTCCGGGGTCATGCATTGCATGATAGGATGTATGTTTCTGAGAACGTAAGCTTATCATGCATCATGTATGTGACATTGCATTTCACGCTCTTTTCGCATGATTATGTGTTTTGATTGTTTTAAGAAGTTATGATCGTTATGCGTATTTGTGAAAACATGGACAATCTATTTTCGTATTACCGTACTTATATGTATTTCACTACTGTCCTAGCGTGTATGATCTCACAGGGCCGATGCAGGCAGGATACCTACTGAGTGGTGTTTTTGTCGCTCACACCGTTCGTTATGTTTTCTTGCAAACGATTCAGGGTATGACTATGTATGGATTGGAGAGGGTTCGGAGTGGGCTCATTGGGACTCATAAAGATTGATTGGAGATTGATGATCTATAAATAGAGAAGTTTATTTTATTTATTATTTCATTTGAGGACATAGCTTAGGGATTTCTTATTTAGTTACTTTATGATGTCGTTTAAGGGATTGTGACTTGATGTTGACTATATATGAATTTGGGGATTTTACTTTTGATTTAGAGTTTTGAGTTGATTTATTTTGCTTCCGCGATCGAATATTCTGTCGTTTTGATAAGTGCAGGGATTCGTACAGACGCCTTGTATATCCCTTAGCGGAATACGGCGAGCGTACCGGTTCTGATCCTAGGGTTCGGGACGGAGCACCTACAGGTGGTATCAGAGCTGAGGCTCTAGATCTACTGCGGAAACATAGAATTAAGAAATGATCTTAGACATAAGAGATGACTCTAGATTTAAGTTCTGATCATAGATGTAAGTTTGATTTTAGGCTAAGTTTGATAATAGACTAAGTTGTGATCTGAGACTAAGTTTGACATTAGAATAAGTTTGATTTAGATTAAGTGATGATCAGGTTGGGGGATGGTTGGCTTTTATGTTTGTTTTACTTTCCGTATCTGACTATCTCCTGCATTTCTTTTAGATTTATATATTTCTTGAAATGCCCTTTTTCTTGTCGTAGCAAACATGCCGCCGAGAAGTGAACGGTAGGAACGGCAATGGGAATAACTCTGAGAATGGGGCCCCACCGCAGATTGTGCTTCCACAGGCCATGACCGACGCACTACTGGTCATTTGCCAAGCTGTGGTGCGACCACCTCAGCAGCCACATGCTCCACCACCATCGCACTCGGACTTGAGATTCTTCTACAAGTTGATGCGAGGAGTGGTGGCGCAGCACATCGAACACCGTCGATCACTTGGATCTAATTTCAGAATGAGTTCAAGAGGTATTACGTGCCGACAGTACGATCTTCAGAGCATGGCTCTAGATCCACGGCGGAAATGTATAATTAGGCTATGTTATTAGAAAATAAGTTACGATTTTGCCTCTAAGTTACAATCTTAGACATAAGTGATGATTTGAACATAAGCGATGATCATGAATATAGATATTGATCTCAGTTATAAGCGATGATCCTGAACATAAGTTACGATCTTAGACATAAGTAACGATCTCGATTAAGAGTTGACTTTAGACATAAGTATTGATTTAGTAATAAGTGTTGATTATGTACTAATTATGATTTGGAAATAAGACGTGATCTTAGATTTAAGAAATGATTATGCTGAGAACGATCCTAGAAATAAGTTATGATCCTAAACTTAAGAAGTCTATCGGATTTGAAACACGTATACATAGGATATCACATACAATTCTCCCTTATCTAAGGTTGATCATAACTCTCTAAGCCGTGATCTTAGTAACCCTAGTTGAATACTATATAATTGATTTGAATGAATTACAATGTTAACCAGAATACCCTACTACAAACGTTAGTTGACATATTAATGGGTTAGGCAGTAACTCAGGTTGTCTTACCATAACTGCAACATGGTACTTGGTATCATTAGGATAAAGTAAAGCGGGTCCATATCCCTACTTGGACGGTAACATCAGAGCAGGCTGAGGTCTAAGTTGGGACCATAACTACTAAGAAATGAATTTGTAATAGTATGATAAATACTAAGAGATGATTTATAGTAGAATGATAGAAGCTAAATAACGATTAGCGTTATAATCAGTAGAGTTTAGTTACGGATGTTGTACAAAGGAATTTATAGTCTAGGGTTAAGATGTTGAATGTATGGTAATCAAAATAGGTCGATGATATTAGTCTTATTAGAGGTATTGAACAATAGCGACATGCGAGAATCGACTATAGTATGTGCCTTGGAATACCATATTATTACAAAATTGTGGGTTAAGTGTTGACATCGGAACATTTGGTTTGAATCTAGTAGGCTTGAATTGAAATAGAGTAAGCATGAACCAGTGGTGGTTGCTTGTTCAGGTGAGTTTAACTAGGATAATTAGAGGTTCAAATAACCAAGTAAAGAGATATAGTGGATAGTATGGCGCGCAGAAGCATGGTGAATTAGAACACCTTAAGTCGATAAATATTTAGTGTGACATGCTGGGATTGGACAATTTAAATAGGGATTTTATCATAGTATGCAAATGTTAGACTTATAAGAAGCGATGCATAGACGATTTGTTCTTTTGAAAATAAGGATGGATTATAGAAATTATATGAAATATTGGACTATTATTTATCTAGAAGATAAGTATTTTATATAAGCACGTACACCGAGTTATACCTATATTTTACAGTGACTTCAAAAGACATTTTATTTTTCGAAAATGCCTTATTAAGCCACATTTATTTATATAGTCTAGTAAACTTTATGCGGCTAAGTTTTTCCATACATATAAATTAGCGTAACAAAAATTTCAATTCTTTTGACGACCTTGAAAGGGAAAAACTTTTAAAATATTGACGTTCTTGCAAAAATGATGTGTTTATATATATTTCTTATAGAATATTTCAAATTTTTGTTACATCTATTTTTTTGTCAAAATTAATTTAATTTGACGGCTATCGATATCGCAAGCAGTTTAACCGTTTAAATGTTTTCGAAGTTATTTATCCGCTTGCGATGGACTTACTTAACTTTTGTGAAGCCAAAAAAAAAGTAGCTTTCAAAATATATACCTGTTTTTGAAAACTGAAGGTATCGTATTCAAATCGTTTCAAAGAACCTTACGTTATTAAGTTTTCAACTGTTTTGACGCAATTTTACCAAAATGCCTTGCGAACAAGTTATATCATTGTTTTTAAAATGGTCATTTGAGATATTGCGTTGCGAAAACAAATCTATGACACTTTGGGTTTTGTGTTTACAAAAAATTAGAAGGTTTAGTATTTTAAATAATTAAAGCTATATTCAAACTTATAGTTACGTAAGCTACTTTTCTTTTAACTTGAAGAAAAATATGTCCATACACATATTTCGTATACTAGGCTATTGACGATATCTCTGAGAAGTTGAGAACATGATCATAGAGCTAGTTCGTAAGTATATAAGAACTGATTTTGAAGATTGGTTGTGTTAAGGAAGGGTAATGGTTTCTATATTGGCATACACAAGGGGTGTTAGTATGGTTAATTATCTAGGGGATGGATCATATATGATAAGTTTAAGAATCCGGTATTATAGATTGCAATAAGTTGAATGATACACGTCAAGTGGTATAAGTGGAAGTTTGCAAGCACTAATCCTGTTAGGTACGTTTTCACCAATGACTACCTTTACTACCCTATAAACACAACAGCCATTTCACTCATTCCCAAAACTGAAAATCCGGTGAAAATGAAAGAGTTTAGGCTAATTTCCTGTTGTAATGTGACATATAAAATCATCTCTAAAATCCTTGTCAACAGACTCAAGCCCATTCTTTCCTATCTCACTGATGATAACCAATCAGCCTTTGTGCAAGGAAGGTGCATTCAGGACAACATACTCCTCATGCATGACCTGGTTAAGTCATACCAAAAACCTGGTGGCCCTAGTGGCTGTGCCATTAAGGTGGACATTATGAAGGCTTTTGACACTGTGAAATGGGACTATCTTATTAACATCCTTACACTCGTGAAATTCCTTGAAAAAGTCAGACGTTGGATTTACCTTTGTTTATCCATTGCCTCTTTCTCTATAAGTCTCAATGGTTCCCTAACTGGGAACTTCAACTCCACAAGGGGCCTGAGACAAGGTGACCCCTTATCTCCTGCCCTCTTCATTCTCACAATGGAAGGCTTTACCCAACTTCTAAGAACACAGTCACAACTTCACCCTTTTAAGTTCCATCCAAGATGTGAGCACTTAAAAATTTGTTCATTGGCATTTGCTGATGATTTGTTCATCCTGTCAAGGGCTGATGAGGAATCCATCAGAATCATAAAAGATACTTTAAACACCTTTTCTAGTCAGTCTGGCCTCACCCTAAACCTAGCAAAGTGTGAAGTCTTCTTTTCTGGTACTTCCAACACTAAAAAGAACACACTAGCTAATATTCTTGGTATTCCGATTGGTTCATTGCCTATCAAGTACCTTGGATTGCCACTAGTGAACCAAAAATTCTCCTATTCTGACTGCACACCCCTCCTGGATAAGATTAAAGCAAAAACCACAAGCTGGACTGCTTCTAAGCTTTCCTATGGAGGTAGACTTCAGTTGATAAACTCAGTTCTGATTGCTACGGTTCGTTACTGGACTGCTGCTTTCTTTCTACCAAGAAAGGTCATTAGGGAGATTGAACGCCTCCTTAGGGCCTTTCTCTGGGGTAGCCCTAGAAAATCCAGAGTCAAATGGTTTGATGTTTGTAAACCTAAAGACGCTGGGGGTCTTGGGCTGTCTAATATGGCCCAAACAAATAATGCATACCTCATTAAACACGTATGGTTCATCTATGAAGGCAAAGAATCCTTGTGGGTGAAATGGGTCCACTCTGTCATCCTCAAGGGTAAATCTATTTGGATGGCTGTTCCTAAGCAAGCAAGACTCCTGACTATGGAAAAAAATTGCTTTGTGTGAGAGACCAATTTGAAAAACACATCACACGTCATTGTTAATGGTAGTTCCACTTATTTTTGGTATGACCCTTGGCACCCTTGGGGCATTCTCATTAAACACCACCCACAGCTTAGGACAAAAATCAACCTTCTCCTTGAGGCTAAAGTCTCTGAGGTTATACAACACCAACGGTGGAACTTACCGTTTGGTAGGGGATGAGACGACCAGGTCATTGAATTCAACAATGCATGCAACATCCCTATTCACTTAAATCCGGACCATTGGGCGTGGTTGCCAGCAAAAAATTCTATGTGCAAAGTGCAGCTGCAGCATTAACACCTAACTATACCCCTACCTCTTAGTCTAAGATTGTCTGGAGTAGGTCTCTTCTTCCTAGGCATGCAATCATTCTCTGGTTTGCATGCTGGAAGAGGCTACCTACTCTACACAAGCTTGCAACGTGGGGTATTGTTGTTTCATACCAGTGTAAATTATGTGAGAGGTTTCAGGAAACTCATGAGCACTTGTTCTTTAATTGTCCTATATCTAAGTAGATTTGGACAGCTGTGATAGGGAAACTAGGTTGCACCAGCTTTGCATTAAACTTGGACTCCATACTTGAGTGGCTGCTCAATAACCACTGGACCTCCAAACTACAAAAGAACCTTGTTTCCTTATGCCTCTCAGTTGCAGTTTACTGCATCTGGAAGGAAAGAAACCAAAGACTGTATAGTGGCTTGAGTAGAAATCCTCAAACAATTACGGGTGATATTTTGCAACCTGTCCGAATTGCTGCTTCAACATGGAGAAAAATTCGGAAAGCACAACACAACTGGCACATTGCTGTCAACTTGGGACTATCAATGTCCATCTTTTGTTCATAAATCATCCTCTATGTTTTGATTTACAGTTACTGTCCATTATTTACTTTCCTGGCCCTTTAGATATGGGTACTGCTATTTTTTTGTGTCTTCTTTGCAGTCCTCTTCCTTGGATGACAGTTGACATTTGCTGGATGAGGTGTTTCAACCAACTGCAGTTGGCCTGGGACAATTTGGTACAGCTGAAGAGGCTTCTGCTGACTTGATTACGTAGTGTTCATGATTGTTATTGATGCCACTGCTCATTGCTGCCTGTTCGGTTGCTATTTTGAGGGATTGCCCTGAAGATTTTTGTGTTGCATTGCCACTGTTTCTTTCATGTTTGATGTACTAACTTTGTGTGCCATGCTTCACGTGCATTACGAATACTCCAAATGGGAAACCTCCAGTTTTTGTTTCAGCTTGATGGAATGGAATGTAGCTTTTTGTATGCTGCTGGAGGAATGTCATAAGCATTATTGGCTTATGGTATGGGTCTTGAGTGGAAAAGTTGGGAAACCCAGTTGCAAGCTGTTGGTGGTACTCAGTTTCCATCAATTTCATCTGCCTCACTATGCTAAATCTTTGAAGGCCAAATGTGGTGCATTTTGCTATTGAAATCATTGGTCCACATCTTGGGATATTTTGTAATTAAGAGTACAGTCTTATGTTATGTTAGCTAGGTATATTAGCTTGCGTTTTTTCGTTAGGACCCATTTTGTAACGGTTGGCGGTAGATTTTGATAGATTCATGTTGGCCACCTTGTTTTGGCTGCAGTCTAGATACTGACTATGCTACCAGTTGCCTTTGTGTGCAACCATCCATGTATTTTCTCCTTATTTGCCTTCGGGCTTTTTATGAAAATTTTAATTACAAAAAAAAAGGTTACGACCTATCAGGCGGAGAACAATGGATTTAAAGATTACATTGTATATATACACACTGAATGATTTGAGGACTTAGTCCTGTATCGAGGAAGTGAAATGGGTAAGATATCGGAATACGCAAGGGATACTAAGTTAGGTCATGATCTAGGTAAATGAATTATGTAGGACTATACTACGTTATTGATTATGTAACACACAAGTTTCGAGGGCGAAACCTTTTGTAGGGGGAGAATGTTATATCTTGTTTTTTTTAAAGAAGGGCAAAAGAGTCGTTAAGGCTTAATTAATTACTAAACCTAATTTGATTAGGAAATTTTTCCTAAACCCTAATCACATTTCTATTTAATTACGCGAAATCTTCCCCTCCCACCATAAGCATAATCGGCTGTCCCCAGAGAAAAGAAAACGATCGATTCTTGCCATCACTACCACAAAGCCTTCGGTTCCAGGAGGGCACCACCAACCCCGATCAACCCTTCAAACGCGTAGTAAACTGCTTTTAATTGCAAGGTAGGTGTCCCCTTAACATCCGTTGAATGTAAAAAACAATAATCTTTAATTTCTTTATGAAAACGAGATCGTGCATCAGTATTTGTGATTGTATAAATGTTTGATTATTTGTGTATGTGATGAATTGTTTATCCGTATATATGGCCGCATATGTATATAATGTATGAGGTTATTTTTGTATAATTAGTATGAAAAGGTTATATTTTTGGTGTATATATGAATAACGGAATTGGTTTGGAGGTGGCGGTGGTAGCGGCGCGTGGCCGGCGGTGGTGGGTTATGGCCATGTGCTGCCATACAAGTGGCGGTTGAGGGGGGTGAGGCTGAGGGAGGTGTTGCTGGAGGGGGTGGGGCGGCTGAAGGGGTCGGGTACGGACTGAAGGGAGTGCAGCTGGAGGAGGGGGTGTGGGTAAGGGAGTGGGGGGGCTGAAAGAGATGTCGGCTTGGGGCTTGGGGAAGGGGATGCTGGCGAAATAATCTGAGAGTGGGGCGGAAGTTTGAAAAACGCAGGAAGCTGAGAGCAGGAAAGGAAAAAGAATGGAAAAAGAACAGAAAAAGAAAAAACAAGAAAAAGAAAAAGGAAAGGAAGGAAAGTCTGTGTATGTGATTTCTGTGCATTCATGCATCATGACATTGCATTAGGGTATGCGAGACCTAAGTCGCATATCTGTTCTGTTATGTTAGGGTATGCGATGAACAAATTTGAATAAATTCTGTTTAAGAATTACAAGCTGAAATATGAGAACAATATTGTTGAGAATAAAGAACTGAGGTTAAAACCTCTTTTTCATATTAATTCAAAGAATACATCATTTACAACTTTTATACCCTACCTCATTCTAACGGTCATATAACGGTAACAAAATTTGTATACCAAGACTCTATACATTACCACTGTACACTTCTACAATCTATACATTACAACTGTACATTTCTACACTCCCCCTCAAACTTGGTGTATATATTAATACAACCAAGTTTGTTAACCAAAGTTTGAAAAATCCTTGTGGAGACAGGTTTTGTGAAGATGTCAGCCACTTGTGCCTTTGAAGAAATATGTTCAATTTTGATAACATTGTCTTCCATCTTCTCTCGTATAAAATGTCGATCAATTTCCACATGCTTTGATTTATCATGTTGAATGGGATTTTCCGCCATGTTGATAGCTGAGATATTATCACAATAAAGTCGAATAGGGGAGACAAGTTTCTGACCCAGTTCAGTAACCACCCGTTTTATCCAGAGTCCTTCACACAAACCTAGGGCCAATACACGTAATTCAGCCTTAGCACTACTTCTTGAAACTACCCATTGTTTTTTACTTTTCCATGTAATCAAATTCCCTCATAGAAATGTTCCATATCCTGTAGTGGATCGCATATCCGTCTTTGATCCAGCCCAATCAGCATCTGTAAACACAAGTAATTGCCTGTCCGTATTTTTGGTGAATAGGAGACCTTGTCCGCACGCCTTTAAATATTTAACAATTCTGAGAGCAGCATGTAAGTGTTAACACGTTGGATTATGCATAAATTGTGAGACATAGCTAACAGCAAAGCATATATCAGGCCTTGTATGTGATAAATAAATGAGTTTACCTACTAACTGTTGATATTTAAGTTTATCAGTAGGAGTCTCATTCCAGTCCCTTTTCGGTTTGTATCCGGGTTCTAAAGGAGTAATGGATGGTTTACAACCTAACATACCAACATCATTTAATAAATCTAAAATATATTTTCGTTGAGAGATGCACATGCTATTTCTAGTCCTAGCAACTTCCATGCCAAGAAAATACCGTAATGTACCAAGATCTTTGACCTCAAATTCTTTAGACAACTGTTTCTTTATCTGACTAATTCCTTCATAATCATTGTCTGTTAAGATAATATCATCAACATACACTATTAGTATAGTAATGGCATTAGAAGAGACCCTAATAAATAACGTATGATCACTTTGAGTTTGAGTAAACCCATATTTTAAAACAACCATTGTGAACCGCTTAAACCAGGCCCGTGGGGACTGTTTAAGTCCGTATAATGACTTCCTAAGTCTACAAACCATATTTTTATTTTTGTGATTCTTAAGACCTGGAGGTATATCCATATATACCTCCTCATGCAAATCTCCATTTAAAAAAGCATTTTTAATGTCTAATTGGAATAAAGGCCATTCAAGGTTTACTGCCACAGAAAAAATAATGCGTATAGTATTGAGTTTAGCTACAGGTGCAAAAGTATCTCCATAATCTATCTCATACGTTTGGGTAAATCCCTTTGCTACGAGTCTAGCTTTGTAACGATTAACAGTTCCATTTGTATTATATTTCAAGGAAAACACCCATTTACACCCTACTGGTTTGATTCCAGATGTAAGTGGAACAATTTCCCAAGTCTTATTTTTTAATAAGGCATCTAACTCAGTCATAACTGCAGATTTCCAATGTGAACTATTTAGAGCTTCGTCAATATTTGATGGAACCCACTGTTCGTCTAAATTCTGTGTAAAAGTACTTAAACTATACCCTAACTTATCATAGGCTAGGAAAGTATAAAGAGGGTGTTTAGTACACTCACGAGTCCCTTTCCTTAGTGCAATAGGTAGATTTGTAGTAATGTCAGCAGATACATTACCATATTTATCATCCGTCAGCACCTGAAGACCTCCTGGAGCATTATTCCTTCGTGTATAAACTCTAGTTATTGGTCCAATCTGTCGAATTCCAGACTGGCAATGTTCCTGAGTAGAGTCCTGTTCAACTGCTTCGGGTTCCTGCATATTGTTAGTCTCTGTACTATATTTCTCCCCCTGGGAGTGATAAGTCATAGAATTATTAGTAATAGATGATGTATCTGTTGCTATAATATCTAGTATAGACCAGTTATCCTGAGTGTGATGAACTGAGGAGGTTGCTTTATCAGTTGAGACATAATAAGCATAAGATTCATTAAACACTAGATCTAGTGATACAAACATTTTCTTTGTAACGGGACAATAACATTTATAACCTTTTTGAGTACTTGAGTACCCCAAAAAAATACACTTCACAGTTTTTCTATCTAATTTAGATCTAAGGTGAAGTGGTATATATACATAGACAACGCATCCAAATGTTCTTAATGGTAACTCAGAGAATAGTTTTGAATATGGATACTGAGTAAGCATACAATTTCTAGGGGTATTAAATGATAGTACCCTAGAAGGCATACGGTTAATCAAGTATGTTGCCGTGAGAATTGCTTCCCCCCAATAAACTTGGGTAAATTCATTTCAAACATTATTGATCTAGCAACTTCCATTAAGTGCCTATTTTTCCTCTCAGCAATTCCATTTTGCTGAGGTGTATACACACATGAGGTTTGATGATGAATACCTAAATGACTTAGGTATTCTTTAATATCTTTATCAAGATATTCAGCTCCATTATCACTTCGAAGAACCTTACAGGTTGTATTAAACTGATTCTGGACCATACTTATAAAGTTCCTGATAATCTTCCCTACTTCAGTTTTATTCTTCATTAAGTATACCCATGTCACCCTAGTGTGATCATCAACAAACAAAATAAACCATTTTGCTCCATTCAGAGCTGCCACTCTGGATGGTCCCCAGATGTCCGTGTGGACAAGATTAAATGGGGAGCTAGATTCATATTTCTTTGGTAAATAACTTACCCTAGTCTGTTTAGCTAGGACACAACTTTCACATTTCAAAGTATTAACATCAACATTATGAAAGAATTCTGGCATTAATTTCTTGAGATACAAAATGTTGGGATGACCTGACCTACTATGCCATAGTAAAATATTGTCCTTATTCTTGGACATAAAACAAGAATTATGCCTAGAACTATAAAGTGAAGACACCTTACATACAGTTCCAGGACCAATTCTATTGCAAAACACCCTTTGATGGTCATTAGAGACACCCATAACTGATTCTCTATCTGGTGACTTGATGATGTACAGTCCTTTTTGTTTGTTAGCACTGCCAATCATCTTCAATGTATTCTTCTGCAGAAACCAACACATAGAAGGTAAGAATAAAGTTACACAATTATTATCAATAGTTAGTTGTCCAATGGATATTAAGTGAAAGGTTAACTGAGGTACATATAACACATTTTTTAATACTAAAGTGGAAGTGAGTTGTACTGTCCCAGTTCCAAGCACATGAAGATTACCTCCATTAGCAATCTTTACTGATTTTGGTTTTAAAAAAGGTACGTAAGAATGCATTTTTGACAGAATGAAAGTCATATGATCTGAGGCTCCTGAATCTATAATCCAAGAGCAACTCTGATCATCTGACCCAATACCTGTTGAAGGATCATGTGATCCTACACCTGTTGATGCCATTGTTGCTTGCATAGTGCCTTGTTGTGTGCCTTCAGATCCCAAGAGTTGAGAAGGATCTCCTGATTGTTGGGTCCTTGACAGTAGTTGAAGTAGAGCTTCCATTTGGCTTTGTGTTGGTAGTTGAGGATCTGGTTTATCTTGAAAATTACCAATATTTGCAGTAGATCCCTGTGAAGGTCCCCAATTAGGAGCAAAGCGTGGAGCTTGTCCTTGGTTTTGACCCCAGTTACCTTGCATGCGTGGTTGAGATGTCTGAAAATGTGTCATAGGTCGACTGCCAGGATCCTTTTGTTGAGATTGTTTAAACCTTTGTAGTTTGAAGCAATCTTCAACCTTATGTCCTGGTTTATTACAAAATTTACAGATTATATTTGATTTACCCCTTGCAGAACTTCCAGGGTAGCTTCTTTTTGCTACATAAACCGTAGTATCAGATGGTTGAGTTTGTGGATTAGTGGTTTTTGATGAAATGAGAGCTGACGTTTCTAAGGTAGGATTTGTTTGTGACCCCATCATTACTTTCATACGGCTTTCTTCATGTCTTACTTCAGAAAACACAGTGTTAAGACTGGGTAAGGGCTTCATTCCCAAAATTTCTACTTCGAACAGAATCAATGTCCTTATTAAGACCATTTAGAAACCTAAACACTCTTTTTCCTTCTACATATTGACGAAACATTTTACTATCCTCAGGAGAAACCCATGCAATAGATTCAAAAATATCAACTTGTTGCCATAATTTAGTCAATTGAGAGTAATAAGTACTGACCATATTATCTCCTTGACGGATATCCTGTATTTTGGCTTCCAGTTCATAAATCTCTGCAACATTATCTTTCTTAGAGTAAAGCTCTCTAGCTGCAAGCCAAATCTCTGCAGCAGTGTTATAAAGCATAAAGTTATATCCTACTTCAGGAGACATGGAGCCTATTAACCAGGACATGACCATGGAGTTCTCAGACCTCCATTGTTTAAATTTAGGATCATCAGAAGGAGGACTGGTAATGTTCCCATACAAGTAATCGTCTTTAATGAACATTTCTACAGCTTTACTCCAGGATAAATAGTTAGAACCAGCTAGCTTATGGTTTGTAATCATGATAGAATTACTATCAAGCGAACTAGGTTGAATAGGTTGAGATGAGTGAGATACCTCTACCATTGTAGGAGTGGTAGAAGTTCCAGTTGATTCACTGGTTTCAGCCATGCATTCAAAGAAAATAACTCTACTGAGATATTACCTGATGACTTCGGATGAATTAATGCTGTAGAGAAGCTTGCTCTGTTTGAAATTTAAAACATGTATCCAGTTGTCCGAGATATGATGAAGAAGCGGACGTTTTGACAGCGGATGAAGATAGGTGAGAGATGGAAAAATGATAGACAGGAAAAATGCTTTCGGCTGCTACTGTTTACACGGTGGACAATGGACGGTGAGAAGCTGTGATACGTGTTCACATGCATGCAGCTTCTTTTGCTTGTGAGTGGAGATGTGGTAGTCCCGTTAGAGGACACCTGTCCCACTTTTGTTTACAAAAGTGTATATGATTCTGGAACCCACAAAAAACAATAATAAAAACAAAAAAGAGGAAGCTTCCCGAAGAAGCTAGAGAGGGAAAAATCTGGCTGGTTAAAATATAATAAAATATAAAGTAATGTAGGAAACTGGTTCCCTTTTACTGGTGGATAGTGTCGGTCGTAATTTTTTCTTTTACATTAGAAAAATAACACCATTACACAATCTCAAGGAGATTTTTCTCACTTGCCAAATATTTTCTCTTTCTTCTTTCTACTCACTTCGTCTTCTTCATCAAAGTATATAGTAATATGAAGACAGAAATTTATACCTGTTACGGAACAAACAAGTTGCCTTGCAATAATATAAGAGTAGCAAACTATCAGCTGAAATACCAGATATTCAGCAACCAATATGAAATTTGAGTATATTCCAACAGAGTTCTTCAACAGAGATGAATAAAGATGATATATGCTTGCAGCGTCTTTCAGCAGAGATTCTCAAAGTTCACCGTGTTTATCTTGTTTTTGATAGCTAATAGTTTTTCACAGAACCTCAGAGCTCTGATACCATGAACAAATTTGAATAAATTCTGTTTAAGAATTATAAGCTGAAATATGAGAACAATATTGTTGAGAATATAGAACTGAGGTTAAAACCTCTTTTTCATATTAATTCAAAGAATACAGCATTTACAACTTTTATACCCTACCTCATTCTAACGGTCATATAACGGTAACAAAATTTGTATACCAAGACTCTATACATTACCATTGTACACTTCTACAATCTATACATTACAACTGTACATTTCTACATGCGAGACCTAAGTCGTATATCTGTTCTGTTATGTTAGGGTATGCGAGACCTAAATTGCATATCTATTCTGTTCCGTTCCGTTTCGTTCTGTTAGGTCCAGGGGTCATGCGTTGCACGCTAGGATGTATGTTTCCAAGAAAGTAGGCTTATCATGCATCATGTATGTGACATTGTATTTCACGCTCATTTCGCATGATTACGTGTTTTGATTGTTTTAAGAAGCTATGACCGTTATACGTATATGTGAAAACGTGGACAGTCTATCTTCGTATTACCGTACTTATATGTATTTCACTACTGTCCTAGCGTGTATGATCTCACAGGGCCGATGCAGGCAGGGTACCTATTGAGTAGCGTTTTTGTCGCTCACACCATTCGTTATGTTTTCTTGCTGACGATTAAGGGTATGGCTATATATGGATTGGAGAGGATTCGGAGTGGACTCATTGAGACTCATAGAGAGTGATTGGAGATTGATGATCGAGAAATATAGAAGTTTATTTTATTTATTATTTCATTTGAGGACATAGCTTAGGGATTTCTTACCTAGTTACTTTACGATGTCGTTTAAGGGATTGTGACTTGATTTTGACTATATATGAATTTAGGGATTTTACTCTCGATTTAGGGTTTTGAGTTGATTTATTTTGCTTCCGCGATCGAATATTCTGTCGTTTTGATAAGTGCAGGGATTCGTACAGACGCCTTGTATGTCCCTTAGCGGAATATGGCAGGCGTACCGGTTCTGACCCTAAGGTTCGGGACAGGACGCTACATTTCATGACTCTTTTCGTATTTCAGAGTTCAATGGCAAAAACTATAGATACTAATCCTTTGTGTACAGTCTTATCTCTTCATATCGTAATTTTGTCTTTCCGTTTCCGTTCTTTCTAAATCCAGGCACGTGAACTTTTGCGACTAATTTTTTGCAACAGAGTGATCAATTTACTATTGTTCACTTTGACAGATTGTTTGCTGTGGTGGATGACATATTTTGCTTGTTCCAAGGTCACATTGAAAATGTTGCACATCTTAAGCAGCAGTACGGGGTAAACAAGACAGCAAATGAAGCAATCATTGTAATTGAAGCTTACCGGTCCTTGAGGGACAGAGGTCCTTATCCGGCTGATCAAGTTGTGAGAGACATTCTTGGAAAGTTTGCATTTGTTCTTTACGACAGTTCTTGCCAAGCTGCCTTTTTGGCTGTTGTGAGTCATATTCCTTGCCCCTTTGCCCCCATCCTCCTTTCTTGTCGTCACTTAATATTTGGTAAAGTTTTATATTATGCTGAATGCTAGGCATTTCTTGTTACGGTTTTAGAGGTCATGATTCGAGCTCATTGTCTTCTAATGTAGGATGCTGATAGTAGTGTACCATTCTTTTGGGGAACTGATTCTGAAGGGGATCTTATCCTCTCAACCGATTCAGAAATTTTGAAGCAGGGGTGTGGGAAGTCCTTTGCGCCATTTCCAAAAGGTGCATTGTCCTTCATTTCATGTATCATGATCACTGTACAGCATTTGATTTACTATTTTTCATTGGGTACACGTGACGTTAGTTCTCTTTTTTTTGGGTTGGAGAGTTAATAACTGCATCTTAGTAGAAGTTCTATTGGTCTTTGTTGCGAAGGAGCTTCCATTAGCTATGTCAAGCTAAAGTTTGTTCTTTTCGATCTAACTTACACAATCCATTAGTCCAGATGTGTCATGTGTTTGTGGCTCAGGCATTCTTGATGAGTTTTTTTGGGGATCGAAGCATGATCATGAAGCTAATCTGTCATTTACTATTCTTCATTGGGTACACGTGACGTTAGTTCTCTTTTTCTTTTTGGTTGGAGAGTTAATAACTGCATCTTAGTAGAAGTTCTATTGGTCTTTGTTGCAGCTTCCATTAGCTATTTCAAGCTAAAGCTTGTTCGTTTCGATCTAACTTACACAATCCATTAGTTCAGGTGTGTCATGTGTTTGTTTGTGGCCCAGGCATCCTTGATGAGTTTTTTTGGGGATCGAGACATGATCATTAAGCTAATCTGTCTCCAACATATGATTCCTCTTTGCATCCCCGTATCCATTGGTATCAAGTCTGTCATTTCCGATGCTTGATTATTCTCTGTATTCCGTTTTGTTTAGTGCTTGAAGTGCATTGTCTAGCCTTGGTATGTGTGCGCCAAGTCGGGCATCTAGATGCCTTGTTTCAAACTTTCTTTTACTCATGTTTAGTGCTTTCAATAATAACCAACAACTATAAGGGGGTTAGATTACCAACTTGTTCATGAAATTTTGCAGGTTGTTTTTTCACTTCTTCTGGAGGATTGAGGAGTTATGAGCACCCTCTTAATGAGTTAAAGGCTGTGCCAAGAGTTGACAGTTCGGGTGATGTTTGTGGCGCAACCTTTAAAGTGGATTCCAAGACCAAGAAAGAAAGTAGTGCGATGCCTAGAGTTGGAAGTGCTGCTGACTGGTCCCAACATTACTAAATGACCAATCTCTTCAGTGTGGGCTAGGCTGTTTGGTTCTTGCCGGAATCCAATTTGTCTTTTCTTCTTAGATACAAATGTGGAGGAAGTTTATCCTTAAGGCGAATATTATGGAAGGAAGAAGTTAAACAATACACTTGCTTTGGTCTAACATGTATTTTCTTACCTTTCTATAATCAGCTATTATGGAGTAGTATTGGAATGCTTTCAGGTTCCAAGGATACAAAATTCTATGTGTATTGAATAATTGCACTTTCTATGAAGAAAGCACATGTTTAATGGATGTACTTTTTTTTTCTCCCTTTGTTACGTATTTGAAATCTAGGTACTAGTGTATATCATTGTGTTTCTTTTCCAATTTCAAGACATATTTAGGCTATATTTTGGTGCAAAGATTTTGGGAAAAGTGCTTTGTTCACCCAACAGTTAATGCAGACTCTATTCTGTTATCTTTTGCTTCCATCCTTTGTGGCTAGAGTTTAAACCAGATAGGCAGTGAAAAATAACGGCAATAACACAGCTGGCCTGGATCAGCAATGCACGATTGAATTTTCTTACTTCTTACCTACTCTTGAAAGAGTAGAGGAATGAGAAATGCATGATAAGGTTGATGTAATATTTCTAGAATCAGGTTTGCATCTTACAGATGGGGCATTACACCTGGCCAGAACAACCAATACATATCGGAATTTACTGTTTTCTAGCATACTATTCACAGCTCAAAGTAAATTTTCCTGCCCTGTACTCAAGTATTTATATAATATGCATTTTCTTTCTACTAGTGTGACTAAACAGCAGACGTTTCTAATCTTTTGCATCAGCGATACCTCCTGGAGTTATCTGGAAAATGTGCTTATTGTCAAGGGTTTTGCCAAACTCAAGAACCATATGTCACAGAAATAATTCATATGAATGACTAGATAGGTTAGTAAATATAATAAAAAGGATATTGCTTCGGCCTCAGGCAGATTAGGCGCATCAAAGACCTTGCAAACACGTTGTTCACCTTTGCCCTTCCTGAACATTAGACGTATGGTAGCTGCATGAGCAAGCACATGTCCTCCTGCGGGTTTCTTAGGGTCTGATATGAATACTCCACCACCAGGATCAGCTATGACTGCAACAAAGAGTGATTTAACTTATTATTACCAATTACATGGTCAGATTGTTTTGTCGTTTTTGCAAATGGCTGTTTGAAAGTCGAAGAGCATAGTGATTTTTACAGAAAAGATAAGTTGTTCGGCAAAAGTTCCTTCTCTGTCACCAAAAAAGACTGCTTTAACGGAAGGAGTACCTTGGTTAGTCATGTAAACAGCAACATTGAACTCCTCAGCTATCTTTGTCAATCTTGAGAGCATCTGAGCCAATTTTTGCTGCAAAATGTAACACATATACACAAGGGATTCATGAATACAGAATTTAAGTCGGTTATCAGCACAAAATGTTATATGTGCCAACCTGTCTTTCTGCTAGTTCTCCTCTTCCAGTGAAATCCACTCGAAATAGAGCTATCACAGAGTCAACAATCTGACATGGTTTTGCTTAAGTTAACCCAAAAGTCACAATGTATGCATAATTTTCATCAAAGAACTTGATGCACCAATTTACCAGAAGCCGGAAGGGTTCTTCAGCCATTTTGGCTGCTAGACCTAGAAGCAAGTTGTACTGGTGCTCATAGGTGTAGGCACGAGCATAAATAATCTTTCAGAAACAGGAAAATTTAAATAAGCTCCCACTGAGAACATGACATCTGTGAACAATATCCTTGAAACCAGTATGTTCATATATCAAGGGAAAGATGTGCTACATTATCAAGTACGGCTCCAGGATCCATGCCAAATCTTTCTGCTATTGGAACTATGCGATCAGGTCGGCTGAAAAGTGAATTAAGTTGTGGAAACAAAGAGAAGCAATCCTCAGCCGCAAGGGAGAAAGCAAAATTAGTGATCAAGAGAAATGATGAAAAGGAGAGACTCGAGGACATTTCCAATTTTCAATATTAGGCGTTGTTTGAAAAGGATACAAAGTGCCCTCAGTATCAACATAAGCAACCTTCCCATTGCCACCTCTCATGCTTGTAGGGAGCTGCAGTGAGACGATACATAAAAAAAGCAGAACATGCTGCAAAAATAATTACTACATGGAATTTGATGACTGACAAAATCACCATAGTTTTTGTAAGGGCTCATCAGCTGATATCTTCACAAAGCAAGTCTTATTCCCTTGATACTTTAAGCAAGTGGTTGATAACAGGTCCTAATCAGTACTACGCTAATTTTATGCATATCACAAGGAAGAATAGATGCAATTCTTGACACCCAGTGCATAATGATAACAAAAGACAAAGCAAGTCTTATTCCCTTGATACTTTAAGCAAGTGGTTGATAACAGGTCCTAATCAGTACTACGCTAATTTTATGCATATCACAAGGAAGAATAGATGCAATTCTTGACACCCAGAGCATAATGATAACAAAAGGCTAACCTGCGTCGAAACACAGAGCGTATGAGCAAGCTGTGTCTTTCCTGACCTGATATAGATGCAGGATGAAGCAAGTGGTTGAAGAAGTTAAGAACACTATGGCATATTATCAACCAGGTAACACGATGGTGCATCATCAATCAGGTAACTATATTTAATTTCAATCATTTGACTAACAGAATCGGACTAGTGTTTTTCACCTGAATTCTCCAAAAGCTTCTGTAATTGCCAATGTTTCAATACCACCTACAAAGTATTGAGACCAGACAATGACCATTCAGGAAGAGCAAAACTATTGCTCGAGTTTGCAAGGAAATAGTATTTGAAATATACCTCCCAAAAGCTCATCAAGAGCCTGACTTCCAGTTGTTATGCGAACTACCGCCTTTCTCTGATACAAGAAGATGTCATACACACCAAATGAGGTGCCATCAACTAAAATATATACAGATCTCATGCAAGTGCAATTTGATTGTTGCAACAAAACATGAAGTAGCATAAAAACAGGTCCTGGTTTCTCCTCTCACGTCAAGTCTGTCAAGAAGCAATGATCTTCTACAAAAGATAATTCCAAGAGATTAGACTCTTACTTTGAGAAGAGCATCACTTCCAGTGATGTAGCCGAAGTTCTGGACAACAAAACCAATTGAAGCAGAAGATTCAGTATTCAATGAGTACCAAATCTTTAACTAAGTAATGCAACCACTAAAACTAACCACTATCTTTTCAGCAGCTTCACAAATCTTTTCAACCTTTGCCTCCGACAATCCTTTGATTCCAGTAAGGCTCTGCAAGGTTTACAGACAACATCTCCTAGTTACATCCTCCGATGTCTTTTGAGATCAAATTTGAAGTCTAAATGTTCACCTTCTTTGTTTGCATCATCAGGCCATTGCAAGTGTGGATTCCCGCATCCTGCAGTTTCTTCACATCACCAGCATTGATTCCATGAGAGGTCACTGCCCAAAGGAACAAACCAGAATAGTCATTTGTTGAACTTTACATTATTTCCTAATATACCCCTAGGAAGATATTTTTTTCAGAATCGACAAAATTCACTAACACAACAATCACTCAACATTGTTCACGTTTTTAGAAGCTTATCACGGAAATCGAACATTCTTTCATATAACAAAGTACTCTAAAATTTATCCATCTTTTGGGCAACATCCAGTGAACCTTAAAATGCACGATTTCTTCAATTGTAAATGAAATGACAATCTGCTGCACGGATAAGAATGACAGTAGCACCTGGCATCTCTATGTCTCCAATTTCCCAACAAAACAGAATAAACTTCCTAACCCGATAACGTGTAAACGATGACTTGCAACGGTGAACAAGATTAACAACAAATACTCTCTGTCCACAAAAATAAGGATATTCAGAAAGACATGAAAATCTAACACCAAATGACCGAAAAACGTGAAGAAGAAACAACAGTAGAACACCAGAGAATGAAGAGGAAAGATCATATAAGTACACTAAGAGTAATCATAAAGTAATTCAGAACAACAACCAATATTACAGATGCTTCATGCTTAAAAAGAGGAACGAAAAGAAATTACAAAAAAAAAAAATCAATGTAAAGGAGCAAGGCGGGTAAGTTGTACGGAAGTTGACTAGACAGTACAATACAAATTACAGATATAGAGAAGTCGTGCTTACAGAAGGATAACAGAGGACAGAAGAAAGAAACTGATCGCAGAAAAAACTCCTAAACATAGGCAGGCAAGGAAGAAAAACGCAGAAATAACTGATATATCATAAACTTAGTGGATTTTGAATCCTTGAAGATAAGAGGTATCGGAATAAAAGAGCAATTGTAATCTAGAACAGTAAGAAAGGCTACAAGCAATGAAGCAAACTTGATATCCAACAAACGAAGAAAATTTTCAGAGACACGTACATTTATCAATCGCTTCGAACAAGTCTTCTTCATCGTCGATCTCTTCTCTTTCAACGATCTGTAGCTGGTGTTGTTCTTCGGACCTGAGCTCAAAAAATTCAAAACAAGACGGAAATCACAAAACGAGAGAGATGATGATTCTACTCAAATTGAAACGCCGAATCTATATTATTTCTAGAATTACTAATATCGAGAAGAGAAGATTACTTGAAGGCTTGCATTTTTGTGCGTGAGGAGAGAGCGCGGTGCGAAATTTGTGAACGAATGATTTGAATTCTGAAACATGGGGGTTTTATACGTGGAAATCACGAGATCTTTTCGGTAATGCTCATACATAATTGGATTTTGGCCCATCATCTATTCTATCATAATGGGCTAAATAATGTAATGGGTGAAACAGTGTCAATAGGCCAGGATCTTCACGGCGGAAGTGGCCCATGTTATGCACCATGAATCAAAAATCCAAAAGCAGTAACAAAATTTCCAACAAATTTTTTCTACATGATTCATGCGGATGAGCCAAAAGCTTACCAGACTCTTCTCCACTATGCCATCACGATTTTTTTTTTCTTTTCAAAAGCATTAAGTCGTCATTGATAAGTTCTTGATGCTTGACAAGCAAAGGCTCATCAGCTTCGACAACCAGCTTGAAATGTTGTTGCTCAATCATTGTATCATGTGTCATTCCTTCTATGTTGCTTTTCTTTTTTTCTTTTTTTTCCTCCTAGTCGATTAATAAACCCTTCTTATACATAAGTACATTTACATAAAATAATAGACGGATCTTGGAACAACTGGTAAGGTTGTTTGTGATTTTGAGGTCACGAGTTCGAGTGCGAAAACAGCCACTTGCACAAAGTGTAACATAAGACTGCGTATATCAGATCGCGGAATGATCCGTCCCCTCATCGGACCATGCGTAAACGCAGGATCCTAATGTACTGGGACGCTCTAATATATATATGTATACATATACATACATATATATTGTGTGTGCATACACACATATATATGCATTTGTATTTGTTGTATATGCATGTATACGTTGGCAAAGATAAGAGGACCACTCTATGCTATCATCAATCTATGGCTGCAGCACAGTAGCACCACACCATCAGCATCAAATCCCTCTTCTGCAATATTGATGTTGAGCAGCAGGTTTAGGACCACAATCTCCCGATTCCAGGCCTTTCTTTTCTAGGGTTCTTACTTCTTAGGTATTCACAATACACAAAAAAATTCTCTACGTGGGATGATAAACATGCATCAAACTTTTGCTGAACTGTTGCCACAGGGGCATGCATCTAATTGAATTGATGGGATGAAAGCCTTTGTCTGGGGTTGGCTGCTGATAGCCCACAAAACACATGCCAGAAAACATTAATAACATCAATAGTATGGGTGATTTGTATGTCTATTAACTCATCTGCAAATATATTAATTGCCTCTTTCCTTTAAGGCTACTAGAAACCTTACTAGCAAACTACTTGGTAGCTAAATTATACAGTATATAGGGCTGGAGTCCGTAAGTGCATGCAAAGGTATATGCGGGATGGGATCTCCTGCCCCTCATCCCTCTCATCCTATGTGTCACCGCGCGATATGTAGTAGCAAGGGTGGGTGGTGAAGCTAGACGTGGGTGACCCTCATCTAGTCTCACCACACAGCCCTGCTGCCACGTGTCGCACGGTGACATGTGGGGTGAGGGGTTTGCGGTGATGAGATCCTAACCCGGTATCCGCTACCCGCACCGGAGTCCGTAGGCGCTATTATAGTGTTTGAAAATTTTAATACTCCATATATCTCTATTGGAAATTGAATAATTCCATCCTTTTCACACACCATCACACTAACACATAGTGTTTACTTGGCTAATGATTTCAGTATATTCGGGATCTCAAACTATATATATACACACACACATGTACGTGTGTGTAGATCGAAATATTTTGAAACCAAACTGATGGCATATATTTAAAACTCTTCTTTGTTACAGTCTGTGTAAGGTTAATATCAGGATAACCATTCATTTCAACTCCCTAGGTTGTGCCACACAAATTAAGAAGATATATAAATGGAGGGGGTATAACGGTAACAATAGATTATTCCATTAGATTAATACTTAATTTATCCGTCTCCTATAAATCAACATAGTGTTTTCTCTAAAATAAATAAATAAATCAACGCAGTGTAGTAGACGACAGGATAATCAAAAGGGTAAAAAATTTAAATAAATGAAAAATGATGATGCGAGGGAATTGTCTAAACTCCCTTAAATACTGTAAAATAAGGAGTTTTTTATAGTGGATACTCCAATTATTATACCTCAAAAAATGCCATTTAAACTTTATTGTATATGTAAAAGTAGATCCCACGTATAAAAGGCGTTTATTTGCTTAATTATATAGTTCCTAAGATCCCAAAAAGTTGTAGGTCATATCTCGTCCTTTTCATTAGGCTGCAAATGTGGTTTAGTAACTACGGACCCATATTATTTCTCCATTCTTTTGTGGTGAATGAAAAAAATTGGACAATACAATTATGTGAATTTTATGGTTGTTGAATATGGCTTTTCATCGAAATGGAATTAAATCGTGTTGCAATGTTGAAAGCGAAAGAAAACATTAACACTTAAATATACCACATTCGGCATTGGTTTACAAGAGAGAAGACGTTTCCGGTGTACTAGACTCATGCGTTTCCGTATAGGGTCTAGAAAGAGGTCGGATTACTCCACAATCTGACGTACGCAATGTTACCTTATACTTTGTGCAACAGACTGTTTTCACATGTTAAACAGTGACATGTTACCCGTTGCTCTAATTACCGCGCTCGAATCAAAAATAATTTGAAATCAAAGATAATGGTTCACAATCGAGCAAGAATGATTTAAGCCGCAGCCGAATCTTCACAATAATCGACGTATTTTCTTTTTCCGGTATTACAAGGACGGCCGACCAAATATGCAGCAGAAAGTGGTCCTGGAGAAGACAAAAATTTTGTTTTATTAGACAAAAATTCATTTGCTACTCGTTAGCTTTCGACGTATACAATCAAATATTTAGATAGTAACAAACTTATATATTATATTCCTTCCCTCCCCCCGGCCCTATCCACCAACCAACAATTTTTTTTTATCATATATGACCATCGAATATTTATCATCTTTGTTTTTAATTCAAACAACGTCACAATAGAGTACCACTTATGCTAGTTCACATGACATTGTTATCTATTGGCTAAAAGAACCAATAACAAAAAAAAACTATAAAAATTACTCATGGCCATATAGGTTTGCGTATAACTACTGTTCTCATTGATTATCCAACCAACATCCGTCTAATATGTATTTGTTTGCAGCATCTACAAAATGGCGAAATCGGACTAAAATACAACAACCATATATAGGATTTCCCAACAACATCAAAAGTTATTGCTATGGTTTGTGGAGGGTGAGAGACAGACAACAATGCCTCCATTTAAGCTTGGTTCCAGTGGGAGCCCCGACTCTATATATACCAAACGTAAATAATATAAGAGAGTTTTTTATACAACCGTTATACTATAATAATGTGATAGTGTTGTAATAATCTAATAACAAAAATTATCGCGTCTTAATGTATCACACAAGACTTGCTTGGAAAATTGAAGTTCATACATGTACGTACATATGATGCTTCTACTAGTACATTATAACCATGCCATTTTTCCTATAATTTATTGTCATTTGTATAAAAAAAAAAAAAAAACTTTCTCGAATATCAGAGCCAAGAAGATGCTTTGGAAAACTGAAATAAATCCAGTCATGACTTTATTATAGGTCAGAGCAAAAAAGAGAAATCCAAGTAAATAGCAATATAGGCTGATTGAGCAGTTGAGCTTCTCTTTCATTCCTCTTTAATATGAAACATCTCCTTTATTTTAGGCTGACTGCAGAAGTAGCCATGCATACCTACGTCCCTCTCCTACTCTACCATTTTAGGCTCCCTCATAACACCTCTGCATAACTTCAATTACACTGGTCATTACATGCATTTCCAAATTTTCAAGAATGTCACTCATATAGTGGATTATTACAATACAATTTGATATATACACACACATGTATGTATATGTATATAAACACATAATGATTCCACGTTCATACACAATCAATTTTTTGACATTCTGAATAACGACAACAACATTACCCATTGCCTTGGAGGCTTTGACATCCCGAACAAAGTTAAAAAAAAGCGTGGTGCATGACAACTATAGCCAGATAAGAAGACACATATGAGAATTAAGATCTTGTTTATTTAAGCCATAATGTCATTTATTGGGACAAGTCCACCACATGTACACCAAACCTTTTCAAGGAGTTCGTATGGAAGGAAAAACGTTTATGGTTAGAACATGAAAAGTTATCAGATTTCCACTATGCTCTTCCAGTGATTTTCCCACTCCTAAGTCCTATCTAATTCTTTAGAGATAAACAGGAGGCAGGCAACACAAAGGATTTTTTCCTTTGGCCCATTTGTAGATAATTAAGCTATGGGAATTGGCTTGATCTGTGAAAAAAAGGGGGGGCCCCCTAGGCATCTTTTAAAGTTGAGTAATGTTCTTACGAATTACCTAACCCTCACAGCTGAATAAGCTGTCGTTAATCTGTCTGGTGATTGAAAGGTTTTCTTTTGTCCACATAGACATACAAATTTCATGTCAAACTTCTACTTGGTTAGGTTAGATTAGTTATATATAGAGCTGAGGATTTTATTGGAAGCAACTCTCTGTCATTTGAAATAGATGTATTGTGTTAGGAAAGAAATTATTGTATTTACTGAGTTTCCATAGATGATTGATTTTGTAATTATATCCTGTAATTATGGTAAAGATTATAGGGAGTAATTGTAGGGATGATTGAGGGTTGATTTTCTTACCATGTATAGGAGATAGGCTAAAGTGTATAAAGTGGTGCTAGGGTGTATTGTTAACGATATGAATGAGGAAAAAGGTTTTTTTCCAAAAATACTTGTTATCATGGTATCAGAGCAGGCTAATCCCACTCTGAGAAATTGTTGAGTTTTCTGGGAAGGCTCAGATATTCTCATCATCGGCCCAACCGAAATACCGACATACCGTCACTGAATTTACCCTTCCTCAGCCATTTGTTTTGGCAAGACTTACCATAAATACCAAAACTCGGCCAGTACTTGGCAAGCTATACCTGTTCTTACCCATCTCAGCCGATTGATCGGTGCACAGTACTGTTCTATAACCTGCAATCAAACAGAAATATGTCAAATCCAGAAACTAGTGAACCAAAAATCCCAAATCTCTCAGACCTGGCTGTTCCAAGTAGCAACCATTCTCCAGAATAATAACCCAAAAAACAGTAACACATTCAACCCACAATACTGCCATTCCTTAACCACAGAAAACCTTACCATTACCGTCAAATTGAATGGCCTAATTATGCTGTCTGGGCACCTCTGATATTACGGCGGCAATTATTGGGAGAGGGAGGAGACATCACCTCACAGGTGTTCCTCCTCCCCCTTCACCAACAGATCCAGAATTTCCTGGATGGGAACAAGCAGATAATGCTGTGTTTACATGGATTATCCAAACCATTGAGCCTTCTCTCGTGGTCAATGTCACCCCACCCCCGCTATCCCACCGCCAAGGCCTTGTGGGATGGCTTGGCTCTAACCTATGGATCCGGGACTGACTCTCTCAGAACCTTCGATCTTCATCGAAGAGCCAGTCTAATTAAGCAAGGGAACGGTAGCATCCGAGTCCTGCTGGAACAAATTGCAGGACATATGGACTGCAATCGACGCTCAGGAGCCAAATCCCATGATTTGTGCTACTGATATTAACACATACAATAAAAAATTGGAGGCTCTCAGACTTTATCAATTTTCTCACAGCCATAGATGAAAAATATACATCGGACAAAAATGATTTACTCAACGAGATCCCTTACCAACACTGGAAACAGCATATAGAGAAATCCGCAGAGCAGAGGACAGATCTGCGGTCCTACAAGGAGGAATCCCCTCAGATGATATATCCTCATTGGGGATTGGTCAGGCCTTGCAGCATCTGCAAATACCAAGGGCAGAGAGTCTAGCCGTGGCAGAGGAAGGGGTGGCCAGTCCCGTTCCAGCACATTCAGGCGCATGGAGGATAAAGATGGACTGACCTGCAGTCACTGTGGTGGAAAGAGGCACACAAAGGAGACTTGTTTCCAGATCATTGGGTATCCTGAGTGGTATGAGGGAAAAAGACATCAATCTGATGGAGGCAAAAATAAAGGAGGAACAGCAACAGGCACGGCTGCCATAGCAAAGGGTGCTGCAGACGAAGAAGAGGGAGAGCAGCCAGAGCCCTCCAGAACCTTCGGTGAAGGTAAATGGGTTGAGGGTTTTACCCTCAACCCTTATAAACACGTTTGGACGATTTTACCCTGTGAATATTGTCTGACCCCTTGCAGGTTTCGCAAATAACAGAAACTGGTCCCCCACTTTCACAAATAATATCCGGCCCCCATCAGTTCATGCTTCCATCCAATCCAGCCCCTCATTTTCCAGTCAGCCCAAATATCACCCAAATTTTTCCCAAAATAACCCAACTGCCCCTACATTTCCAGTAATTCCCTAACCACCCAGAAAATCAATCTCAAACAAATCTCAGTGGATCCTTGATAGTGGAGCTACCGATACTATGAGTAATGACCCCCTAGACTTTCACAGCTGGACCACCCCGACTAAAACCCATATTGAAACAGCTAATGGTCACTTGTTCCTGTTTCTAGCAGCGGCACCATTCTAGTAAACCCTAATTTACAATTACACAATTGTCTTTATGTACCCAATTTATCGTCAAATTACTCTCTATCAGTCAACTTACCCGGGAATTAAATTGTACAGTACTTATGTATCCTACTTTTGCATCTTGCAGGATATTCGCTCGAAGGAGATATTGGGCGTGGCATTGAGAAGGCTGGACTATATTATGTGTCGGATGTGGTGCAACAGGGACAGTCCAATCTTGTCACCGGAACCGCTGAACAACGGTTATGGTTATGGCACCGTCGTCTCGGTCACCCCTCCTTAACTTATATGAAGTTGTTATTTCCGTCTTTGACTCGCTCTCAGTTTGCTTTACATTGTGATACTTGTTTGCGTGCGAAACATCATCGTTCCACGTATAAACCAATAATACCAGAGTTAAACATTGTTTACCTTGATTCTCTGATGTGTGGGGGCCATCCCCTTACCTACTAGTCTTGGTTATCGGTATTTTGTTACTTTTGTTGATGACTACTCACGTATGACATGGATTTATTTTCTTAAAACCAAATCTGATGTCTGTTCTAAGTTTATTGATTTTATCACCTGATTGATACTCAATACCAAAGAAAATTCAGATTCTCAGGTCAGACATGGGGGGGAGTATGTCAATGCCATCTCCAAGACTTCACTAAAACCACACGGTATTTCACATCAAACGTCTGTCCACACACACCGGAACAAAATGGTGTGGCAGAACGAAGAATCGTGTATTACTAGAAATGACCCGTGCAATGATGCTAGAATCCCATGTTCCCAAACTTTTTGGCCTGAGGCTATTGCTACATCTGCATATTTACTTAATCGTCTTCCTACCAAAATTTTGGACCATCATACTCTCCCGCATGTCAGTCCTAGCTACACACACTGAGGTACCTTCTATTCTTACATTACCTCCAAAAATCTTCGGGTGTACCGTGTTTGTTCATATTCCTTCTACGCATCGCACCAAACTTGATGCATGTGCCGATAAATGTGTATTCTTGTTATGCCATGTCACAAAAGGGGTATCGCTGCTATAATCCACGTACACGTCCGTGTTCATATCACACTCGACTGTACATTTCTTGAACATGAATATTACTATTTCCGCCGAGTCTTGGTCTCCAGGGGGAGACATCGAGTGAGACATACGACTGGCTCCATAACTTTAGTCAGTTGAAAGTGGATCCAACACGACAAGTAGGTGGCGCCGACTGTGCTTTTTCCGATCAAAATATAGTCTTTCCTTCTGAGCCGCCTAGTGACTCTTCTCCGACGAATACTCTACAAGATCAGGTACCATTCGACACCTCTAATATTGTCTCCACTTCCAATGATATTGTGTCCATACCTAATACAAATGATATTGCCTTAACCGATTGTCCTAGTTCTGTTATTTGTGAAACTGAACAGGGACACGTAGACCACGGCAGGGTGCTTCCACCACGACAAAATAGAGGGAAACCTCCAGTTCGATATCTCCTAGCAAGGTGTCCAAGGGAACTAATTATCCTTTCAAAGGTACTCAAGGATTTCTGGCGTCAGTTATGTGATGTTTCGACTCCCAGGACAGTAGAGGAGGCCTTAAATCATCCAGAGTGGTATGCAGCAATGAAGGAGGAGATGAATGCGTTATACAAAATGATACCTGGGAGAAGGTCCAGCTGCCTCGTGGGAAACGTCCAGTTGGATGTCGATGGGTATACACAATCAAGTATAAGGCGGATGGAAGCATTGAAAGGTATAAGGCTAGGTTGGTTGCACGAGGATATACTCAGACGTATGGCATTGATTACTCAGAAACTTTCTCACCCAGTGCAAAGCTTGACACAATAAGAGTGTTGTTCTCAGTAGCAGCAACTAAGTCTTGGCCTCTCCAGCAGTATGATGTGAAAAACGCATTTCTTCATGGGGAACTTAAGGAAGAAGTATATATGAGTTCGCCCCCTGGTTTTTCCGAGGAGTTTGCAGAAAACGAAGTGTGCAAATTAAGGCGGTCGTTATATGGACTTAAACAATCACCGAGGGCATGGTTCGGAAGGTTCACCACCTTTATGAAGAAACAAGGGTATAAACAGAGTAATGCCGATCATACTCTGTTTGTGAAAAGAAAGGGTTCCTTGGTGACTTGCTTAATAATTTACGTGGATGACATGATTATTACAGGTGACGACATGGAAGAACTTGCTATCCTGAAACAACAGCTGTTCTCTGAGTTCGAAATGAAAGACTTAGGTGACCTGAGATATTTTTTGGGAATTGAGGTTCTACGTTCCGAAGAAGGAATCTTTATTTCCCAACAGAAGTATATTTTGGATCTACTTGCAGAAGTAGGTATGTTAGACTGTAAACCTGCTGGAGCTCCGATGCTAGTAAATCAGAAACTATCCTTTGAAGAAGGAAAACCAGGTACAGATCAAGGGAGGTATCAGCGGTTAGTTGGAAAACTAATCTATTGGCTCATACCAGACCAGATATTTCTTTTGCAGTAAGCTTGGTAAGTTAATTTATGCATCGTCCTCAAAGTCATCATATGGAGGCAGTAATGAGGATTATCAGATACCTAAAAGGAACAGCTGGACGTGGTATATGGTTTAAAAATCATGGGCATCTGGACATCAAAGTATTCACTGATGCTGACTGGGCAGGAAGTGTTATTGATCGGCGGTCTACCTCTGGTATTTTGCGCTTGTAGGCGGAAATGTGGTCACATGGAGAAGTAAAAGCAGAAAGTAGTAGCGTTATCAAGTGCAGAAGCTGAATTTCGTGGTATTGCGAAAGGGGTCATGGAGATTCTGTGGTTAAAGAAGTTGATGTGTGATTTAGGGCTTCAAGTATCACTCCCAGTTAAGTTGATGTGTGATAATAAAGCCTCGATCAGTATTTCGGAGAATCCCGTACAGCATGATCGAACCAAACATATTGAGATAGATCGTCACTTCATTAAGGAAAAAATCGAAGAGAAGGTCGTTGAGTTGCCATATATACCTTCCGAAGATCAGTTGGCAGATATCTTAACGAAGGCTGTAGCTGGGAGGGCGTTTGATGAAGCTTTGGTCAAGTTGGGCATTGTAGATTCCCCTGCTCAACTTGAGGGGGTGTTAGGAAAGAAATTATTGTATTTACTGAGTTTCCATAGATGATTGATTTTGTAATTATATCCTGTAATTATGGTAAAGATTATAGGGAGTAATTGTAGGGATGATTGAGGGTTGATTTTCTTACCATGTATAGGAGATAGGCTAAAGTGTATAAAGTGGTGCTAGGGTGTATTGTTAACGATATGAATGAGGAAAAAGGTTTTTTCCAAAAATACTTGTTATCATATTGTTTGTCTGCCTCTCACACTTCTCAGACTCTAACGATAGTTTTTGATGTCGTTGTCATATACCAGGAATGTGTTGTTTTTGTTGTTGTTCTACTTGGTTAGGTTACATATGATCACTAGATTATATGGTGTGATTTAATAGTTAAGGAAGTGGACCAAGATATGCTTTCATTAGCAACATCACATAGTATACATCATGTACATGATTTATTGATTCGAAAGCAGAACTCCCTTATTAATCTTAAAATTGTTAGACCACACTTTCTGTCTTTGTCTTGATTTGGTACTCTTTTTTTTTTTTTTTGAGTTATGTCCAATATGTGGGTTGAAAATAAACCACTGACCGCCCCTAATTCATAGCTTCGTTGGGTTGCAATTTTGCTTCAAGAGGTCAAGAGTTCGATTCTAAAGACACGCAAAGTGTAGGTGTTCCACTTCTGCTAGGCTGAAGGCCTAGTTTGCGAGAGACATTTTGTACGGATCATTGTATAAATCCTCACTCAATCTAATAAAGTAATGAACTTTTGATTTGCAGGTATGACCTTTTCTCCAAAATAAACCACCAAAATAAACCATTGATATTGAAATGGAGAGTGTGTTTCGTTGTAAAGACCAAATGTCTTGTATGCCTCAGCTTTGGCCAGTAAGTTATAGAGTAGTCATCATACAGTGAGTTATCTGATATTCAAAATAATCACCAGTTTTTAATTTTTATCATTTGATTTAAAGTATCGTATAAGTAATGTATCTTTTATCAATTCTTACAAATATAATTTTGAAGCTAAACATGATTTGATATGATACGTTTATTCTAAAAATTAAAAAAGATAACATTTTGAGACAGAAATTGGACGGAGGAAGCACGTAATTATGCATAATATGCGTGGTTCGTGCTGATTAAATTAACAAAACATTATTGGTGTATCTGCCATCTATAAATCTTTATCTTTTTTCTGCACAATTATCAGA
>AP025041.1:6402937-6446286 GCA_036186865.1 Eustoma russellianum | reverse complement strand
TGTGTAAGTCCTCATCAAACTTAGAAGACTGCTAGATTATTGATTTGCATCATCCACAATGCTCACATGGGATGACACTGGGGATGGGGCTGTAGAGGCCATCATGACAAGGGAATGGCCTTTTGCTTGGCTGTTGTACTGTTAGCTCCAGAATACTACAACTTCTTCATTGGATTTTTCTTTACTCAGTCTTGATATTTGCTTTTTGATAGTTTGACAAAAAGAAATGCAATGCCACACCAATAGATTTTACTTGGAAAAATTGATTCCCTTGAGGATCTTTAGGTCCTAAAATTCTACGTTCTAATTTGGACTCTTTAACATTATGACTTGATAAAAAGATTAGTATGAACAAAGGGCAAATGATGCCTTTGAATGACTACTTGTGTAATAGCTAGACTTAGTTTGTCCCCAGGACACAGCCCAACTGGTTACGGATAGGAGTTTTCGAAATAGAGGTTAGGGGTTCAATTCTTGTCAAAGACAAGAGAATCCCTTTCCATCAAGTGCATAGTGTGAGAGCTACCTTGACCTGTAGGCTTGCCTGCAGTGCTGGGGTCTCCTTATGCAGACTACTGTGCATATGACCAAGCTCCTGCTAGCAAGCCGTTGGATACCTGATTTACATCCCTACACTACCTTTCAAACTGAGTGTGGCATAGACCCTTACTGGTTGGGGTTGAACGTTTAGAATGAGTTTTCCTGTCAATGCTGCTATTAGTTCAGTGAGTGCACATCTAGCAGAAACTGCATCGGGGTTCTCACCAGAGCTTATTGAAATTTATGTTTTTGTATATATAAATGCGTATATCATAAATCCAGTGAAGGATTTATGTGGTTGTTTTACATCTGTGGTAAACTACTTTCTCCTAGTTACATCATTTGTGAGTATTTTGTGGTTTAAATCAATTGTAATGGTCATGTTGCAACGTATTTATTGTTGTTAAACGAGCATCAATCAACTATATTAAAGGAACTACACGTTAAACTCTCATCTCTTCCAGAATCAAGAAGCTCTTTGCGGAAGTATACCTGACGGCCTTGCCAAAGAATCTGTTTACCAGGACCTTTTGGTCAGTATTGTCAGCAACTTTCCTTGCGCTTTACAGGCTCTCGCCTATGACGGAGTACGGGGGGTCGGATGTACGAAACCATACCTATTTTTTAGAAACACGCATAGGTTGTTTCCCGATGACCCATAATGATATGTCAAACTATATTGATCAACTGTTACTTCACGATATAAGAAGCGCAACCAATTTAATTAATCATTTTGTTTTATTTCTTCATATTCCAAAATCAGTCCGACATGATTGTTTATCTTCTCAATTCATGATTCACCACTAAATTGTATACATTGATAGTTTTATTTTGAGATGTCACTCACCAAAACATATTCACTTTGTATAGTTACCTTTATATATTCATTAATGATGAAAGAAGATAATACCTTTTTACGCTAAACAACAATAGAACAGAAGAAACAAAATGTATTACAGTTTTAATAACTGGACTGTATATTAAATAATGTTATCCTGATGAATCTGAAATACTCACAATGAGTATTATCAGATTGGACAGACTCAAAAATGAGTATTGTCAATATGGACGAAGAATGCCTTCCTTCCATAAATGTTATGGATAATGCCTCAACATGAAGTTATACAAACTCCTTTTCTTTTTGAGCTGTAAGATTATTAGATGCTTCAGGTCTAATATCTAATCATACAAACTCCTTGTGTATCTTCTCTCAACAATTGTTTGACCTCACCTGCTAGAATTTCACATGTAGTTTCAAATCCCAATGTGCCTAAAATATACAACTTGCCATGACCTACCTTTGGAGAATACATTGTATGACGTACATGTCGATAGTAAAAGCAATTCATGTTCTAGTACAGAAAAGCAATTCATGTTCTAGTACAGAAAATCTAACTCAGTTGGTATTTGAATGATAGATATTGCATTATAAGTGATCATCGGTTTGACTTTTGAATGTCGGCAGTGTGGATATTAGGGTCTTGCTGTCAGCTCATTATACAATATCAGCCTTGAGTTTAACACCTTGTAAACACTAAGTAAAGAATTCACATCTAATAAGTTGTTGAGCAAACCTGATTTACATCCTATGGAAAGTTTTTAAAAGTAAGATGGTATCATTTCGAAGTCTGGGTATGACCTCCTCCCTACAAATAATTCATGTGCTAAAATATGTTTTTACGAGACATGAAAAACACAACCTTTGGACGAAAAAATGAAAGAAAAAACTAATGAACATTTTAGTAATATAGAAAATCAGAGAGCAATTGGATTTTGTAGCATGTAGCTTCATAAATTACAGTGCATGTGTCCACTGTTGTCTGATCTATTCAACTTTCTCCTCCACATGGTATTTTGTCTTATGTTAGAATGGGCTAGCTGATGCGGTGGTTTTTTTTTAATTTTTTATTTTTTTGTTAGTTTGTCAATACATCAGAAATTTTGGCTTTTCTCACAGTGAGGAAGCTTCATATTTGGACAATCCTCCAGATATCTTTCATCCTCCTTAGTACAGTTGACATGTAAAACACAATGAGTCGAGCATACATTTATTATATCCAAACGTCATTTTTTTCAATAATTTGGTAGGAAATGATTGCTACTATTAACACATCTATCAACTGATTATCTAATGAAAAAAAAAGCTGTCTCACTATAGAGAATTTAATTAATTTTTTTTGGAAGGTTCTTTTTTATAATTTAAGTTAAGAGTAACTCTAAGATGGTGGAAAAAGGTGATGGTTGTTATTTATTAATCTTGATTTAGCTCCAATAGCATTTACCAGCAAATCAGGGGGGAAAAATCATTGATACATCAACCTTTGTTAAGGGACGCCAATCAAGATTGAACGGTCTTATTAATAATTAATTTTGATTTAGCTCCAATAGTATCAACCATGAAGTTTCCGGTGCACTACTGCACTACGCTTCCACGTTTGCGTAAGGTCAAGTGTGGGGCCGGGTCGCTTTGCGATCTGATATACATGGCTTTACCTATGCTTTGTGCAAGAGGCTGTTTCCGCAGCTCGAACATGTTTACCTTAAGCTCACAAAGCAGCAACCCGTGACCTTATGCTTGGAGGTTTAATTTTCTCTTTTTCTCTTTCTTTGTTTGAGCGTATATTTTTCTTTTCCATCTACAGTAGGGATGGATGTTTCTGTCACCACTCGTGGTGGTGAAGATGCCAGAGATGAAAGAAAAGATGAAGAGTGTTCAGCATTAGCTTTCACTCATCCTTATATGAAACTAACACTTGCATCTGCAATCTGAAAGGGTAAAAATATTAGAGGTTTTCGCAACCACACCGGTGAAGATGCAGGGTAAGAAGGAAAAAGATTCAGACTTTTCTCACATTCTCTTTCAATTTCTGCTTCTATAAAACTAACTGTTGCATCTGGGATTTGAGTGGATAAAAATATTATAGATTTTCACAACACTCGTGGCGGTGAAGATGTCGGGGAAAAGATAAAAGGTGCAGATTTTTTTCACATTGTGTTTTAATTTCTCCTTCTATAAAACTAACTGCTGCTCAAGGTCACGACCTGCAGGTGCCGTTTCACCCTATCTAGGTGATTGTGTAAAAAAAAAAAAAGAGTTAGAACCCCAAACAATAAAGGTCTCTGTAGTTCCATGGATGTAAATCAAGTTCTCACGATCCACTAGTAAAAGTTTATCATAGTATATAGACAACACAAAAAGGTTCATTAGCATCGAAGGAACAACCTGTTGATTATGTATCTTATTAGATTAGAGCTTCTACTGTATGGATTTATTGTGTATGACAACCCGTTAACAAAGTACTTCCATTTACTGACATACTACTACTGAAACATGTACAATTTATGTAATTTGGTTTTAAACAATAGATTGCTTGAAGTTGGAGGCCGACTTTAACTAATTGTGTAAGATGCAAATTAGGAGTTCAGTATGTGTTGGTGAGGACTTTGCGTAAAAATTCACACAAAGTGTCTCCATACAAATTAGGTCTTCGTTATAACAACAGTAAAACGTCCACATTGTACGTGTCGCTGCATAGTAGTCCTCCGGCCTTCTATTGCTTGTACTTCATGGTGGTACAAGAAATGAGATAGAATCACCTCACCTCACTTTTCCTCACCCCACTCGTGACCGCGCGACACGTGGCAGCAAGAGGGGGTGGTGAGGCTAGATGAGGGTCACCCGCATCTAGCCTCACCACCCTCCCTTGTTGCCAAGTGTCGCGCGGTCATGCGTCACCGCACCACTTTTCGGTGAGGGAATCATATCCCACAAGCGAATGAGATCCTCTAACCCCCCTCCCCGTGATCGCCCACGTGACCGCCCGCCACGTGGCAGCGGAGAGGGGTGGTGAGGCTGGATGCGGGTGACCCCCATCCAGCCTCACCATCCCCCATTGCTGCCACGTGGCGGACGGTTGCGAAGGGGGTGAGGGAGTGGGGGGTCAGGCGATCCTGACGCTACCACAAGAAATGGTTCTCGAAACTTCCCCGGTTCCAAAGGCCATCAGTCCCATCGCTTCCATTTTTTTAGGCTTCGTTATTGTCATCACATCTTCTGGTCTGAAAATCTGGGACCATAAATATACTTTTCTTTATGAAATAACGAGACTTGCGGTTTATATCAACTCCATTTATGGACCCCTCCTTTTATGAGACCACACTCCTGGTCCAATGTTTCAGACCAAAAGAATTAAGTGGTCTGTCCTATTACACGAGAAATGCATTTTTGGGTATGCTGGGTGTAAGTTTGGCAAATATGTTAAATTTATGATTAGTGTTATAACCAGGGGAAACTATTGTCTGATCAAAATCAATCCACTTGGAATACATTTCTTAGTGGCATAACTTTTTGGTAGCTGGTAAATTGATCCAATAGACCTTGCTACTGAAAAAGGTCCCCGTGTGACCTCATTTTAGCCCGATTTCTACTGTGACGGAACATTCTTAAGATGGATGGAATAATAAGTACTTTTTTCATTTTAAACCGTTTTAAAAATATCGTCACGGTTGACTATTATTTTGAGACAAGCTTAGAACCATACGAAAACTACTGACTCAACCATGGCATGTACCAGAAAAAAAATAAATATCGTCACAGTTGGCGTGGAATTTATTGACATCACAACTTAACATTGTAACTGTATCGTTGTTTTACAATACCACTTATTTTTAATAAATATTCGATTTATATGTATTTGTGGAGCATCAGAAAAAAATGATTAGGATTGGTACACATCATGTCTATGTTAATAACAATATTTAAAGTATAATATTAAATTTATTATCCATAATTTGTACGTACAAGTGTATGTTTTCACATAATATTTTAATGGCTTTTTGCTTTCATAAAACCCGTACTTGCATGATGAGGAAGTGACATGAGTGTTGTTTATTCTGTCCCACTAGAATCAAACTCTCTATCCCTTTGGACAGATGTATTGTTTGCTTGCCACTTACCCTTTCCGGACCCTAGCGATAGCTTTTGCTATCATTGGAATATACTGGGTACGAATGATGATAATGATGAAATTGATGTATATGAATGCGTGATAAATGTAACATCTTGTTCCAGATAAAAAAAAATCAAATAAATCATGGTGTGTAAATATAAGTTAAATATTAAATATTAATTTGAGTTAACAATTTTGTAGCAAGAGACAAAACCTAAAAAACTTAAAATTTTAGTGGTGTCAAACTCCAAGTTTGCAGCATTACAACCCCTATTATCCGTTGCAAACAATATATGACCATATACCTCACTATTACATATTAACTTTGATTAACTTTTTTTTTCCAGAACTAAGTTTGAAGAATCTTGAAAAGATGAATTTTAGGGGACGGGATCATCCCACCACAATCTTCTCACTCACTTTCTTACTGCACGACATGTGGTAGCATGGAGGATGGTGAGTCTAGATGAGGTCTACACTCACCATCCTTCATGTTACCACGTGTCGTGCGATGGGAAAGTAGATAAAGACATTGTGGGTGAGAAGATCTAAACTCGAATTTTAGTGCTATTAAACCCATACGGTCGTGGACAGTCACATGTGTTAAATAATGGTATTAAATGACTACCAGACATATTTAAGAGCATGATAGGAAGATCTTGGGTTGTTCAGCAATTATGATGGCCCAAGTGAAGTTTAATACACTGTCCTATACCGGAAACATAATAAAATAAGGCATGACATATAAGTGTTAATTTTGGTTAACCATTTTTTTTACTAACATAGAGGAAATCTGAAAATTTGATATATAATGCTTTCAAGCTAATAACAGCGTCATGAGAGTCAAGTTTTAAGACAAGTAGGCAGTTAATAATTAAATTTATAGTAACGTTGTAAGGCCTAATGAACGAATATTTGTTATTATCATAAATAGATTACATAAGGAAAAAGTGTAATCATACAAGATGGGTTTTGAACTAATTCACATAATATTATAAAATAAGGTATTTCTCTCTCTCTCTCTCTCTTAAAATATGAAAATTTTGAATGTTGACAATTTTCACGTTCCTAATAGTTTCAGGTCACTTGATTTTTTATCATTCAGGCCCAGCAAAACAACAATTATGACACGAAGACACACGGGAAATTTCAAAAATAATAGAATTTTCATGTATAAAAAAACTACAAATGTAATAGGAATGAGAAAAATTCTTCAAATATCTAAAGTGGCATTCAGAATGTCGCATTATATGTTTTGAATAGTGTCTTAGGCAGAACCATTCGAATTTGTTTTATGAAAAGCCAGAAGCACAGGCCCATAAAGTTGGCTATAAAGCCCAAATAAACAGTTAGATGCCTAAAATGAATTAGGTACAGTGGCATCTTCTTTATGATATTTAACACTTCCACTGTATGAGGTTATGGCCCGTGTACATGGGCAGAAGATTATCCCTCTGATTGATAACATCATGACCACCATAGTCAAGACCTTGACATCAGGTGCAGGCTCTTTTGCTCTGCATCAAGCTTGCTCTAAGGTGGTTCCAACGATTGCTAGATAACTCCAAAAGAAGAGACACATCATCCGTTCTCTTTGTAAGCCTCTTCAGATTGTCTATCGGGGAGCAATGAGTACCTTTCGTCTGAAAGCGCCCTTAGTTTAAAAGCTCTAGTGGAGTGCGATAATTGGAGGTTTGCTTCAAATAAAATGGTGAATGAAGTTTGCCAGAGTTGCAGCAGCACTAGACAAGCACATGCACACATATTCCTACAAGTGTTCGGGTCTTTAATCCATCTACCGTGAACTTGTCTAAATTGTACGGAGATTTCTTAATACAGTTTTCAAATAAATCAATAGATATACTTCAACGATAAAAGGTCTACAATAGATTCTACCATTGTTAGAACTCTATTTTACTCTACTTACGTCTAAATGTATAAAAAGTTCTCTAAAAAGCGTCCTACGTAAAAAAAAATTAGAACTTCTAACTAATCAAACTTTGCTACTGTGTCCAAAGGACGTTACACAAATAATATTACATGATTTATCATTGCACTATGCCGCTGGAAACTGATTTTACAAAACAAAAAAAAACAAAAGTCCTAGACACAGCCAGAAGCCAACAATGACTTTGCGAGCCTACAGAAATCAGCAAAGAAAAAACTTTTGTCTTTTCTGAGGAAAAGAAGGGGAAAAAGCACTTTTGTATTGACACTTGGTTTTGGGCTGCCTTTGAACTTAACCAAGATTCCGGGGAGATTCAACGTTGTTGGATAAGGAAAAACGCACTATGCTTACGTGTTTGCTTTTTCGAGCCTTTCTGACGAGACACACACAAAAACGTACAGCCAATGCCTTGGATTAGAATACAATTTATAGCCTTTTATTTAATGGAGTGCTCTGATTTGGTCATTGCTTATTTCATATTTTCTTTCGCCTTTTCCTCAAATAACCTTCGTGAGATTATCAAAAAAATAATAATAATAACCTTCGTGAGTAGTCCCATGACATATCCCTGCGTTTTTAGATATAGAGTTTCGAAAAAAGGGTAAGGAGTTTGAACCTTGCTGAAGTCAAGAATGTTTGAACTCACTCCATGCTAGCTGTATAGTGTGAGAGCACTATTGACCCATGGAATAGCCTGATACGCTGACAAGTCAGCCCGTCGGTTGTTCCTTCGATGTCAATGGGCTCCTTGTGTTGTCCATGTGCTATGACAAACTTCTACTACTGCATTCTGGAAACCTGATTTGCATCCTTACATACCTTGTGGGACCAGATGTGACAAGATAATGGTTGGAGTTCAACCAATAACCTTCGTAAGTAAACAGTGTATCCACAACGTATCGTCAAAAATGACCTAGAATCCGAGAGAAAAGTCACTACGGGCGATTGAGAGTGCGATAGTGTGTGTTCAAGACGGAAACCCTAACCTGCCAATTTTCTGGTCAGATTAGGCCGGAAAATCACCGGGAAAGATATACATGGAGTCACAAACACCAGACCCTAACCCAGAAGAGACGGATTTGCTGAGAAGAAATACGAAGAAGGTAAAACGGCATATGCTGGAGGAGCCAGAGATGCCGGAAGAAATGATGGGGACGGAGACTGACGGCTGGGCTAACCTATTTCGTCCGAAGGTTCAGTCGACGGATATCTACACTGGGAGTGATGAGGAAGACAATACATACGATGAGTTGCTGGAATATTATGATGGGGAGATGCTGCTAGGAGATGATGAGGTTGATGTGGGTCGCATGTCGATTGAAATACCGATTGAGGAATGCAAGGAGCTGTGGAGGCCCTGGAAACGTGCATTGATAGTGAAAGTGCTCGGTAAACAGGTATCGTTTCGTATACTGGAGAAACGCTTACTTGATCTATGGGGGCTGGGGGATAGATTAGAAATTGTAGATCTCCCTGAGGGATACTATGTAGTTAGATTTTTTTCTAAGATTCAGTATCTTCGTGCACTAGAGAATGGCCCGTTGATGGTCCAAGGGTGCTACATTACAGTGATGAAATGGAGACCTTTTTTTCGGCAACTAGGACTACAGTGACTAATACATTAGCGTGGGTTCGCATACCTGACTTTCCGCTGGAATTTTTCAAGGAAGAGATGCTTCTGCGCATTGGTGGATTGTTGGGTAGACCGATAAAAGTTGATCATACTACTGATTTGGTGGGTAGAGGCAAGTACGCCAGGATTTGTATTGAGCTTGACCTCCGGAAACCACTTGCATCTCAGGTTAAACTGAATGGCAGGGTATTTTCCCATCGAATATGAAGGTCTACCCCAAATCTGTTTCAAGTGTGGGGTATACGGACACGTGTCGGAGGCGTGCGGGAACAACGATGCAAATTTAACCGAATTAGGACCTGTCAAGCCAAAACCGGCCGGGGTGGAGGATGCCTCGCCGTTTGGACCCTGGATGATTGCGTCGAATAATCGACGGAGGAGGAACCAAATGATGCCGGTTCACCACGAGCCTGAAGAGAAAAGCTTACGAACAGAACAGGAACGGGGAGATACTAGGGGCAGCAGATTTAATGTACTAGTGGATGCTAATGAGAGCAATGAGACAGTTGAAATTTATGATGATCTCCAAGCTGACCTTAACAACATTTTGGATAAAGGACCTGCCGTTACATTTCAAACAGCAGCCCGTGGAGGATATGGGGGGAAGGACAGTCGAAAGAAGAAGGGGGTGGCCGTGAAAACCCCAAGTAAGGTGCGTGTGGCGTCTGTCAAGTCGAAACAACCCCAGGCTTACACTTTCGGAGATCATTTTCAGGAAGATGCTGTGGGTCAATTATCAATCAGGGGAAGTCATAGTCGTGGGCGGGGAGCAAATGGTAGAGGCAGGGGAGGGAGTCTCGGTACGAGATCCCTCAGAGACATCACTAATGCAAATGTTTGTCCAGCTAAGGGTACAATTTTTGATACCAACACACGTGACGAATGGCCGAGCCTGGCAAGTATGAGTAAAAGACCGGGGGTGCCTGCTCAGATGGAGTCCATCAAACAACATCCACCCGATACAAACGCGGAGGAACCACTCCTCAAGGAGCATCCCACTGCTCCACCAGTTAATGAAGGATATGCTAGGCCAGTAGAAGCCACGGAAGATCCGACTGAGAAACAGGCCGAAGGTCTCTACACCACCTCTGCGATGGTTTTATAATGAAGGTGCTCGCATGGAATTGTCGGGGGGCAGCCTCATCAAATTTTAGGAATGCTCTACATGACTTGCTGCGAAGAAACCATCCTGACGTGCTGTTTTTATGCGAGACTAGAACACAGAGTCAAGATGCACATTGGCTGTTGTATAAATATGGATTCTCCAAATTCGTGGCAGTGGAAGCTAGAGGATTTGCCGGAGGCTTATGGTGTCTATGGAATGATAATAGCATTCAGATAAAGGTATTGGGATATACTGCACAGATGATTAATATGCGCATTGATGTTGGGGACATGGCTTGGCTATTGTCGCTCGTATACGCTTCCCCAATGGGAACTATAAGAGATGTATTCTACCAATACGTGGAAAGTATGCACCGTGTAATCAAAATCCCATGGTGCTTAATCGGTGATTTTAATCAGGTAACGTCTCAGGAGGATAAGGCTGACGGCAGGCCTGTACGGGGCTATTCGGCGGTTAGAATGTGTAATATGGTTGAGATATGTGAGCTTTCGGAGGTGGCGTTCTCAGGACCAAAGTACACCTGGACTAATAATCATACGGGACAGACGAAAATCCAACAGCGACTCGACCAGTGTTGGGCTAACAGTAGATGGCATAACGTCTTCCCACGTGCCATGGTGAGACACTTGCCACGGGTACACTCTGATCACAATCCCATCCTGCTTTCCCTGGAACCAGAGACACCTCTCCATGGTAATACCCTTACATTCCGTTTCCAGGCGGTATGGATGCGGCATCAAAAGTTCAGTGAATTTGTCCGTCAGAATTGGGTTGATATACCAGGAAATATGGTGGCGACTTTGTGGCAGTTTACACACCACTTACAGAAATGGAGAAAAGAAGTATTTGGTAATACTGGCCATCAGAAAAAACGATGCATATCAAGGCTCGAAGGGATCCAAAAAGCTCTAAGTCTTCGGCCGTCCCGGTTTCTTTCTAAACTTGAGGAAACATTGATCGACGAATTTCATCTCCTCTCAACATTGGAGGACCAGCACTGGAGGGCTAAAGCGAGGCTTGACTGGCTCGGAGAGGGAGAGCAGAACACTCATTACTTTCATAAAGTTGTGGCTAACCAACGTGCTCACAGACATATCTCAACTCTCAGATTTGGCTCAAATGAATGGGTTGATGAGCCAGCCACCTTGAAACAAAAGGTCAGACAATATTTTCAGAAATTGTTTTGTGAAACTGAAAGAAGACCACGCCCAACCCCCATAATCGCATTCCCACCCTTATCACATTCTGACCGCAACCTACTCAACCGACCTGTGTCCGTGAAGGAAATTGAGGTTGCTTTGTTTCAGATGGGGCCCGATAAGGCACCAGGCCCGGACGGATTCACACCGGCGTTCTTCCAGCGAAATTGGCAAATATGTAAGGATGCCGTTACACAGTTCGTACTAGAGACCTTCCAACAGAAAAGCTTCCCAACCTCCATGAATGAAACAATAATTGTGTTGATACCGAAAGTGGCCCATCCTGAAGATATAAGCCAGCTCAGGCCCATTGCCTTGACAAATGTACTTATTAGATTGATTTCTAAGATACTGGCGAATCGCTTGAAGCTTGTCATATCCAAGCTCGTCTCCCCGGAACAGTCCGCCTTTACACCTGGAAGAAATACGGCTGAAAACATCATTATTGTACAAGAGTTAATACACACTATGCGTTATAGGACGGGGAAAAAAGGTTCTATGGTGGCAAAAATTGATCTCGAGAAAGCATATGACCGAGTGGATTGGAATTTCTTGGAAAAGGTTCTGATGGCCGCAGGGTTCGGACAGGATATTGTTGCGTTGATCATGTTCACAGTACAATCCACATCCTTAAACATCCTTTGGAATGGGGAGCGGCTCACCGGTTTCCAACCAACTCACGGCATTAGACAGGGCGACCCGTTGGCGCCCTATATGTTCCTACTATGCATGGATGTGTTAAGTAGAGGTATACAAGATGCTGTGCAGAGGCAAACATGGATACCTATTAAGGCGTCGAGGGCGGGCCCTAAGATATCTCATGTGTTCTTCGCGGATGATCTTATCCTGTTTGGGGAGGCCTCGGAAAGGCAGGCGCGTATCATGGAGGAAATTTTATCCGATTTTTGTGCGGTTTCAGGGCAGGTCATAAGCTTCAGAAAATCGCATTTTTTTGTCTATGTATATGTATCTCTTTTTTATCCACTTTTTTGTGAGTATTATCAAGGAACATCAAATTCAGACCTCCCTAGATATATGTATATGTATCTCTTTTTTAATATTACTCATTCAATGACATATGTTTATATTTCTTGAAACATGATCTTCTAAAAACATCTTAAAATTTGTACAAAGGTACAAATCGAACAAAGGCTCATATTTGGCAAACGAAAAATCTTTTTCTCCCCCTTTCTTGGAAGTATCAATTTATGTACAGGTACCAACTTTTTCTGTTTGTTTGAAGTAGTTTGTAATAATGCATTGAATGATAAAATGTTGATAAAATGTAAAAAGATGTTGAAAAGCTACTCTATACATTGAAAATAACAAAAGATATAAACAAATAATTAAGTAACATCGATCTCCTAAATTGAAATACATCGGTCGATCTATGTGTACATCAATCTTTCAAAAGAGACATAGATCGATTAATGTGTGTACAGACCAACAACTGAAAAACCTACTGTGAAATATCGATCTCTCTACCTAAAACACATAGATCGGTCGATGTACACATCTTACCCTTCATAAATCGATCGATACCAGACTGATTAAAACTAAAATCATACTGTGAGACATGGATCTCTCAATCTCAGCAACATGGACCAATCGATGTATACATCAGTCTCAAAATTTCAGACATAGATCGATCAATGCCAGTCTATTGAAATAATTTCCTTAATATGTAATAGTTATGTAAGCATTTTTATTACATATATAATTTCCTTTATATATGATAAGTTTTTGTAACATTCCATATATGGAAGTTTTGGTCATTTATACAGGCTTACTTTTTGTGTAATTCTAAAATATTTATTACATGGTCTTTTGATGAATGGTATTCATGGTCTTCATGTATCTATCAACTATATCTCATACGGACTTTGGTTCTTCTCAGAATTCTCATTTATTAAAGTGTGACATTTATTTTGTGGCTTCATGATATTCTTATATATATTATTCTTTGCTCCTCTAATATTATTTTTGAGAGAATATGGTTACATATTGAAGAAAATCACACTTGAAGGGGAGAAAAAGAGAAATTATTTGAATCAAATAGTGATACTTTCTATGCAATCTAACCTCACTATTATCCATTCAATCTCATTTATAATATTTGACTTTCCACTCATTTTCAAACACAAAAGCATTGATATATGAATGTGTGAGGTGGAAAAATCAAGTTTGAAATATATGCAATACTACATTACGTGGACCAACCAAAATACATCAGAATCGACTTGGTGGCTAAAATTCGGCAACTTGGAATCCGAGATGGCATATAGGTGGTTTTTGAAGCTAACATGAAGCTAAAATGGTAAGTTCATATTCTAAGTGGTTAGGAAGTTATAGAATAATGGATGATAAGGCTGGAGGAAACAAGCTTGAAGATTTTAGCACTTGAAGGCTCTATTTTATATGTTACTTTTGCTGAAATTTTTGGCCATAAAGAGGTGAGACAAGGTGTTAAATTTGAAGCTCTTGAAAGTGTCAAATATACAAAGTGGTGAAGTGTTCATCCAATCAAATAATGACACATAAGATTGATGACATTGAAGGTGACATGTGGACATTTCAATCACCCTAAAGGGTTACTTACACCTATAAGTAGGAGTGAAATTGAAGAAGGAAGATACACATTAAACTCTCTTCTTCCTCATTTATTCTTCTTCTCAATTCTTGTTCTTCATTATTTCAGACGAGTTGTATTGTTTTGAGTTGTCATTTGGCTGCAATTACACCTCTTTTGTTTATAAAATTTGTAATTGATTAGCTATTTTATAAGGCTACATCAATAGGTGGTGATGTGTTTAATTGATGGTTGTTGTTAAGATGATGTGTTTAAGTCTTGATTAGAGTTGGTGTATTACCTAAGAATAAAGTACTTTGTAAGGTAAAAAGATGACGATTTTATAGTAAAAATCTAAAGAAAGATGTTCCATGGAACTGGAGTATATCAGATTGACCAAAAAAGGATAAATCTTCGATGTTCTTGTCTTCTTCTTTACTTTTCCGTTTTTGACAGTTTCAATACTTAAATTTACATGTCAGTTTGAACTAGTAAAACATCTTTAAAATATGTGATTTTTGGTGAAAATAAACTTCAGATTGTTAGCTTTTATCTACAACCAGAAGGATCGAATTTGAGCAAAAGAAAAGTAGTCATTCAGTCTTTGAAAGATTATTGCTCAATTCTTCCGATAGATTGACCAGTTTTCAGAAACATGTATCTCTAAATTACTTAAATATATAGTTTTTGGACAAGGCCTTTTGGAAACATAATTAGACATTCTAATGTTTTTTTGACACAAGTGTCAATCTTTTTGGGTGAGTACACAAAAAGTTGGAGCCTTTCAAAGTTTTATAACTTTATGTTAAATCATGTTCTATATGGCCACTTGAAAGTTTATACTTATTTGAAGGACTAATCTTTTTTAATTTTTTTTGCTTATTTTTGGATTAGATTGTTTTTAACACGTTGCATTTCATTTCTGAAAAAATTTCATAATTTTTGGAGATTTGTAATGAAAGTTACAAATTTTTCAAAAACATATAATGATTCTGAAAATTTCAGAATATTAAAAGGGTTTTCTAAAAGGTATAAAAACAGAAACATTTCTGCTAATCACTATTTACCTATGTTTGTATATGTGTTATGGTCCACCAAAACAAATCTATTAATCGGCTATACCAATTTAGTCAGAAGTATTTCTCTAATAGAAACCATGTTTTTGACATCCAATCGATTAACATTTAGTACCAATAATACAACAACAACATTAACCTATTGACTTAGAGGCTCGTGCCTATGGCAGGGTATAGAGGGTCGGATGTGCGCAACTATACCTATGTGTTAGAAACACACATAGGTTGTTTCCCGATGACCTATAATAAAAATCAAGTCAAGATGTGTGGATCAACTGCTATTTCACAATCTAATAAGCGCATCTAATTTAGTGAATCAGTTTGCTTTATTCCATCTTATTTCAAAGTAGAAAAAGAGCGTGTCGACTCTATTGAAAATGGAAAAAATTTAGTACCAATAATACGATTTCTTATTCATCACTGAATTATGATGTACCTGACCAAATTATACAAAAAGTCTTGTCTGAAAAGAAATTGCCTATTTGTACCACAGCCTCTTAAATTAAACAGCAGAAAAAACAAGGAGAGAAAAACCTCATGCATAATTATATGTTGCACTTGTTTGAAACTTGCCCAATGTATAAAGGTGATGCAGTCAACAAAACCATCAGTGCCCCCCCTCCCCCCAAAAAAAAAACATACACAGAGACGGGTTGGGATCTCCTAACTCCACTTTCCTCATCTATTTTGTGACTACGCGACACGTGGCAACAAAGAAGGGTGGTGAGGCTAGATGCGAGTGACCCTCATCTAGCCTCACCACCCCCCTTGCTGCCACGTGTCGTGCGGTTACGCGTCACTGCACCCCATTTGCGGTGAGGAGATACTATCTCCACAGAGACACACTCATCTACTGTATAGATATGTATATTCAGCAACAATTGCCTTCTGTTTTATGTCGCAATGAATCACATGATATAATTGGAAGTTGCGGACAAGTTTCAATCGGAAGAATCATAATATTACTAGATTGATAACGGACACAATGTAAAGTCAATTGCCCCCAGAACAGACATTGTGTCTAGATTCATCCTCCCAGCATAATACTAATTGCCTGTTTCCCTCCCAAAATCACTCCTTATATAATCCAACTTAAAATCCTTACAAACCCAAAATTTCGAGACAGTTTCTTACTACAATCTTCTTTTTCTCTGTCTGTAATAGGTAACATCCACCATTCGTAATTAGCTTTATTTACTTACAAGATTCTGATTTTTCCATCTAGATCTGGATCTTTTCTCCCACATGATTGATACTACATGACTTTAGTCAAACTATCTTACTAATTCAATTTTGTCTTCAATCAATATAGTAGTTTCTGCATTTCCTCCCACCTCCTAATTCCCTCCAATATTATAACCCCCAAAAGAACTGCCACTTTGTCCCCCCAAAAAAAAAGAAAGAAAGAAAAAAGAACTGCCCAAAGTGTGGAGAGAAGAGAGCTCCATTTCAATGGCGACAATGGCCTCTCTTCTTCTCAAGAATCCGACTCCACCCTACTCCTTTTCAAAAACCCACAAAACCCATTTCGCCTCACCCATTTTTCTTCACGTTCCACGTCGCTCCGGACTCAAGACCCGACCCGGTATCCGGGCCTCTTGTTCTTTGATTGAACCGGACGGTGGGAAATTGGTTGAGCTCTTCGTTGAAGAGTCTCAGAAAGATTCAAAAAGACGACAGGCTTCGTCCTTGCCGTCGATTAGGCTCTCTCGGATTGATCTTCAATGGGTTCATGTGCTTAGCGAAGGCTGGGCTAGCCCATTGAAGGGATTCATGAGAGAATCCGAGTTCCTCCAAACTCTTCATTTTAATTCGCTCCGACTCGGTGATGGCTCAGTCGTCAACATGTCGGTGCCGATTGTTCTCGCCCTCGATGATTCTCAGAAGCAGAAGATCGGTGGTGAGAGCTCTGTTGCCCTTTTGGATGATCAAGACAACCCAATTGCCATTCTCTGCAAGTAAGCATTTCTTATCCCGCACTTAATTTAGAAAACTGCTATTTCTTGACATATTCTGCAATTTTTGCTGTATAGTTTGGTGTATGTTGAGTGTATAATTCTGTCTGTTTAGCTTGTTATTGTTTTCACCTTTTGTTATTTATTTTTAGTTCTAAAAAAGGCTCACTTTGACTATGCTGTTGAAAACAATAGGTGAAGGAAAGCTATTTAGTTGGTTGGTTTTAGCTGGAAATGATTACCTCTTTTGGCAATATTATTGAACTTTCATTTGAAAAAGTGACCTAAGATGAAGTAGTGACATTGCATCCTTGGTTGTCATGATTGGATCATTGTGTTGTCCTTTCTTTGATTTTTGTCTGTAGAACGGATAACGAATCTTTGGTATGAAATTACAGCTGTACTTGTATCTGGGGTTTTGAGGTTCCTTGACCTTTTCAAAGCATTTCATGAAATCTAAAGTTAAACATGGTCCTATCCAGAAAAGGAAAAAAAATGGTAAACAAGGGTATTTTTTCACTTCAGTTGCCGGAACCATTCCACAAACATGTGGACCTTATATGATCCAAGGGTCTATATGTTGGCCGAATGGTTCCGCCAACTGAATATAAGAAAGTTGAAATCAGTAAACTCAAACTTGGGTGCTTACTATTGAGCCGCTCCACGAAATAAGTACGTGAAACTTGTAGAATTGGTATGCCTATGTTGGTATGTAGTACAACTGGCTTCTCACATGCAAATTTCACTGCTCCTGTAGCTAGTGTTTTTGTCATGAGGAACTATTGAAGCAATGCTTTCTTGGTTATCCACCAACAAATGAGTGGTCAGCGTATGAATCATCCTTAAGTAAAACGGGATGAGATCTCCTCACCCTTTTTTCCCTCACCTCCCTCTCCACCGCCCACGTGTCCCTCGCCCCCTCATACACCTCTTCCTCCCCACCTCCTCATCTAACCTCACCACCCTCCCTTGCTGCCACGTGGCAGGCTGTGGAAAAGGGGTGATGAGATCTCATCTCAAGTAAAACACGGAAATAAACAAGGTCAACTTAGTACCTTTGTTTCTCTTGCTTTTACTTCCCACAATAACACGTAACTTTTATAAGTCCGAAAGGTCAATTAGTGATTTATTGGGTCCTCGACACGCTTTTGTATGCGCAGGGCAATAGAAAGAGATATAGAAACAATTTCAGTTGATTCCCCCCCTTTCCACTATGGACTTGAATATCCTATATTTCAATCTAATTCCTAAATAACACCTTTTAATTAACTTTAATTCTCCCTAAGGTAAACTAAAGTGATAAGCTCCCAAATTCAAATAATTCACTGTACATGTAGATAATCTGACCTCCACACATGCGTGGAAAATGCATTTCCAGTTGCCAGCCAGCAATGCTTAAGCAATATCTAGGATTGAACTCGAGCAATCTTTTGCTATAGGACAGATTACCAGATTCCTTCGTCTCCCGTGTTCCACGTGTCTTTTGCTACACAACAGGTGGAGGTATGATATTTTTCCCAGTTTGGTTAAGATTAATGTGTTCATTTTCAGATGACCGATTGCGGTGAAGGAAAAGCTGATGAAAATAATGGTTAAGCAACAATCATGTTCCACGTGTCTTTTGCTATATAACGGGTGGAGGTATGATATTCTTCCCAGTTTGGTTAAGATTAATGGGTTCACTTTCAGATGACTGATTGTGGTGAAGGAAAAGCTGATGAAAATAATGGTTAAGCAACAATCACGTTCCTTCAAGATGTCCACATGAAATTGCACTTGGTGGTTAGAGAGAAAATTCAAAGTAGACGACTTTTCAGAAGTTGGGGGGGAAAAGCAGAAGTTAAAAAAAATACATATATATGCAGGGAGAGCGGTATAGGCGGCCTAGATAAAGGACGTTGGAGCAGTTTAAACTTTCTCAGCTGAAACCCTTGACTTTCTAGGCTGAGTTGTACATAGAAATTGCAAGGTTTTGCTTTGGCCTAAAATTCTCTTGTTTTGCTTCTCATTTGGACAAAAATCAGAAGCCAATAGGTTGAAATGTAAGCCTTCATCTGGTATATGATACCAAGGTGCAGACTTGTTTCCGTTTATCAAATTATATGCCGTTAGTAGAATCTATAAATGATCGAGTTGAGTCTTAGGACTAGATATTCACTATTAAAAGAACTCCTACATGCACATATTGGTAAGCTATTCACTATTAAAAGAACTCCTACATGCACATATTGGTAAGATATTCACTATTAAAAGAACTCCTACATGCACATATTGGTATTCCCAAAATTCCTATTTGTACTAATGATATATTAACATCCTGTACCGAAAATTTTAATGAGTGTTTCTATGTCCTGATTTTGTGAAGTGAAGAATCTTATATTTAGTTACACAACCATATACACTTGAACTTATGTTCAGGTTAATTATCTCCTGTTGCTCCTTGCAATTATTTGCGTAGATTTATGGTTTACCATCCTTGATTAGCTAGTAGTCAATGACTTGATTTTACATGAGAAATCTTGCAATTCACTTTAATATATTATATTCGTTATGAAATTTCAGTATCGAGATATACAAGCACAATAAAGAAGAGAGAATAGCAAGAACTTGGGGTACCACTGCCCCTGGTCTACCTTATGTTGAGGAAGCCATAACCAATTCTGGAAACTGGTTGATTGGTGGTGATCTGCAGGTTATTGAACCTGTCAGATATGATGATGGTCTTGACAGGTTCCGCCTCTCTCCAGCTGAGCTCCGAGAAGAATTTGCCAAGCGTAATGCAGATGCTGTGTTTGCATTTCAACTCAGAAATCCGGTGCACAATGGTCATGCTCTATTGATGACTGACACTCGCCGTCGGCTTCTCGACATGGGATATAAAAATCCTATCCTTCTGCTTCACCCCCTTGGAGGTTATACCAAAGCTGATGATGTTCCGCTTAGTTGGCGTATGAAGCAACATGAGAAGGTCAGCTTTCTTTTTGAACCTCTTGTCGACCTTCTACAGCACTAGTGGTTAATATTACATTGGTCCTATTGAATCTAATGGATTTGAAAGCATCTATGAAATAAGTGTGGGTTCTTCTGAATTCTGAATCTTTTAGTACTTGGAAAGAGAGAGGATGGGAGGGGTGGTGGTGACACACTACTTATCTGGAGCTGTCATGGGCAGGAACAGAAGCAACAACCATTATTTCACTAGGACGGGTAGTACCGTTGTTAAGCTTGGAGGTCCTTCTAAGAAATGACATGTCACCTGGAGAAAAGTTTTTATTACTTGCTCCAATATTGATTCTTTGAATACAGCCTGGCCTTATTAGCAATCTCATAGCAATCTCACATGTGAATAATTTCTTTTAGGTTCTTGAAGATGGTGTTCTTGATCCAGAGACTACTGTGGTTTCTATATTCCCATCACCTATGCATTATGCTGGTCCCACTGAGGTACAATGGCATGCAAAGGCTCGTATCAATGCAGGTGCCAACTTTTACATTGTGGGCCGTGACCCTGCTGGCATGGGGCACCCACTCGAAAAGAGAGATCTGTACGATGCCGACCATGGGAAGAAGGTGCTGAGCATGGCTCCTGGACTGGAGCGCCTGAATATCCTCCCATTCAAGGTATTGAAGTCAATTTTTTTTTTTTTGGGTACCATTGATTGCTTATTGTTTTGATTTTGTGAAGTTTCTTTCCGTAGAAGAAGGAACCCACTTAAATTCTCGAAATTAAGTACTTGGATTTCATTGCAGGTGGCTGCATATGACAAGACTCAGAGGAAAATGGCATTTTTCGATCCATCGAGGCAAGAAGATTTTCTGTTCATATCAGGAACCAAGGTATACCGTTGCTTCTTTTCCTCCCTTTGTAGCTATCACTTATTTGACACAATTATTCTATCCCCATGGTTTACAAAATACTATTAACCTTCCTTTGATTAATATGATAGCCCCTAAGGAACTTCTAAGGAATACTGCCCCAATTTGACAATATGGTTATTTCCTGCATATTATCTGCGCTTCAGAGGGAAAAAATTGGTATCTTTAACTTCTTTGTGAACTGGTACCAGTCAAACAAAGGGCTTTGTTTCTTGGAATTGTGCATGCAGTAAAAATGTGCTCCCTAGTCTAACATTTTCCAATTCACAGATGCGAGCGCTTGCAAAGAATCGCGATAATCCTCCTGATGGATTTATGTGCCCTGGTGGTTGGAAAGTCTTGGTTGAATACTATGATAGCTTGGCTCCTTCTGAGAATGGGAAAGTACCTGTTGCCGTACCAGCTTGATTAGATGGGCTGTGTTGAACTTGTGACTATGTACTAGATGATATGCTTGGAAGTATTGTCTCCATTGCATGATTTGTAAAACTTCAGAGATTCCTCTTAGCCATCAATAAAAGTTGGATGGGGCATTCTTTGTTGGGTGGTTAGGATTCTGTTTCTGCCTCAATTTGTAAGTAACCTGCCAAACATGGCATGCTGAAATTGTGCTGTTTTATCTGTGTGCCTTGTAATATACTGTGTTATGCTTGTCAATGTAAAATATTCTGCTTGGGAAAGAGATTCTGTAGAAATATATGGTAAATACACTACATATATATACATACTGTATACACATGCGGTATATGTACACAAACTGTACACATATTGTATTCGTACACACTGTATACTGTACACATACTGTATACGTAAACATACACATTGTATACACATATTCTATACATACACATACTGTATACGGAATACACAAAAAAATACTCATATACATGTAAAGTAGACACGGTTATATAGTCAAATAAGTCGCTAAATCAGTGAATATCAAATAAGTCTGCTAAATCAGTGAATATCAAATAAGCCAGTACTATTGCACTAGAAGCTAGGTGTTAGACACTGTGGGTGTTCTTTTGTTGACAGACCAAATGCTTGGTTTGTGGGAGACACCTTGTGTGGGTAATTGTGTAAGATCTCTTCGATTCAGTTATGTGAAGATATACATTATAAATGGCGTCAAATATTAGAGAGACAGAGACAGCTCCCATTTTCGAAACTTCAAGAACAGGGTTTAATGCCACAAGTTCTTTTGAGGGAGCTCTGATAAGGGATGGTTACTTTTACACCCTCTATGTTTGAATGTAATTACCTTCAGTTTCCTAGTTTAAAATTCATCTTTAGACCCATGTGCTTTTATATTAAACTAGAAATTATAGTTTCTGGTCAAAATGGATAACAATTATAACCGTTCAACTCCCAATGGTTTGACATGTGATTTCTGACACCAAGGTGGTTTATGATTTTTTTACCTTTACGTCCATGTGGTTTTAGATTAAAAGTGTACTTTTCATAAACTTGGACAAGAAACTTGGGTTTCCGATTTAGTTCGAAAGCATGGGGTGTAAAGGTCGAATTTTAAACTAGAGGAGGTCGAAGAGTAACTACGCCTAAACACATGGATGTAAAGGTAATTATCCCCTCCAATAATAATCACTAATAAGATGTTAAGTGGTAATAACTACTTGTCATATAGAAGGACAGTTGAAATGTTTATTACTAGGAATGGCAAGGTGGATTATTTCTTTAGAGAGATAACTACTCTTGCACATATAGAACCCATATTCAGGACCTGGAAGATAGAAAATTCCATGATTATTCATGGCTTATAGGGTCAATGATCCTAGAAACAAGTGATACTTTTATACTTTATTCCACTGCAACTAAGATATAGTAAGCTTCAATGAAAATATACTCAGAAAATGATGATACCTCAGAACTATATAAGCTTGAAGCACAACTTCAAGACATTAGACAGGTGACTTGCATGTGAACAAATATTACATCCATCTAACTAAAATCTGGCAACAAATTGACCTTTTTGAAACACAACCTGGAATTTTCAAGTTGATGACAAGCTGTGCAAACAGATTGCTGAAACCAAAAGAGTTTTCATATTTTTGACTGGTTTACATAATAATTTTGATGCTATAAGGAGTAGAATCCTTGCACAAAATCCTTACTAAATCTCGAACACTGCTTCCTCTGAAATTAGACATGAAGAAAACAAAATTAAATTAACGATGGAAACACTCCCCCACCTTAGCAACATAAGGATTAGCCCTCCCGGCTGAGAAAACTTTAAATACTATTAACACCGTCAATGCACAAGAGGTCACACCTCATGAAACTTAGACATCCGGGCTGCTTGCCAAAAGAACAAGAGTACCTGTCCAAGACAACAGATTAGTCTCCAAGTTCTGTAAAAAGATTGGACACATTGTGGATAAGGGGATGACAAAAACTCAAGGCATAATAACCCTCCAAGAGCAACAAACAACCAGTGGAGGAACACCAGGGCCTATATAGATAATGCAATAAGCGACAACTGTCCCACAATATAAGGAGATACCTTCATCTTACCTACATAGAGTCAGATTGCAACATTACTTTAATTGTTGAATCAGCAACATGCTCAACTAATGCAAGCCGGCATGGCTTGGACAGGTAACTTATTTATTACACGGTAGGTCACAATCTTGGATAATTGATTCTGGTGCCTCAGATTGTATCATTGATTGTAATAAGCATTTACAACATCATGAGATATTCTCAGTTCCTAAGACGGTTAAAATAACAAATGGTGTATGTATAAAAGTAGTTGGGAAATGGACACTAAAATTAACCAAAAACATAACCCTGTATAATGTGTTATATGTACCTTGGTTACATTTTAACTTAACATCAATAAGCAAGATAACTCATGATAGTGAGTGTTATATGTGGTTCTCATCCTTTTAGTGTTATTTTCAGGAGAAAACTTTGATGAGGATGATTGATAGAGCTAGAAAAGTAAATATCCTCTATATTTTATAAGCTCGAGAAACATATCATCTCAGGAATGACGATAATGCAGCTAGAGGTCATTCATGTAACATTGTTAGGACTAGTACATAAAATATTTTGCTATAGCATAAGAAAATGGGACATCTTAATTTTATGTATCTTAAAAGGTTAATGACTTAAACTTTTTATGGAAATTGATCCCAAAGATCTCTTTTGTGAAATATGTCAGTTGACAAAGCAACCAAGCACTAAATATCCAACAAAAGTTTATACTGCTGCTAAAGCTTTTAATTTAGTTCACTCATACATGAAAGGTCTTTTTAGAATAGCTAACATCGGTGGATCTAGATGGGTTTATTATCTTTATAGATTATCACATAAGACTTACTTATGTATACCTAATGAAAAGTAAAACTGAAGTTGGACATATATTTAGAAACTTTGTTAATCTAGTCAAGAATCAGTTTGATGTCATTATAAAAACGGTAAGGTCTAACAATGAGACATAGTATTTAGATAAAATAGTCAACGATTTCATGAATAAAACAAGAATTTATCATCAAACATCATGTATATACACCCAATAACAGAACAGAATAGCTGAGAGAAAGAATAGATACTTGTTAGAGGTCATTAGAGCAATTTTCTCTTATGCCATAGCAGTTATTAGATATAAAACTAGTCTTGTTGGGAAAGGCTTCACCAGACTTATAGAATTGATTATCTAGAAACTTTTACTTCTGTAGCAAAACTCAACGCCGTAAGGATAATTTTTTTCTTCAGCTATAAACCTAGACTGGCTCTTGTGTCAACTAGACATTAAGAATGCCTTTTTAAATGGAGATTTTCAAGAAGAGATGTATGTTGATATTTCACCTGGATTTAATAATAATCAGAACCAAGGACATATGCGTAAATTAAAGAAATCATTGTGTGGCCTTAAACAACCACCTAGAGCTTTGTTGTTCAATAAGACTGTTATAAAGAATGGTTCTAAACAAATTCAAAGTGATCACACTCTCATCACAAAGATCATTGAATTAGGAAGAATTACCATTCTCCTTGTATATGTAGATGATATTATAATAACATGGAACAACTTGCAAGGTATAAAGACAATAAAAGAACAACTTTCTCTAGAATTTAAAGTGAAGGATTTAGGAAAACTCATTTTTAAAGTAGGAAGAAATCATGATAGAATGAGCATCTTATAGAGAAAATATAATATAGATTTACTGAAGGAAACAAAAATGTTATGATGTAAACCTGCAACTGCCCTAGTAGAATCAAGTCATAAACCAAGGGAGTTGTGGAATAACATTCCTACTGATAGGTTAAGTTATCAAAAACTAGTAGGCAAGTTAATTTACTTGTCACACACCGGGTCATATATATGTTATATTTTTAGCTATTTAATTCAATTTATGCATGACCCTACTAATGAACATCTTAAGATTGCTTTAAGGATTTTTAGATACATAAAAGCTGCATCAGGTTAAGGACTTTATTTCAGTAAGTATACTGACAGAGAAATTAGGATTTATACAGATGCAAACTAGGCTTGTTCAAGGGAAGGCATGAGATCAACTGCAGGTTATGGAACTTATCTATGGGACAATCTAGTAACCTGACAGAGTAAGGAATAGTCAGTAGTAGCTAGGAGCAGCGCAGAAGTAGAACTCAGGATAGTAGCACTTGAGGTGTGTGAAAGCTTGTTAAAAAGGGTTATGGAGGGGATGAAACAAGTCATTAACCTTCCAATTAAGATCTATTGTGACAACGTTTTAGCTATCAACGTGGCAGAGAACCAATCCAACATGACAACTCCAATCATGTGAAAATTCATAGACATTTCATAAAGAAAAAGATTAAAGATCAAGTAATCAAGATAGAATATGTTTCTTCAAGAAATGAAGTTGCAGACATTTTTACTAAACCTGTGACTATAAAAGTATTTAAAACCTCAGTTATCAAGTTTGGTTGTAAAAATATATACATTAAGTTTGAAAAAGATTGTAAAAATATATGGATAAATACACTGTACATACATATACGTACACAAACTGTATACACGTAATACACACACAATACACACCCATATACATATAAAGTAGACAATGTTATATAGTCAAATAAGTCACCACACAAGTCTCTAAATTAGTGACTAATCATCACAAGCCAATGTTATCGTTACATTGGAAACTAATCGTTAAAGTAGTGGGTCTTCCAACCGTTTGAAATCTTAGGCCTCTTGCAGGATGAAAACTGTTTATATAATGGCCCAAACCTTCTACATTTTGAACTAATTGAATGAAATATATTCAAATGAAATATATTCCTTCAATCTTTTTTAGATTCTATTTGCCCCTTTGCAACCGAGATGGGCGGAAAAGTAAATGCAAGTGAAGGAAGGAACTCATAAGGAATCAGACCTTGCATTCTAAGTTGGACAACTTGAAGTCAATGGGATGTGATTCTAATTTAAACACAAGCTAAGGTATAATCACTTTGTGGAATGCAAGTGCTTCAACCTGAGATAACTAAACAAGGGTTTCTCAGGAACAGGTATGCACTTGATTATCCAACCAATAGGCCAAGACAGCACAGCCATTCCTATGCATGCTCCCCATTGTCCCCATGTTAACCTCTCTGTATTTGCAAACCTCTTCAAGAATTCCACCATCACCGCTTGAAGAATGATTGTTATCCCAATGATTCCCATAAACAACTTATTCCTGTGTATGCCCTCGAATACATTCTTCTTCTCTAGCTTCCGTGCATTGAACTCATTGAAAATTTGGCAAAGGACAAAGGTGTTGAAGATCAATGTGTCATTTACCTTCTTGCTGACATGAAAGATTGATTCACCTCTGAACTGCAATGTTAAGAGAACAGCTATCTGATACAGAGCTTGAGCCAATAAATTTCTCCACATGATGTTTGTAATAAGAGGCTCAGTCCGCCCCACTGGCGGCTTCTCCATGAGCTCCTTAGTTGGCTTCTCTGTTGCCAGAGCCAGGGCTCCTAATGTGTCCATAATGAGGTTAACCCATAACAACTGAACTGCTGTTAATGGTACCTCTCCTGCTGAACATGCTGCTATGAAGTTTATTGCGAGGGCCGCGATATTCACTGTGAGTTGGAACTGAATGAATTTCTGGATGTTGTTGTATACACATCTTCCCCATCTAAGAACTGTGACAACAGAAGCAAAGTTGTCGTCCAAAATGATGATATCTGAGCTCTCCTTGGCAACTTCAGTTCCCTGAATACCCATGGACAGTCCTATATCAGCTGTCTTCAGTGCTGGTGCATCATTAGTTCCATCACCAGTGACTGCGACAACTTGACCTTTCTGTTTCAAGCACTTCACCATCAAATCCTTGTCAAATGGAGATGATCTTGCCATGACTCTGATTTTTTCTACTTTCTTCATCCGCTCCTCATCTGAGTAGTTGCGAAACTCGATACCTTCCACTACTGATCCGTCATTGGGCTGGTCAGCTGGTCCAAGTATTCCACATTCAGTAGCTATCGCTGTTGCTGTGAAAACGTTGTCTCCAGTTATCATTTTGATGTTCACCCCTGCTTTTTGACAATCTTCCACAGCTTGCTTCACGCCTTGCCTGCAAGGATCTTTTAGGCCTGTGATCCCCAAAAAGATCAAATCTTTGTCTTCTAAGTGGTGCTTTATGTTTGCAGTGGAAATAAGTCTGTCTTCTGACAGCTGTTTGTGTGCAAAGGCGATACATCTGAGACTGCTTGCAGCCATACCTTGAATCATACAATCAAACTTACTCCTTTCAGAGTCATCAAGATTTCTTACATTCCCATCCATGTCATAGTATCTTGAGCACATTGCTAATATCATTTCAGCTGCGCCTTTCCAGTGGACATGCATGCTATTGTCCTCACATTTCGTCATCAAAACACCACTTCTTTTCTTTTCTGAATTGAACGCTTCTACATGAAGGATCTTGGTCGTTTGCTTCTCTTGCTCCATATCCATATTTAATTGAAGAAAAGCCCATGAAAGAAGTGCTTTTTCAGTTGGACTGCCTGAAAACTCGGTTATGTCTTTGGACTTTTGAACACTTCCTGTTGTGTTCAGACTAATTGCCTGGTGTAGTAAGCTGAGAATATTGGGGGAAATAGCCTGGTAGATTGCATCTTTTATCAAATCTTTCCCCAGCCAAAACTGTGTGACTGCCATTTTATTTTCAGTAAGAGTACCTGTTTTGTCTGTGCATATGGTAGTAGCAGAACCCATAGTTTCACAAGCAGAAAGCTTTCTTACCATGGCCTGATCTGCCATCATTCGTTTCATTGAATACGCTAAGGTAAGTGTGACTGCCAAAGGCAAACCTTCAGGAATGGCAACAACTACTATAGTAACTGCTGCGGTAATGATTCCCACCACAGAATTGATCACATCATTAGCCGTTGTTTTTCCCAGAATGAACTCTCTGTTTCCCTTAGCATCCTCTGTTTGCCCTGTGAAGTACCGAGCCAATAGAACCAAAAGAACCAAGAAAGCAACTGCCAAACCAACTTTGCCTATGGTAGTAGTCAGCTTGTCTAGACGTTCTTGGAGAGGCGTTTTCTCGTCAGAATCGCGGCTAACCGAGCTCATCATCTCGCCCCAAGTTGTGTTCATTCCCACACAAGTCACAAGCATTTGAGCGTATCCATCAGCCACCTTGGTACCAGAAGTCAAGAATGGATTCTGGCTTTGGTTGATCTCAACATGATCACTCTCCCCTGTCATGCTGGACTCGTCAACGCGTAACGAGTGCCCTTCTATGAACACTCCATCTGCAGGTACCTGATCCCCAATCTTTAGGCAAACAACATCTCCAACCACAATTTCAAAGATTGAAACTTGCTGCCTCCTCCCATTTCGCACCACTTCTATCTGAATATTGCTGCTAACCTTTGAAAGCTTATCAAATTGTCTGCTTTGCCTGAAGTTACTAATTGCAGATACAGAGATGACAAGAAATACAGCAACAAAGATGCTTCCACCATCATACCATCCTTCTTTTGGTCCATGCTTCTTGATCCCAAATCCAAGAGAAAATATTGCACACACCAAAAGGATAATAATAGTGACATCTTTAAATGCTTCCCAAACAAAATCCAAGAAACGCTTTCTTGAAGGTAAATGATACGTGTTACTACCAAATGCTTCACTCCTGAGTGAGATATCTTCAACATCATCACCATCTATCCCACCATGCACATTACTTTTAAGCATATTAGCAAGCCCTTGTACTCCACCGTATTCGTGAAGCCGCTCGAGGTTTCTCTCCTTGAAAAGCTTTGTTAAACTCAACTGATCAATATCGTACATGTGTGAGTAATCTTGAACAATATCAATCGCAATTCTATTTGAAGAACATGGTGATACTTTGGTCTTCTGTCTCCTAAGCTTTGTAAACGAGGGCTCAAGCAAAATCTTGCTTTCGGAGGATAAATGTGAATCGGTAGGGAAGACGGCAGCGACTACCGATTCACATTTATCCTCTAATGGGTAATGGGGAAGGACTTTCTTGAAAGCCCTCGAACAATATATGGCTGCAAAAGCAGATAACCATCTTTTCTTGCTTATTGATTTGAGTGCTGGCCCTTTTGAAGAGAAGCTCCTGGTGCTGAATTTTGCATGGATTATTGAAGACATTGTTTGCAAAATCAAGAATATTTTTGATACTATAATCAAGAAAAGGTGAAATAGAAGAAAGAATTGTGGTCAGATATTTCTGTCAAGATTATGTATATGGTAGAAAAAAGAGTTGCTTAAAGATTGAAGAAAGATCAGAGTTGCAATGTTGCCAAGCAATTTGCATGAAAAATCTGAATGGGAGTTTGATGGAGGCAAAGAAATCGGTCTACACGCTTATATACAACTCTCTGTGACCGAGGATATGCTTAGAAACTTTTATCGTGTATACCGACTTAAGAGTTGGCCTTATCTTACTTATGTATAAGTGCTCCTTCATGGAAATTCATGGAGATGTTTTGCGTGTTCTGCAAGCACAAAAAAGTAAAGAACAGAAAGACTAACAAGATAAAATTTTATTTTGTTAACATAGAAAAGATTGCAAAAGACTTTGTGTTTAAGTTATTAGGTTGGGAATAAAGAAACTCTATTAGGAAGGGAGATAAGCTGCTACCGAAATAAAAGCGGCGCCCCGTGTGTGTTCCTTAGCATGGGAGTGCTCCCACTGTCGGAGAGACGCGGAGGCCTGGAGGTGGAGGTGGAAAGAAGTTTCCTTCTTTAAAACAATGATTATATTTGGCGAAAATTTTGCACTAAATCACCTATTTGATACAAAAAACAACAAAAAGTATTCCAACCACAAACATCAAATCTAACACCAAATAAGAATATTTCTTAAAGATTTTTCTATCATTCTATTTTTAATTCATTATTATAAATAATTTAACACAAATTTAACATTCATATAAATTTAACATAAGTATTTATTAATTCATTGTTCATTAATTTAACTGAGGTGAATTATTTCTTAACGTGTTCTTGTAAATTTCAAAATTAAAAGTAAAAAAATTAAATTATAAATAAAAAACAAATAGTACATTTTATTAGATTTAATTACACAAACAAACATTAAAGAAAAATAAAACAACCAAACAAAATTAAAATTCTTATAACAAAATTAACAAAACTAAAATTCTTTTAAAGTAATTAAAATAGTGATGTAACGGATGAATAGTGAGTTGGTGCAATGAATAGTGTGTTAGAATATGTTGAGTTTTGATGATTTGCACTTCGAACAAGTGATTAGGCGCTTCATGTGTGTTGTTGGAAGTCAGTGTACTTCGAACGCTTACATTAGGCGCTTAATGTACCTTGGTGAAGTCCAGTATACTTCGAACGCCTACATTAGGCTCTTTATGTGAAGTGTCTGGATGTGCGTACACTTCGAACGCCTAGATTAGGCGCTTTATGTGAAGTATTTGAAAATCAGGACACTTTGAACGCCTGATTAGGCGCTTCATGTGCCTTGTTGAAAAATGCGAACACTTCGAACGCCTTTGTAGGCGCTTTATGTAGTCCATCAAGTCAAAAGTACTTTTCCCCTGAATGGGCACGTACTCTTAAGTAATTTCTCTGAGAAAATGTCAGAATTAGTTCGAACAAGCATGAAGGGCTATATTAGGCGCTTCATGTGACTTCGAACGCCTTAAGATGCCCACATTAGGCGCTTGATGTGACTTCGAACGACAGTTCTTTTTCACATTAAGCGCTCTATGTCACTTCGAACGCCTGTGCTTTATGCACATTAGGCGCTTCATGTGACCAACGTTACAAAGGTCTTAAACTTCACTCTTTAACATCAGTTGACTCTTTGTACCCTCTTCTTTTAGTGTCTTTTTCACAGGTTCCTCTCTGCTGAAGATTTCAGGTTTTCTTTCTTGGCATTCATTTTGAAATCTCTCCAAGAATGTTGCTACATGCCAAAGGGAGATCTCCAATGATGAGGTCTCACCAACACATGATGCCAAAACCCATTAATGTTTGTGCAGAGGGTTTCAAACAGGAAGAAACTTGAAATGTGATAAAAGAAGAGTTTCTTCTCCATCTTCTCCAACTTTCTACTTGGCAAGCTCTCAGATTTTCTCTCAAGCTCAAGCTCTCAAAATACTTGTAAACATTGTATATTTTACTTTATTGTTGAGAGTAACTATTGTAAGAAGAAGAAGAGTCTTCTTCTTGGTGAGATTCTATTGTGAGAGATTGGGTAGATTGTTGGTCAAGGAGCAAGGGTGCTTCTTGTTTAAGATTTCTAGACTTTGAAGGGTTAGTTGATAGTGTGTGGTGCACTATTCTCCCTACAAGATTTCTTTGAGGGCAAAGAAGATCTTTGGAGGCTAGACTTCAAAGGGTTAGACTTCTTGGTTGTGGTCTAGTCAAAGTGCCTAGTTTTTCTGTTTTCTGGATTTTGTTCTTTGATTGTTGTTTCCCCCAAAAGAAATAACAATTCCCATTTCAAAATCCTTCTTGTGAAACATCAAGAAGGTAGAGGAGTAGAGTCATTTGACTTGAACCTCTATACATACTTGTGTTCTTTACTTTCTTGCAAGTCTTTATTCTTTCTAAAGAACACACCCAAGTATTGGTTGCACCTCAAAACGAAAAAATATCCATAAAATATCCATACTTGGTGAACACACTATTCAACCCCCCCTTCTAGTGTGTTCTAAGGGACCTAACATAGTGTTGCACCAAATATTTTCACATGTTAGGTGTTCAATTTGATGCTTGGTTGGAGTGATTTTTTTGTACCAAATGAGTGTTTTGGTACACCCATTGGAGATGACCTTATAACTTCTTGGCTTTTCGGTTAAACTAAAGTGCTAGTGTTTCTTTTCTCCCTCTCTTTTTTTTCCAGTAAAGATCGACTTTGTAGTTTTGACGTTTTGGTTCAAGTGCTAGGCTCAACAAGTGTTATATGTTATAAGGCGTTACAGATGTATTAGGTTTTTTTGTTTATGTATAGTCTGGGAAATGGCTGAATCGTTCGAATGGGTGTTTGTGTTCGAATCAACCGTTAGGGTTCCAAAACATCACCATAAATTAACTTGCTCAGTTTATGACATTTCATTTGAGGTCTTAAAAGTTCTACCAACATGTACTCATTGCATGAGATTTCATTTCCGAGTATAGTGGTCTAATACTATTAATCCTCCCGTCTTAAAAATGTCATAGTTTCACTTGAGTATGATTTAAAAAAGACAGACAATTTTGATCATTATTTATATTCTACTCTTAGTTGGTTAGTTTATTTAAAATAAAATAATCATGTAAAAATGATATAGAAACTTTGATTACTTAACATGTTACTACTTTGAAAAACATAACAATATTTTTAGAACAAATCAAACTAAAAACTATAACAATCTTTTTCAGACGAAGAAAATACTTATGATAATGATCATTACGAATATGGCAAATCGTTATAACACATGTACAAAACGAATTTGTGTGTTCTATTGGTCAACCTATTTTGAACTACAAGTGTTATTCTTAGTTTGTTCATGACAATTTACACAAGCTTGGATTGAAGTTTCCTTTAGAAATATGTTGCAATTATATCGTATTACACATCTATCTGGTTGGAGAATTACATTTATATAGACCTAATACTGTGTACACGTGCACACACGCATACACACACATATATACATACATATATATATATATACACATACATATATATATATACATATATGTATATACGTATGTATCTGTACATATATATATGTATATACGTATGTATGTATATATGCATATATATATATAAATAGTGTGTATGTGTATATGTATATGTGTGCGTATGCCTATGCGTGTGTGTCTATATATACATACATACATATATATATACACATACATATATATATGCAGTCCTCTGCAGTTCGTGCTTTACCTATTTCTGCTCCAGACTACACGGCCCTGTATTATTTTTCTATCAGAAACAAAGTCTAATGAAAGTCGTGTGCAGTATTTTAAATATCAGTTAGGTCTACCTTTTGGGACTTTTTATTGATAATGACGGTCGTACGGTGGTCTTACGTACGTTATTCAGCACTCAGGATGTGCAGGTAACACTTCCTAATTATTCTAGAGGCCATATATATAGATGTGATGGTGCAAAGAGGCGGGGAGGCTCTATGGCGATTTACTGGATTTTGTGGTAACTCGGCTAAGCGTGAAAAGCATAACTCTTGGGCGCTCCTAAGAAGGTTAGCCACAATATATTCGTTGCCTTGGCTTGTTTTTGAGGATTTTAATGAAACTCTACACGTACATGAAAGCAAGGTATGGCAGACATAACTTGTGCTGAGATGGCAGCATTCCGCGATGTTTTATCTGATTGTGACTTAATTGACTTATGCATCTGTGGCCCACAATTTACATGGTCGAATGGCAGAGCTGTAGCTTTGGTAATTGAGCGTCTTGATAGAGTCGTTGCTTCTTCAACGTGGGTGGATGCTTTGGTTTGGGCTATCGTGTTTTCCACTTATCTACGCCGCATTCTTACCATCTTCCTATTCTGGTTGCGGCTGGAGATAATGGCCTGCTGTCTACTGGACGCTGGGGTTCGGTACCTTGATTCGATCCGTTTTGGTTACAGGATTCAGAGCTGGAGAAAATGGCCTGCTGTCTACTGCACTAGCTAAGCATGTGGCTATGATGATTTGCTGAGCTGGAGATATAAGAAACATGGTTCACTTTCTAAGAAAAAACGTTAACTTGAGAAAGCTCTTGAAGGCCCTCGGTTGCAACCTAGCTTTTCAGCAGCGGATGAGAAAGAACTAATTCAGCAGCTGGATCACGTTTTGGAGATTGATGAAGCCGGATCCTCATCAAGGGTCTAGATGACCTCGATTCAACTCCGTCAGTTGACGTAAAGAATTCGTCAACTAGAATTGAAAATGTGTAGCTGGAATAGCGCCAAATATCCTGCACAAAGTAGCACAGGTCAGAGGTCCGGGGGGTTGGCCCCGGGAAAAACCCTCCGACGCTCAAGTCAGTTTGGGTCATATCTCACTGAGATTATAATGTAAAGGGTGAGTTAGGAATTTCTCCCTGTATTTGCCGAAGAGCAGAGTGTATGTATATGTTGTCAAGTCTGATCCCCCTTGAACTCTCAAGTTGTCCTGGCTTTATAGATCTTTTCCCGCCTTTAACCTTTGAAAATGGACTGTGGACAAGACGCTTTCCTGGGCAGAAAACCTAGGCCGTTGTATGTCTGCTGATGTGATCAATAATCTGACTGATGTGACTAATAGGCCGGCCTGGTTGATATAACTAGCGGACCGGCTGTTATGACCTTGGCGTGCTCAGGAAGATTATTCAGCTGTAGTCATTATATTTGAATTGCACCTCTGTTTGAGGGTCCCACGAAGCAATACCTTACAAGGTTAATTTGCTGTGGTACACAGCGGATCCTTGCCGAAGTTGCTGTGGTACACAGCTGAACCCTGCCGAGGTGCGAGACTTGGCCTTATCTCGTGGGAGTGGTCTGAAGTGCGGTATCTGGATATAAGACGACGTTGATGATGAGATGCATCCTTAGCATATTCTTTATAAGGACGTCACAACGCCCTACTTCAGCGCCATTTGGGCTGAACAGCCGTACTTAGGCGCTGAACTGCTGAATTGCAGTACTTGGAACGTTGAGCCACTGAAGTTAGGTTGACTGTTGTTGACCAACGAATGGTTCAATTATGGTTTACCAGAGATGGAAAAAGGAGTATTGGAGGCAGGGAGGGTGTACCGATTGGTTGAAATTTATGGACAAAAAATACTAGCTATTTCCACCATAAAGCTAGTTCTCGGCGAGTAGAAACAAACTTCAAATTATTGGTAAACTATCAAGGTGATGTTGTCCCTGAACCGAGCGACCTGGAGGATATAATTGTGCATTATTTCGAAGGTATATTCACTTCATCTTCCTCTCTCAGCGGCTGCGTGAATGCCCTTCACTTCTCCCAACTTTTCAAGACAATAATCACGACTAATTGAGCCCTTCATAGAAGATGAATGCGGAGAGCTCTTTTCAGCTACCCGGTATAAAAGCGACAGGACCTGATAGTATGCATGTTATTTTTATGCAAAAATTTTTGGCATATTGTTGGTGCAGATATTACTAGGGTTGTTCTGTCATGTTTGGCCAGCAAAGTGTTGCATGTTGGGATTAATTCGAGATACGTGTGATGCGCAGCACGTTGATAAAGTTTATACGAATTAATCATAAGGTGGACGTTATGTATGATAATATTATATGTCACATATGTCACGTAATAATATTCATTGTTACGTAAAACATCCACACGTTAAGTGATCATCGGGTATGTTCGTGGATGTATAGTGTGGTCTTAAATGGAAACCCCGAATATGTAGACAGTCATATGGTCAGAGACCGCGATGGATGGGCTCAAAGTGCAACGACCATAAAGTTACGACATCTGGTCCCCGAGGGGCGACAACCCACGTGTGACTTGTAGATAATTGTTGGCACAATAATTAAATATTAAATAATATTTAATAATGTTTATTATTAAATATTAGATAATATTTGGAAATAGATAGAGATAACTTGGATATATCATCAAGTATCTTTGATAAAAGAATCTCTATCTATTAATAATTATGCCTATCAGGATTCCTCCATTCCCCATCTATAATAGAGGAGGAGGCATTTACCTCCTCATACAGAGAGCGTAAAAGTAACGCCTACACAGAGGAAGAAAAGGGGGTGTGCCAAATTTTCTATAAAGTCCACACTGCCTAACCTCTCCATCGGGTAAAGCAGTGAATTGTTGATTCCGGTTCAAGGGGCATATCAACAATTGGTGGGAGGTCGTGAATCCTTGGATCACGCCAGATTCTTCATCAGCCGGAGCAGTTGCAGCGTACGTGTTCAGATTAACAACGACAATGGAGCAAGGTATAATTTCCGCATTTTGTTACTTTGTCCATTGATTCGATTAAACGGTCCTATTCAGGGGTTTATTAAATTAAATCCAACAGTGGTATCAGAGCGGGGCCTGATCGAATCAATTATTTATTGTTGTTGATCTGTTCATGTACGGAAAAAATAATAAACGGATTTTTTCTGGGACATAGAACTCCCATCGCTTTTGACGAAAAAAAAGGGAGAACTGGCGCTGGTGGCTAGCGTCCATATCCCAATCGAAAGGTTCATTTTTCGATTGCTGCTGGGCGAAATTTCAGGTTTTTTGATTTCTGAAAAATTTCAAGTTTAATATAGAATTAAACCTCCCCTGATTTTACGTGAAAGGCTTCTGGCTTGGTGGAACAGAAGCACTTCAAGCAATCAAAAGTCTTAGGTTCAATTCCTCTGGAGAAAGTTCGGCCATCTTTGTTCGCACGAAAACTGAAGTGTTAATATAAATATAAACAGAGCTTGAACTGAACAAGATAGCCTGGTAATCCAGTGGTAACAGCATGCTCCCCCCAGCAAGGGGTCGGCTGTTCGATCCTGAAGGGAAGCGAAAGTTTTTCTTTTTTCGGCAGGGTTTTCTGGGGAATTGGGCTGGTTGGCAGATTCTATTCTGACCAGTCCGGCCCTATTTCAGAATAACAGGGGCTTCGGCCCAAAAGGCCAATCAGATTTAAACAAAAAAAAGGAAAATTGAGAATTCCAGATTTCAGGTGGGCTGGCAGGCAGGTTGAATCCTGGTTCGACCCGGATCAGAAACTGGGCTCGACCCAAATTGCAGTTAATTATTAAAAAAAAGGAAAATCTGGAAAATTAGAATGTGCCGGGCGGTTTCCAACCCGACCCGACCCGCGTTCCAGTTTCTTTTCCAGTTTATTTATTTATTTGGTATTATTATTATTTGGATAAGTAATAATAATAATTTTTATTATTATTATTATTTAAAGTTTCTGGAAAATAGTAATAATAACAAATTGTTGTTATTATTATTATTTTAAAGTCTTCTTTTAAAGGAAAAATAATGATGATGATAATTTAATTATTATTATATTGTTATTATTAAAAGAAAATAGTAATAATAATAAGTAATTATTATTATTATTATTTTAAAGTTCTTTTAAAGGAAATAAATAAATAATAATGATAATAATTCTATTATTATTGTTATTATTTAAGGTTTATTAAGGAAAATAGTAATAATAATAATAAATTCTTGTTATTATTATTGTTATTATTTTAAAGAAATCCAAAATAATAATAATCAAGTGTTAAGTTTCATTTACGGTTATTATTACAGTATTTCGTTTATATGCATGCAGTTATTTGTTATTTATTATTTATTTATGCCTTATGTTTATGCATGTTAACAAATAAATAACAAATAAAGTTAAGGAACTTAACCCAATAAGGATCCGAATCTTGTTTGACCCGGTTTGACCGAGTTCAACCAAGTTAATTCGATGGGTTAAGTTGACTGAATTAACCAATACTTATCAATCAATGCGGTTTATACTCGTGATAGATGACTCATTGAGTTGTGATAAAAACACCGTACACATAGTTTTGTCTAAGAAAGCCGGTACTTAAGCGAGACCATTGTGACTCCACCGGTGGCCTGGAAATTATGTGGAATGGTAATACACCCTTATGGCAAGTGGGTATTGCTGAATCGGTTCACTTCACACTCAATGTGACCCATCATAAGGTTATATCACTTGTTAAATTGATTGATAAAGATATTGTTTCTTATACCGTAAGGAGAACTGAGCTTGGTTCAAGGTGGTTCTTATTTGAGCCGTAAAGGGAATCAAGCTAGTTCAAATTGGTTTAAGTAAAACAAAACAGATGTTGGGGTTAAGTATGCACGGTACGTGCAAAAGGGTCAGTCAGGAAACTGCGGATCATTTAGAACCATAAAGTTACGCGACTTAGCAAATGTAGGGCTTTAATATGATCCCCTTAAAGTGCGGCAATCATATCATCGCCACTATATTTGTTATGATCGTGAAGGGCATGTATGTGTTGGAGGCAATCATTGACCGGCCCAAAGGAAGGTGTGATTGTCGAAGACACATATGAGCATGGTAGTGGACCCAAATAGGGCCGGCGGCGAAGCTTTAAAAGCGTAGGTTAACTCATCGGCCCAAAGGAAGGTGGTTAACCTGTGCTTGGAGAGCCGTCATATTGACCACTACACCCAATTGTTGGAAGGTATTGGGATGACTCCAAAGAGCCCCAATATTGGAAGACAATTGGTAGATGGAATCGGGGTTCTATTTTGATATTTGTTTTTATGCAGTTTAAAGATTACACGTGTTGTGTATTTAAGTCCGTTTCTTGTTTGCTTTTCAGCAATAATGTCTAACATTAAGGATATTCCTACAATGAACGGTTCAAACTATAAGCAATGGAAAGATCAATTTGAGATCTTTCTGGGGATTGCTGATCTAGACAATGCGTTACAGATAGATCGTCCAGCTGTGCTAACAGACGAAAGTACCAGTGAGGAAAAATCTCACATGGCACGCTGGCTACGATCAAATCGCATGTGTCTTATGATCATGCAAAAGACTATCCCCAAATGCTTCAGGGGACACGTTTCTGAGTCCACGACGGCTAAGGAATTTTTAGCCGATCTCGAGCAAAGATATGTAAAGAATGAGAAAGCCGAGGCAGGCAATCTCTTAAAGAAACTTTGCTCGAAACAGTACCGTGGAATCGACAGCATAAGGGTGCATAAAGTTATGAATGCTGTCGCCACCAAGTTCGGTGGTAAGAAACGCAAAGCTGCGGAAATGGTTACTGTGCAAAAGGCAAGTCAAAAGGAAAAGGGGGTGCCTACTACTGACACACCCAAAAGCATGACTTGTTTCTTTTGCAATAAGGAAGGACATTTAAGGAAGAATTGTACCGGTTATATATCTTGTCTCAAGAAAAAGGGTACATTCTTAGTTTGTTCTGAAGTTAATTTTGTTTCGGATATAGCCACTTGGTGGGTCGATACGGGAGCCACGACTCACCTATCTGTGACTATGCAAGGTTGCCTAAGCCATAGAAAACCAAGAGACGATGAAAGATACGTCTATTGGGGAAATGGCAGCGGCATAAAGGTTGAAGCCATCGGGCATTTCAGATTGCTGTTGACATCCGGTTTCTATCTAGATTTGCATGACACTTTTGTAGTGCCATCGTTTAAACGAAATCTTATTTCGTTTTATCGATTGGATAAAAGTGGATATTACGGTTATTTTGGAAATGGAAATTTCCAACTATATCATGCTTCTAGATTGATTGGTCACGGTATAATGTCCGAAATTGATAAACTTTATTCAATAAATGTTGCTTCAAATCAGGAAACCTTGCATGTTGTAACGCGAAACGTTAAAGCAAAATTAACTCATGAGAATTCAGGATCACTTTGGCATCGACGTTTAGGACACGTGTCCAAAAACAGAATAGAACGTCTTGTCAAAACAGAAATTCTCAATCCTTTAGACTTAACCGACTTAGAGTCGTGTGTATTTTGTGCTAAAGGAAAACAAACTAAAGTCCGAAGATATGAAGCAAATCGTGCAAATAGTCCATTAGAGTTGATTCATACCGATATTAGTGGCCCATTTCATCCGGTTACTCGAAATGGCCACTCTTATTTTATCACCTTTATTGACGACTATTCGCGATATGGCTACGTATTCTTGATTAAAGAAAAAGCGCAAGCAATAGACATGTTCAAATCCTTTAAAGCTGAAGTTGAGTTACAACTCAACAAAAGGATTAAAGCCGTCAGATCGGACCGTGGGGGTGAATACTACGGTCGATATGATGGATCAGGAGAACAGTGTCCAGGACCATTTGCTAAATACCTAGAGGAAAACGGAATCGTCCCTCAGTACACCATGCCTGGGTCACCAAGCATGAATGGTGTAGCTGAAAGACGAAACCGTACACTTATGGATATGGTGCGTAGTATGATGAGTCAAACTACCCTACCATTATTCCTCTGGGGAGAAGCGCTTAAAACCGCAGCTTACATCCTCAACCGAGTACCAACTAAAGCAACAATAAGGACCCCTTATGAGTTATGGACTAAGCGTAAGCCTAGCCTTAACCACATAAGGGTTTGGGGCTGTCCAGCAGAGGCGAAGCCTTACAGACCAAATGAAAGAAAGCTGGACACCAAAACAGTTAGTTGCTATTTCGTTGGTTACTCGGAAAGGTCACGAGGGTATAAATTCTACGATCCCACAAGTAAAGTGTTTTTCGAGACAAATTCGGTAAAGTTCTTTGAGGATACTTTGGTTCCGGGGGGAATGATTTGCATCAGCAGATCATCGAGTTAGATGAGGCACACTCAGATGCGACAGAAATGCGAATCGAACCATCTTTTGGGGAGATAGCATCAGCGATACCCGCACCTGAGGTACCTCATCCCAGTAGTGACGCTCCACAGGAACAAGTTCATGTTCCTGAGGAAGTTACTGAAGAACCCGATGAATTGCCGGCTGATGCAGTTCAGGAACCTACAGTATCTCAAGAACAAGTGCCCCTAAGGAGATCCACTCGTGAACGGAGAAACCCCATACCTAGCGACTATGTGGTGTATCTCCAAGAACACGAATTCGATATTGGTATGTTGGACGATGACCCTGAAAACGTCCAACAAGCAGTACAATGTCGAAATAAGAAAAGTGGATAAAAGCCATGGAAGAAGAGAATAAAGTCTATGCACTGACAACAAGGTATGGGATGTCGTCTCGTTGCCTAAAGGTTCGAAACCCGTTGGTTGCAAATGGATATTTAAAACCAAACGGGATTCAAAAGGCAACGTAGAACGATATAAGGCTCGACTTGTTGCTAAAGGGTTTACCCAAAAGGAGGGCATAGACTATACGGAAACCTTCTCTCCAGTATCTACGAAGGATTCCTTCCGGATAATCATGGCTTTAGTGGCACACTTAGATCTTGAGCTACATCAGATGGATGTTAAGACTGCGTTTCTAAACGGAGAACTCGACGAAACCATTTACATGGTTCAACCGCCTCAATTCGAGGTGGGAGATCCAAAAGGCATGGTTTGTCGACTAAAGAAATCCATCTATGGGCTCAAGCAAGCGTCTCGACAGTGGTACTTCAAATTCGCCAAAGTGGTTGTCTCCTTCGGTTTTGAGGCAAACCAAATTGACGAATGCGTGTATCACAAGTTCAGTGGGAGCAAGTTCATATTCATGATCTTGTACGTAGATGATATACTGCTTGCAACAAACGATGTAAACATGTTGAGCGACACCAAAGCCTTTCTGAGAAAGCATTTCGAGATGAAAGACCTTGGTGAAGCCTCATATGTGTTGGGACTTGAGATACGGAGGAATCGTACCCAAGGTATCTTAGGTCTCTCACAACAGGCATACATCGAAAAGGTGTTGAAGCGGTATAGCATGGATAAGTGTAAACCACTTAATACCCCTGTGGCAAGAGGAGATAAATTCAGTCTAAAACAATGTCCCAAACAGAGTTTGAACGTTCGGAAATGAGGAATACTCCCTATGCTTCGGTAGTAGGGAGTATAATGTATGCCCAAGTATGTACACGACCAGACTTGGCATTCATTACGGGAATGTTAGGCAGATACCTCTCTGATCCGGGTAAGGATCACTGGACCGCAGCAAAGAGGGTGCTGAAGATATTTACAAGAAACGAAACAACACGTACTGACGTATCGGAGATCTGATAAGTTAGAGATCACTAGATATACAGATTCCGATTTTGCTGGATGCTATGATAGCATGAAATCGACCTCAGGCTATGTGTTTACCCTAGCCGGAGGTGCGATCTCATGGAAAAGCACGAAACAGACCTTATTGGCGTTCTCCACTATGGAGGCGAAATTCGTAGCTTACTTTCCACGCATCCAATCAGGCGATATGGCTTCGCAATTTTGTCACAGGGCTGCGGGTATTGGAGACTATCTCATCTCCAATGAGGATTTACTGTGACAGTAAAGCTGCGGTGCTATATTCAAATAACAACCGGAGTTCATCTAAAGCGAAATACATAGAGATGAAGTATCTGGCTGTTAAAGAAAGAATTCTGAGTGGTCTGATCAGTATTGAGCATATCAGTACAGACTCTATGGTGGCCGACCCTTTGACTAAGGCCGTGGAACCGGTAGTGTTTCACAAGCATGTTAGCCGTATGGGTCTTAGTCCAGTTGAGGATGTTTTATCCTAGTGGGAGTCTGTGAGGTTTTTCTTGTGTTCAATAAAGTTGTTTATTTCAGACATACAGTATAATGTACATTCCGGTTATATTAAAGTTTTTCTGCAGAAGTAATGTACATTAAGCAGTTACGGCATACATTCTGAATTCTATTGATCTCGCTAAAGAGGGCCAAGTTGGAATTAGATATGTATGATCACCTAGCATATTAATTCCACACTACATATCCATTTCAGTATCCATGTCATTCAGTAGAATGTTAGTATCATGATTTAAGAGGGACTAGCACTAATTCAATGTGGCGACGTGCGGCTTAAGTCTTTTGCTAACATTTGCTGATGGACCGGAAAAGGAAAGACACACTAAAGGACATAAGGTATATGAGCTCAAAAGGGTGACATATAATCTTTAAGATACATACATAGTCCAAGTGGGAGATTGTTGGGATTAATTCGAGATACGTGTGATGCGCAGCACGTTGATAAAGTTTATACGAATTAATCATAAGGTGGACGTTATGTATGATAATATTATATGTCACATATGTCACGTAATAATATTAATTGTTACGTAAAACATCCACACGTTAAGTGATCATCGGGTATACTCGTGGATGTATAGTGTGGTCTAAATGGAAACCCCGAATATGTAGACAGTCATATGGTCAGAGACCGCGATGGATGGGCTCAAAGTGCAACGACCATAAAGTTACGACATCTGGTCCCCGAGGGGCGACAACCCACGTGTGACTTGTAGATAATTGTTGGCACAATAATTAAATATTAAATAATATTTAATAATGTTTATTATTAAATA
>AP025041.1:6368679-6393264 GCA_036186865.1 Eustoma russellianum | reverse complement strand
GAAAATAACTACTATTCCCAGCTTCAAACTCCAACCACTTCCACAGGCTGCCTTTAGGTTAATTCAATAATCTTACAGAAATTCTTATAACATATTCTTATCTTTATAAACATATAAATACGTTAATAGAATGTGACCTTATAAGCACTCATCTGTTGCAAAATGCAAAACCGCAGTCTCTAAAATGCGTTTCCGATGTATTAGGCTCTCGCGTTTGTATTAGGCTCTCGCGTTTGCACAATGTTCAGGGAGAAGCCGGATCGTTTCGCGATCTGATATATGTAGTATTTTCCTACACTTTGTGCGAGAGACACTTTCCGCTGTTCGAACTCGTGGCTTCAAGGTCACGAAACAGTAACCTTACCAGTTGTTCCATTTCTCGCCCTCATTGGGATCTCCTCACCCCAACTTTCCTCACCCCTTTGTGACCACGCGACACGTGGCAGCAAGGGGGTGGTGAGGCTAGATAAGGGTCACCCTCATCTAGCCTCATCACCCCCCTTGCTGCCCGCGTCACCGCATCCACATTGCGGTGAGTGATCCTATCCCCATCTTCTTAACATATATAATACTAATTGGTTTGTCGTAATTTTATATCTATCCATTCTTCCTGGTATAGATCCATTTTATAATGGAGGGTACAGGTCTGAATATGATAGGCCATATCCATTTAATAATGGGTTGTCACTACATTCACATATAATAGGTTTGAATATGCTAGGGTCCGGTCCTTGATTTCAAATTAGACCCAATATTTACCCAAAAAAAAAAAAGGAAAATGCTAGACCCAATATATACTATTACTAAAAGATAAGGCACCTGACTTCCTAACAAATTGCGCGTCAAGAAGACATACATGTACGAATGTCTCACCAGTCTCCTAGAGCGGATGAGATCAGAGGAGGTTTTTAATGAGGCAAAATATGAGGCATCCAATCATGTGATGCCATGTGTACAAAAGGGTCCGCTGTTTACTTTTTTTTCTTTTTTTAAAAATACTCTTTGTACACGTAGCGTCGCATGATTGGAGGCCTCATATTTTACCTCATTAAAAACCTCCCCAGATCTCATCCGCTCCTAGAGGCCATGGCTCCACAAGCTACTCGAAGGCTTCAAATCAAAGAGCAAAACGAACTTCAACAAATATAAATTAATAAGTAAATATACACTCAAAAATAAACACACGCACGTATATATACACACACATATATACACACACATATATGCACATATATATACACACACACACACACACACATATATAGACACACACACATATATCACACACATAGTATGTATGAATTAATATATATGTATTATACGGGTCAAAGTAAAATTATAGAAGAATAGCAAAGGCATGTCCATACCTTAGATTCATCCCTATTTGTGTGTGTATACATACATATATACACACACATAGACACACACATGTACATATATATGTGTAAATTTAGGATACATTATCAATGTATCATCGATGCATGAAAACTATTATTTAACTTTTAATTTTATCTTTAATATAGTACTTGCTTATAATGGGATGATTGACCTCATGAACGTATAGAAGACGGGCTCTTGCTTACAAAGTAAGAACTTTTATAGGGGGTACGTAATTCGTCGAACCAAAAGCTACTTTCATCTAGATAAGAAATAAAACATAATTAATTAATGTAAAATAGAAAGTGGTACCCCAATTATATAATGTAAAATAATGTACATAAAACTAAGTATCTTTCTTCTGTTGAAAACAGAAAAACTAATTGCTTCCACTCCTTTTTTTTACAGGTTACTTCCTTTCTTTTTTTTTGGAAATGGATCGTATTTCATTGATGAATAAAACAAATGTCCATCAAACGAGAAATATGAAAACAATATGCTACTGTAACTATATACAAGCTGCCATTACTTGTCGTTTAGCCTTCTAAAGAATGTCACTACAAGTATGCCAATGTGAAGGAGGCCGATCAATGTGATTATGCTGCACCTGGTTGCGCCAGTACCATATAGTATGAACACCTTCGCGGAAGATATACCTCCATTCCGTATCTAGCCTCGAGAGACCTCGGATGTCTCGCATTATTTGTGTAACAATGAGGCAGTAGGCAGCATCTCGTGACAGCCTGCCATAATAAGAAATTCAATCGACCCGGTCCCTTCATGGCCCAGACATGATCCCATATATGAATCGCCGGAGATGCTATAGTGGTTAGCTGGGCATCATAAGCACTAGCCACGGTGAACTTGCCATTTGCCGTGTTCTTCCAGCGAAACCCATTATTACCACCATCACTTTGTACATTAGAAGATTCAAGACAAGTCCTGAGTAACGGAATGGTTGATCGTATATGCCTCCACGTAGTGGATACATTATGTTTCATATTTGCCTGCAGTAAATCACCATACTTATGCCGAAGGATTTGGACCCATAAAAGCTCAGGTTTTGTCAGAAATTGTCATCCTAATTTCGCAAGCATTGCTATATTCTTGAGTCGCAACCTTTTAATTCCCAACCCACCTTGGTTTTTTGGCAAGCAAATGGTGTCCCAGGAACACCAATATAATTACGATGATAATACAAAAGGATTTCCACTTATTTAATAGAAAGATTAAAATTAGGACGAAAACGTCAACAATTATAATGTCAAATTTTGCTACATCTACAGAGAACCAAAAACGGCAACTATATAATGGTTTGACAAATCATTTTTTGTTGTTGCAAATTCTCGCTCTATAAGTCGTGGAACGAAAGATAAAGCCATTGTTTTTTTTTTTTTTTTTTTTGGGCATGCCAGTAATTACCACATATCGGTGGATGAACGCAGCCATATTTAGAAGTTCTAAGATTTGGTTGATTGTTTGGAGTAAAAGGTGAAATCTTTCACCCCGGATGTTTCACCGTTTCAGTTCTAAGGAGCATTTGAAGTATGTAAATCAGGAATGCAGCGGCCTCTTAAGTTGGAGGAGGACTTACGCAGTGACCCACACAAGATGCCCGCAAACTAGGCTTTCGGTCTAGCAGTGGACCACCCACAATGTCGATGTCCCTGGATTCGAACTCTTAATCATATTCCAACCCGAATATCAATTAGACTATGTCCTGAAAACAATTTGGTTGATTGTTTATATGTACAACACTTCGCTTTCGCTTTTGTTCCTCCCTTGGCGATATACCATCCGCCCCATAGAAAAGGCAACTCTGGTGAAAAGTGGAAGAACCAATATGCTTTATGAATACTCCCTGTCGCAAGTGTATTGTCTATTACAATATTTTTTAGACGAAAAGAAAATCTATAACCAGTAATTATCTCTTATCCAATTAAGATACACACGAGTTAGGCGAAATATTAATATCAACGAGTAGTTGTGTTTAATTAAAAGAGAAAGTTTATCTCACATTATTTTTCTATCTTTGTTTAGAAAAGGAGCAACTGTTAGAAAGAAAACAAGAACATTGATAATTTTATAGTCAAGATTTAACCAGAATGGACCAGAAACTATTGAAGGCATAGACCATGGTTTCTTGTTTCTCTTCTTTTTTTCCCTTCCTACCAAATTGGATCATCCAAAGTCCAAACCATGATGTCACAAAATCTGCTACATATAAGGCCAGCCTGAGTTCAAACCATCTCCTCCACTTCACCTCCAGTTGTGTCACATTCACCCAGTCTGAGCATCGATCCATACACATGGCTGTATCGCATAAATATACTACTCAAACAACAACAGGCAGCGAGATCTTTAAGAGAAAACCAAGTATGCACCCTCCTAAGTAAACATAAGCACATTTCCCTAAACTTTCGTTATTCCATGTTTTTTTTGGAGCCCTTCTTTTTTTGGAGCAAAAGGCGAAATCCCTCGTCCTGGGGCTCCTATCGCCTCATCCCCAAAGAGCACTGGGGAGGATGCAAATTAGGAACCCAACGATCTCCTAGATTGGGTGAAGACTTATGCAGTGACCCACACAAGGTGTCCGCAAACCAGACCTTCGGCCTAGCAGCAGTGGAACACTCATACTGTGCGTGTCCTTAGAATCGAACTCTTGACATCTAGCAAATCTCAATCCGAATACCAACTAGACTATGCCCTGAGGTGGTAGATAAACAAAATCATGACCATGCACAATATTTCACTTCACATTATGGTAATAATGTTGTGCACACTACCTATTATCACTTCTACCTCAAAAGCATAATGTCAGGGGCATTCGCCATGTAATCAGGAGAAGCTGTTCATGAAAAGTTAGCAACACCATTGCCTTTTGGTGGAGGACCATCTAAATCAGACAAGCACAACTTCTGAAAGCTAAGTACATTGCACACGCAGCAGAGCAAATTTCAATTACAACACAAACAATCCAAACCTCTTTTTAAAGCTCGAGTGCTGAAACACCCAGACTAAACTGTTGCCAGCCCGAGTTTGTGATCTAGTTACGGGTCTAGATACCACTTTTGTACACAGACTGGTCTGAGGGCCGCTTTCAACCCAGGGAAACCAACCGCAGCTGCCTAGCAAGACGCGGCATTCCTTATTCTTTGCTCTCAAAGAAAGAAAGAAAAAAAAAAGACTTCTTGCTTTGATAATTATTGCTTCATAATTTTATTCATCAGCCTGTCTTTATATATGCTATCGACTGGAAGAAAAATGAAAATACCAACGTAAATTAATTAATCATCAACGACGATTTTATTCCTAAAAGACAACAATAAGATCTCATTAAGAGAAAAGGAAAGACACCAAGTGGAAATTAATTGCTGAAATTATTTGATTGCAGGATCCACTCTAATCAAACCTTCCAATCTAATTTTAATGAATCCGTAACATAAACACATTATTTTAACTCCTCAAAAAAGCTATTCCATTCAACATACAATGAAAGTTCAGATGCTCAGATTAAAGCAATAGTGATGCACTGTCTTATGGAGACTGCAGAAAAAACTATCTGAAAATTTCATCTTTTGCCTTCATTCTCCTTTGTCTTCACAACTTCAGATGGGCATACCTTTTGGAAAAATTTGATCCTTAATCCACATGTATATTGGAACAAGAACATAATAAGTAGCAGCAAGTCCACCTAGAATGAAACGAACAAGAAACACTAATGGATTGACAGGCTTCCGTACATCTTCCTCCTTCGGACCAAGCTGCAACAAGTTGTATTATACAAAGTCAAGAGTTGACTATATATCAAAAGATTGTGAAAGTGAATAGTTATATCGAACAGATATTACAGTATCAAAGGAGCACTTAAACTAGCATATATGTATCTTTGTTGAATTCTCAATCAAATAATAAAAACATCCATCATCACTCTACCACAAACAAGACCAACAAATCTTCATCATCTATAAAGGTTGACCAAGCACATACAGGAGAAATTTTACGGAAATTTTCTCACTTGAAACCTATCATCAATTAAAAGAAGCTGGTACTATGACACCTCGCTCACTTGAACAAGACATGATATATCATCCTTCCAGTTACAATATCTCATGATAAGCTGGACTTTCAAAGTGGGAGACAATTTTTAACTTCAAAGATAATCTGTTGGTATTTGAAACGAAAGAATCCTATCACAAACTTAAATATAACCTTAAATATCTGTGATAATTTCCAAATGAGCCTTACTGTTGTTCAATTGGTAGGCAATAAACCTAACCAAAGTCATTTTGTAACATCTAGCCACAGTCCTAAATGAGTTCATGGGAAATGATCAAGTCATTGATCAGTTGGAGCAATATCTTTCACTACCTTTTTGTTTGACTAAACAGACATAACATAAGATGGACGACAAATTCTTCCAGCTATGGCTATGTGCAAGCTAAGGTTGAGAAATTATAGTAGTGTGGTGTATATGTTTCTGCCTATTGCAGTGGACCACATTACATTTCCACTTTCATAAATGATTTCCATAAAGAAGAGAATATTTGTACAAACGACAAAGCTACCTGCAGAGGAGAGTCCCCTGAATTAGGCTTTACACCAGTCACAGAACAACCCATGATCAGGCCCATGACGGCGGACACCACGATACCATTTTGGACCAATTCTCTTCAGCTGGACATCTTTGAAACCAGCCTTTTGAAACACTCAATATACTCTTCTTCCTTTGGGAAAAGCATCCACACATCTGATGGAAAGCAGCCGTCCTTAGAAAGTAGGGTGGAAAATAGCTGCCACTTTAGCCGTAATCAAGATACACAGTATCTTGACTTTAGTAGGAAAATATTGAACAAAATATTCTAACAAGAATAGTAGACTTTGTAATTCTATAAATAGCAAAGCATTGTACTCTACAAAATCAATGAAATAGAAAGTTTTTCATTCAACTACTCTACAAACTTCTTCATGGTATCAGAGCATTTTTGGATCCCCTGTGGACTCAGAATTCAGTTCATCACGGTCCAAGAATTGCAGTGATTGAAATACTTCAAATATCAGACCTCACCAAATAAACAACCTATCCCAAACCTCTTTAAACTGGAACTCAGAAAATCATCATAGTTCCAACATACCATTTCTCAGCCTAGGCTAAAATCAGCACAGAACTTACCTGTCCCAAAATACCATTTCTCAATCTTGGCTAAAATCAGCACAAAACTTACCTGCAAAGCAAACCACGATGTCAGGAAGTGAAGAACAAAAATCAGAAAATAATGAACTAGCAGTACAACTGGTCAGCCTGCTTCGAAACAGTTTGAATCTCCAGGCTCCAAACATCAATACTGATAATTTGTCAATCGGTATTAAACTTGGGAATGACAATTATCAGTTATGGGCCACATTGATGAGAAGAGCAATCGGAGGGAGGGGGGCAAAGCCAACATATCACTGGTGTACCTCCCTCTCCTCCAGTAAATGACCCCAATTTTGCACAATAGGAAGTAAATGATCATCTTGTGTTTACGTGGCTCATCCAGAACATAGAGCCTAATTTAATCAATAATGTGTCGCAATATCCAACGGCTCAAGCTCTGTGGGATGGATTAACAGTAACTTATGGAGTTGAACCCGACTCACTGCAAGTTTTTGACTTGCACAAGCGAGCCTGTACCATAAAACAAGGGGGAGATACACTTGAAGAATTGTGGAACAGGCTTCAATCCATATGGATGGAAATTGACCGTAAAGCACCCAATCCCATGAAGGATAAGGAAGACATTACCATTTACAATACCAAGGTTCAAGAACAGAGGCTTTTTCAACTCTTGATGGCAGTTGAAGACAAGTTCGAAACCATCAAGCGAGACCTCCTAAAAAGGGACCCGCTACCTTCACCGGAGATGGCATATGCAGCCATTCGAAGGGAAGAAGCAAGAATGGGGATTTTAAAGGGAAAACCCTCAGAGAATGAAATCTCATCACAGGGAATAGGGGCTGGATTGCGCTCAAAGGGCAAGACGGATGGCTGGAGGAACGAACCTCCCCGCTCACAAACATCACTGCGGGGAGGTGAAAAAGAGGACAAGTCAAGGCTGATCTGCAGCCATTGTGGGAAACGCAAGCACACCAAGAAGGAGTGCTTTGAATTGGTAGGTTACCCCGATTGGTGGAGGAACCTACCCGGACAGAAGGGACAAGAAGGATCTAGCCATGGAACAACACCAGCGGGCACACACAAGGGCACCAGCACTGGTCTTGGAGCAGCAGCAAAGAGCTCTGGCCAGAAAATTCCAGAAACAGAGGAGGAAACCAGCGGCAATGGCAAAGGGGGGCGGAATGAAAATGGTAGGGTTGGGGAGACGAAAACGTTAGGGTTGAGGGAAACCAGCGGCGGGCTCAAATGGGGGGGAGATGAAAAATAGTAGGGTTGGGGAATTTATATTCCCCACCCAAAACCCTATTTTTCCAGTTTTGCCCTTTAATAATTCTATATTTTCAGGTACAGCCCAAAATACCCAAATTACCCCCCATACAACCCAACAACTAGCGCTCCACATACCAAAAATACCCCTCTTCTTACCCAACCCCACTCTACATGCCAAATAGCTTCATCCACCCAACATCAACACCCCCGGTGGATATTAGATAGTGGAGCTAGCGATACAATGACTTATGACCAAAGTGATTTCTTAACCATGTCCACCACCACATCACCTAAAACACATATTGAAAACTGCAAGTGGTGAGCTAATTTCGGTCAATGCTAGTGGCACGATTGAGATCTCTCCAAAACTGAAATTATCTCATTGCCTTTATATTCCCACGCTTTCTTCAAAATTACTATCGATTAGTCAAATCACTAAACAGCTTAACTGTGTTGTACTCATGTACCCTGATTTTTGCCTCTTGCAGGACATTCATACGAGGGAGATAGTTGGGCGTGGTACTGAAAGTGGTGGATTGTACTACGTGGAGGAGGTTGTTCAACAGGGCCGGTCTATGCTTGTTCATGGGACGGCAAATCGCCAGCTGTGGTTGTGGCACCGTCGGTTGGGTCACCCTTCCTTTGGTTACCCTCCGTACTTTATTTCCTTCCTTATTTACCAAGTCAGATACTCATCTTTCTTGCGATTCCTGTATTCTTGCTAAACATCATAAGGGCAGTTTTCGCCCGAATAACACTAGAGTTGACCAATGTTTTTCATTGATACATTCAGATGTGTGGGGACCTGCCCCATCACCCACACCTCAGGGGTACAAATACTTTGTTTTATTTATTGATGATTTCTCTCGTATGACATGGGTCTATCTATAAAACATAAGTCAGATGTTCCCACTAAATTTATTGATTTCTTCCGGATGGTGGAAACCCAGTTCAACAAAAAAAAATTCAAATTCTTCGTTCAGATAATGGAGGAGAATACATGTCCCATCATCTGCAAACATTTCTTACAACCCATGGGATTATTCATCAAACATCATGCCCAAACACCCCACAACAGAATGGCGTCGCAGAAAGAAAAACCGCTTGATACTTGAAATGACTCGGGCAATGATGATTGAAGCAAATATGCCCAAAGAATTTGGCCCGAAGCAATTGTCACTGCCATATACCTTATAATCGACTTCCACCCACACGGATACTAAATCACACACACTCCACTTCAAATCTTGTCCACTCAAGTGTCTATACCCTCCATCCTGACTCTCCCACCAAAAATATTCGGCTGCACTGTCTATATCCATGTCCCGAAACATGATCGGAATAAATTTGACCCTTGCTCAGAAAATGTGTATTCGTTGGATATGCCACTCATCAAAAGGGCTATCGATGCTATAATCCCCTTACACGACGCATACATATTACCCTAGACTGTGTCTTTGTTGAAACCGAATATTTCTTTTCCACCAGTACTCAGGCCGAGGGGGAGACACATGGTGAGCCTTTCGACTGGTTATACAATTACAGATGGACCGAAACGCCTACCCAACAAGAGCAATCCAATGTAGACAATCCTCTAACTGAAGTATCAGGTCCAAGCGACTCTCCCCTCCATGAATGACCAACAAGAGGTAAGTGAATCAATTCCTGATGTTCCATCTTTGATTGAACCCACTGAACCATGCTCACCATGTCACCCCACTATATTATTGCCTGAATCTGAAAATTTTGACTCTATGAATGAGCAACACATGTACGTACTCTTCCCCCTAGAAGCAATCGGGGTATCCCACCTCGCAGATATTCACCAGATCATGTTACACAAAGTTCACGATATCCGGTACATTTGGCAATGACTAGTGGATCAAAAGCTCTTCTCGCAGAATTATGCGCCGAAAATGTTCCGCGAAGAGTTGAAGAGGCTATTAAACAAAAGAAATGGAGAAAGGCAATGGAAGCAGAAATGGAGGCACTAAAGAAAAACAATACTTGGGAAATCTGTGCACTACCGAAAGGAAAAAAACCAGTGGGATGTCGTTGGGTGTTTACAGTAAGTATAAGGCAGATGGAACGGTGGAACGGTACAAGGCCAGACTTGTGGCAAAGGGTTACACACAGACATATGGTATCGACTACTCAGAGACCTTCTCTCCAGTCGCAAAAATTGACACTATTCGAGTTCTGTTTTCTATTGCTGTAAATAAGGAATGGCCATTGTATCAATACGATGTAAGAATGCATTCCTACATGGAGAATTAAAAGAGGAGGTATATATGGAGGCTCCGCCAGGATTCACAGATGAGTTTAAAAGGATGAAGTTTGCAGACTTAAACGGGCCCTCTATGGATTAAAACAGTCACCGAGAGCATGGTTCGGAAGGTTTACCTTAGTCATGAAGGAAAATGGATACCGACAAAGTAATGCAGATCATACACTATTCCTAAAGCAGAGAGGTGAGTTGATTACATGTCTTATCATTTATGTGGATGATATGGTCATTACAGGAAGCGACAGCGAAGAAATGGCCCGACTCAGAAAGAATCTATTCACTGAATTCGAAATGAAGGATCTAGGAGAGTTGAGGGTATTTTCTGGGAATTGAAGTTCTCCGGACAGAGGCAGGAGGTGTTTATTTCTCAAAAGAAATATATCTTGGATTTGTTGACCGAAGTAGGAATGCTGGATTGTAAGCCAAGTAACACTCCAGTAGCAACTAATTTGAATTACAACTCAAAGAGGAAGCCCCAGTGGTAGATAAGAACAGTATCAGAGATTGGTAGGGAAACTCATCTATGTGTCTCATACACGTCCAGACATTGCATATGCAGTTGGGGGTGGTAAGTCAATTTATGCATCGACCACAAAAGAACATATGGATGCAGTTAGGCGAGTCTTGAGGTATTTGAAAGGAACACCAGATAAAGGAATCTGGCTTAGAAAACATGGACATCTAGAGGTGGGAAGTCTTTACCGATGCTGATTGGGCAGGAAACTTAAATGATCGACGATCAACATCCGGGTATTTTTCATTGGTAGGAGGCAACTTAGGTCACTTGGAGAAGCAAAAAAACAGAAGGTGGTGGCCTTGTCAAGTGCTGAAGCTGAGTTCAGAGGAATATCCAAAGGGGATCATGGAAAATCTTGTGGCTTGACAAGTTATTAACAGAGTTAGGGTTTCCAACGCAACATCCAGCAAGGTTAAAGTGTGACAACAAAGCAGCAATCAGCATTTCTGAAAATCCAGTTCAGCATGACAGAACTAAGCATGTCGAGATTGATAGACACTTCATCAAAGAAAGCTAGATGCAGGGGTAGTAGATAATCCCACATGTTCGATCTGAAGATCAGCTCGCCGACATTCTCACAAAAAGCGGGTTGTTGGAAAATCATTTGAATCAACGTTGCACAAGTTGGGTATTGGTGGTCCCAATACTCAACTTGAGGGGGAGTGATGGAAAGCAGCCGTCCTTAGAAAGTAGGGTGGAAAATAGCTGCCACTTTAGCCGTAATCAAGATACACAGTATCTTGACTTTAGTAGGAAAATATTGAACAAAATATTCTAACAAGAATAGTAGACTTTGTAATTCTATAAATAGCAAAGCATTGTACTCTACAAAATCAATGAAATAGAAAGTTTTTCATTCAACTACTCTACAAACTTCTTCAACATCAGCAAAAAAAATCGTGGACAGCCAAAATGTTGGGTAGACTGGACCAATTAAGCAGGCTCTGCCCCCCGATTTTTAAAACACGGTATGCTTCCCTTGATTCCGCGCTGTGGATTTGGCCAATATTCAATACTAAGAAAGACAAGAGTTATGAGTGTAAATATATACTACTCAGACACATAATAATAACACTTATAAAGTTTGCAGTTGAGCTTGGAATGTATGCCACAAACGCATAGGTCAGTAAAATAAACACTGAAAAGTGCTAGTACAATTAGTCTCTGCCAAATATTGGTCTATGAAGAAATAAAGTCGAAGTAGTCTCATGACAGAGCTCAATACCAAAAATTCAGTTAGCAAAGACCTACTCAAAAATCCTCATACTAGCACCTGCCCACTTTCACTTTTTGGAATTTTTGAACTTAAAGGAAGACTTTTATTTGATTTTATTCTTTTGCTGAAAACTTGTAACAATCAGACAGATTATCAGCATAAGTGAGAACATTCAACAAATTATTCCAAGGGTTCACAGTAAATAGAGTTTAGACGTGGCTAGAGATTGCTGGTGTCCACATGGAAAGAGAATAAGATAATAGTACTATTGATAAGAGGTATGACACTAAACACCATAGTTGCCCCAAAAGAACCAAAGAAACTAAGAAAACACTTTAAAATGAGATATTCACCTTCCAGCAGAGATGTATCTATCAGCATAATCGTTAGGAAAAAGGAGATCCTCCGCATCACCCTTCCATAACTTGCACTCTTTCAAAGGCTCCTTCTGCTTGGCCTTAGCTAATTGATGTGGTGACTGATCAAGAATAGTAACATTTTAGGATCAACATGCTTAACTATCCCAAGAGTGGTGAAACCAGTTCCCTCCAACATCAAACCAGAGTCAAATTCCTACTATACAGATCAGCAGGCTCCAATGCGTCATCCCTCATATCCTCAGTCCAATGCCCTGGGTTTATAACATGATCATATACTATTGACAAGAATCTGTAAAACCAAAATGCCTCCTGCTTGTGTTGTATAAATCTTGGTTGGGACAAATGGTCTTGATGAAGATACACTGCATCTTGGTGATAAAGTAGGACCTTTGGAGCATTTCTTCGATAGCTAAGAAGACCCTTTTTGAGGTAGCTTTTGGAATGAAAATCTGAACCAAGAAAATGTATCCCAGTAGCTAGTTTTAGGTTCTCAGAGCCACATAGCAGTGAAGCAGCCATCAATTCAAAAGATAGAGAAAGATCTAGAAACAAGAATGGTTGAGATGTGTTTAGAAGGATTCAAGTTACCAAGTAAGAGAAAAGAGCTAGTGAAATTTGTGTAAGCTGTTGTGCTAGGTAGTACAGGAAAAAGAATGGTCATACCATAGAAGCAAATTGGAAAAGTTTGTCGGAACTAACATAAGGGAAGAGGGGAAAAAGACGGATTACTTGCCCAAAAAAAAAAAAGGTAGGGCGGGGGAAGAAGGTTTCTTCGAGGGGTTCTGATTCTGAGGCCAGTGAGGGCTTAGCTGCTGCTCACTATGCTGAGGGGGCATGACAACCACAAGTTAGGGGACTGAAACACTGACTTGGGTGGGACAGGATAGATGCGGTGACGCATGACCGCGCGACACGTGGCAGAAAGGAACTGTGAGGCTAGATGAGGTTCACCCGTATCTAACCTCACCACCCCTCTTTACTGCCACGTGTCGCGTGGTAACAAAATGATGAAGAAAAGTGAAGTTAGTAGATCTCAACCGGACAATGACGCGACGTCGTCGGGCTCTGACTCCGACGTAAAACGATGGAATTGTACTGTGGCCACGTCCATTAAAGGGGATAGGATCTTCTCACCGCTCCTCCCTCACCGCATGCGTGACCGCAGCGACACGTGGCAAAAAGTGGGGGTGGTGAGGCTGGGTGAGGGTACCCTCATCCAGCCTCACCACCCCCTACTGCTGCCACGTGTCACGTCCTGGGCCGCGCGGTGACTCACCGCGCGGTGAGGAGATATCATCCCCCATTAAAGAAGTGTACGTGTTAGGTTCACAAATGCTACATCGTGATTCCCAAGCTTCTATCATTTAGTAGTAAAAAGCTTTACGAAAAATTGTAAATTAGGAAAAATAGTCTTTAAATTAGTAAGATTTTTTCAACACAACACATGTCTATTGTAAAATGAACCATCATCATTTAAACTAATTGAATCAGTTATTATAGCCTAATGCTGACATAAAAACATTATTACAGCCACACTGAATGTATCTTGATACAATTTTAGGTCTTATGTTACATAATGGAATCCGATACACTAATTATTTGTATGTTATTAGTGTGTCGTATATTGGAAAAACTAGTCTTTTTTGGCCTCATTAAATTTTTTTAGCGTAGGGCACTATTGGCGCATTTGATGTCATTCCCTCATGTTGTTGATACTCTAAACGTCTTATGTTGAGCTAGCCTTGTGGTATAGTTTATGAAAAATTATCTAAATGTTATAGAGGACATTGTGACAATTAACATAGCGATTTGTATCGTAAATGTTCAAATTCTGACAATTGCTTGTATTTCGATATCGTGAGTATTTGTTAAAGTTTTAAAGGATTGTTTTATTTAAACACATCTATCATTGACATCTTCTATAAAGTATTACCGAAGGTAGCAATACAAATCTTACGAGTTAAAGATCAATTTGTTACTTTTTTTTTTTTAAAAAAAAAAAAAAACCTTAATGGTGCAACTGGATAGTTATCACGTGGAACGAAAAATAGCAAGAAAATCATGTCTATTAATCATTACAAGAACCCATACATATGTTATACATTTTTATTAAATATAAAACAATTAGTCAAACTTTTCAAGAGTACTAAAATTTTCCTTGTTACTCCCTCCTTTTAACTTGTGAGTCAAACTTAGAAAATCGAATTATTTTTAAAATATCATTATTTGATTGTAATTATTATATTTCATTAGTTATTATTTGTAGTAGTAAGTCTAGGATTAGACATAATTTAGTATACTTTATAAGAAGTATATAACATTTTAGAACATCTTAAAAGCACATATTTGGATAACAAAATGGAGTAAATTAAGCGCTATTTCGGTACATCGTCTTATGTGAGAAATTTTAAAAAGTTTTATTAATTAAGGAGAAGGTATAATAACAGTTGTAACATAATGCAAGTATTTATTTTATCTACTTACTAAAATGTCATCATGTATTGACACGGTGCAGTTGTTTGGGACAAACTTCTGTATAAAAGCCAATTCAATTCAAATTTAGAAGGCTTCAAAGGTATAAATCGCGTTCAAGCATGAGTGCTTGAAACCCATAATATTTTTGGAAAAAAGATCTTTATTAATAATGCCAAAAGTTACATCAACATATGAGTGATGTTATCACTACGAAACAAAGTTCTGATTTATATTATTTCTTACTTTGTGTATATTTACCATAGCCAAAGCGATAACCTTTTCTTAGATTTCATTGCCAACATGCCACGGAGAGGAAACTGATTATGTCAATGCCAAAGACTGGATATCGTCTGACAGAAAATATAACACCATTCTACATGAACAAAAGTATGATGCCACAAACCGTTAACATTATCCATAATCGAATCCACTGGACATAACGTGTGAAAAAATTTATCCGAAGTGTGTGGTGGAACAAAATGAGACCATACTCGTCACAATCCATGGACAGTCTCTAATTGCATGATTTTAATAGAACCAATAAAATCTGGAATGGTTCTTAGCTGAAATAAAATAGCATATTGCAAGGATTAAAGTGTATTTCATCAAATATTTTATATATTTCAATATATGTACTTTATTATACCGAATTTATTATGTCTGTTTTTTTTTTCTCTTTGTATTACGTCTGGTGTTTTAAACAAATACAAACGAAATATGATTCAATTTAGATAATTTAAATCATGATTTTAAGAGTATTTCAAACGGACTAAGTGCGAGTTGTTTCTCATTGCCTTAATGATGTTGGGTTCAATTATGCAGGAGAATTTGAAAGCCCAAACTGAAATGGGCCTAGTTCATACTCTTATTTTGAGTCATTGGGCTGACTCCCCCACCTGAACATGCACCTATTATCACTCCAATTTTTTTCTTGGTATACTTTATTAATTCTAATTTTGATAATTCATTCTGTTTAAAATTATTTTCCTATAGTATATCATGATCCTGATGGTCAGATGACTTGATCTCTGAGATCTCAGTTATCCTATTGCAATATCAGAATTTTTCTATGAGCTTTCGGTGATCATTTCTAGAACCACCCTGAACTCAGTGTACTAATACCCAAGCTCTCGTTGAAACAACTATTTAGAACCAAGACCTTAATGGTAATTTTATTTGCTAACCATCAGTTGTTTTCAAACAATAATTAAACATAAAAAGTAATGTCCAACTGTTGTAGTTAATTTCGTTATTCAACCATCGCATCATGAAAATTATGGATGTACAAGTATAACCATTGTACAACCATGAGTTTTGCTACATGGTAACTTTTTAAGTCTTCAAGAGATATAACAAACCCTTACTTTCATATCATTTTCTGGGTAACCCTGAAGTTACTTTCTCGAGAAAACAATCGTGTTTGGCGACAAATTCTTCTAGAACAACAACACAATCACATACTAGGATCACATGGCTAGGTGGCTAGGACTTTAAATCACTCATTGGAAACGAAAATTGTTGAAGCTGAAGGTGAAAGAGACCGCAATTTACGGAGGAGTTATAAACAGGAGTGACAGTTACAGCAAGGGACCGCAATTTACGGAGGAGATGGAAAGTGCCACTACGTTGGCGTTGGCGGTGTACTGCTGATCACAGGGAAGAAGACGAAGGTAACCGCGGGAACCGTTTTAAATAGTGTGAAAATGACAGAAATGCCCTTAATGATATTTAGAAGAATAGATGGTTAGGATAGAGTTGTAATTTCACGTGTTTTAGACTGGAAATATATAGCTGCTATACGATGTCATTGTACTTCCTTCCTCATTTTCCTTGCCAAATATCTGATTGTTCCTCTCCTTCAACTGGCAAAGTTTTCTCTCTTTTGTTCTTTCTTAAAGCAAATTGTATCAATTGTGTTCTTGTATTTGGTGTATGTTTGAGCACATTCCATGGCTAAGTAAAATACACTGCCTTCTGAAATCAAATATTTTGATGCAACAGTTGCCATCATTGTGCGAAAAACACAGTTAAAAGAATGCAAGATCATGGTCAAGAGAGAGAGAGAGAGAGGGAGGGAAAGGAAGAACATGAACAAATGATGTTTGAGATGGATAGACAGAGGACAATAATGAGTTTGTCTTCTGAAAGCAAGACACGGACGCGTTGCATATGAGATACCATGAGGTTTATCTTGATATCTGTTGTCTAAAGTGACCGATTGATGAAATAATCATCCAACACCATACGAAGTTTATGTTCTTCAAATGTAATAAAATAACTTTTGGTATCTTATTTTCTTTATTTTAATATATGTTTTGTTTAATTAGGTCTTAAAGGCAACAAAATATACTAGAAACCCGATATTCAAACTACTTGACACTGTAATTACATTGACTTTTTAATCGCCGTCTCAATAGACAAATAATAAGATAACATAGTATATATGTTTTCTAACACAAACCTGATTGATGTTCAAATGACATGAGTGTTATCTCGGTATATGTAAACACCATTATCTCACTAACTCTTTTTTATCACAATTCATTTAAACTTATGAAAAACATGCTAAAAATTAACAAAAGTAAAATAAAGGAGAATATAAAGGAACCAAAACCGGCAACACGAGTATACTTTTTTTTTTTCCTTTTTCTAAAAGCATGTTTAGTTGCCTGTGAATTTCTATATGTTGTATATGGGTATCTTTAGAGAGAGAAAAATTGATAAAATTGGGTAGTGTGGAGGAAATTTTCCAGAGATGAAGCAAGTGCAAGACCCGATCGACCTCAAGAAACACTGAACTTTTCCAACACCCATACACACTCCAAAATCATAAAGATAATGAAGACCATTTTTCTTTGCATCCGTACAAAATAGTATAAGATTGGTTTTTTATATTATATTTGATCTGGAATTGATGGGTTTGAAAGATATGGCTCTCCTTCTTATGCATGATCCCGAGATGCTGTATGTTAAAGTGTATGATAAATCAAGATTGTCATATTGATTTGATCCGGTCGTTCATAATTTACTTGGATCTATTTATATAAAATAAGCACACAACGTCAACTCATCGCCACGTTACATCTTTAATATTTTTTATACTTATTAAAAAAATACATCTGTTGGCATTTTGTAGTTGATGTGTGTGTAGATATATATTCTTCATGATTGTATAGGAACAAGAATGATGAATGCAGATTGAGGCACACTGTTGTTTGTTTGAATTTTATTGTCATCTGAATAGAGTATTTGTTTATAGCACTAAGACAGATCTAATTGGCATCATTAAATTTTCTTGATTGAGAGAGGAAGCGTAGTTTGATTGGATTATGATGTAGTTTATTACTACCATCCTTTTTTAATTTTTGATATTATTATAGAATCACGACCTTGTCCACTCCTGTCTATTTCGACACAAAATAATATTTAATATTATTACATAATCACGACTTTGTCCACTCCTGTCTGTTTCAAAAGCCACATCGTGGTAGATTATCATATTTAGGCTATTTTAAATGGAATTATATTATCATGGGTTCGAGCAGCAAAAACAGTCTCTTGTGCAAAATGCAGGTTAAGACTGCATATATCATATCACGAAGTAATCTGCCTCCTTCCCAGATCCTGTACAAAGGCGGGAGCCACTACACCGGAAACATCATTCAAATATGCCTTAATTTTACATATCTTAGACAAGAAAGCGTCAATTTCGGTAATAACATACAAATGCAAACACTATATATATATATATATATATATATATATATATATATATATATTCACACACACTCTCAGTCATTTCAAGTGACCATAATTCTCTGGTAATTTAGGCGAGAAGGGAAGTATCTTATATATAATAAACAAATATGAATCAGTGAGATTAACATGGCAATTTTGAAATATGTATTGTGACAAGGATTATGGTGTGACCAACACAAACCACAAACAATTGAACGCCAATATGATGTTTCGTTTCAACATACGTAAGTGACTTCCTTCATCACTTTTCACAAAAAGCATAACTCGAATTATTCAAAAAAATAAAGTTGTACCCCTCCCTGCTATCTACGGTCTCACAGAAAGTGTAACGATGTAAATCAGAAACCTGATAGATTCAGACAAAATGCAGGTTATATACAACGGATACAACATTATAGAGCTCAAGCAATGGAATTCACCACAAATGTCTCCGTAGGAATTTGAACTCCCAACCTCTTCCTTTCAAAGTGATTACCCTTTGTTTCCATCAGGTTATGTCCTAAGGACACATAAGTTGAATTATATGAGTGGCCATGTGCTAGTATGCTTGAATTATTGAAAAAGTACTATTGGATTACTTATAACAAAAATATTTTTATACTAAAGCGATTATATTAAAAAAAAAGCAAGTAGCTACATAATGTAACGTCTGGCTTTAGTTTTTGTGAGACGCATGGTGCCCCATGCAAGCATAAGTACTAAAAACATTTGGGACCCACATCTTCAGTCATTTTAAAAGCTTCTATCAAGTGCTATAAATTTGATACGAAATGTCAATAATTATAGTGCCGTGTATCAAAGTCACATTTCAACACACACCCTATTCTTGGCCAAGCAATTCAATCTTCTAGACCAAGACTTAATAGATTAACCATGAATGTGGGATCTCCACAAGTTTTGTGTCCTCCTTTGTTGTGTGGTTTGGCCGTCTCCTCCTCATTCTTCTGGAGTAAAAGACCAATATCTCTGACCCTGTTGACCCCCACTGTCCTAACCACAAGGAGCTTCGTGTAAGATGCAAAACAGAAATTCAGCGGCATTCTAAATTGGCAAGACTTTACCAAAAGACCCACTGTAAGATGCCTACCGCAAATTAGATCAGCAATTCTCTAACCCAATTGGGTCAGATACAATAGCTTCGCCATTTTTGGTCCAAACAACAGTATTGCATCCACACTGCATGTGTTCTGGTTCGAACCTGTGTCTTTCTAAAGCAATGTTCTAACCCAATTATCAACTGAACTATGTCCTGGAGATTCTCCTCTTTATTCTTAGATATATGTATAGTTCAAGAACGTGTCATGATTAATAACGTAACTCTCAGCTAGTTACAGTGTAGTTTTGTGGTTCAAGAACTAAAAGTCCCAACAAGAATAAAATTATGGCAATTGGGTCTTCCAAAGAATTAAAGTGGTTATCACTAGAAAAAAATTCGTAAAATTTAAAGAAGCAGAAGGGAATACACAATACTACGTCGTAAGATATCTAACCGCGAGTGAACCTATTTAGATGTAAATGTTGGTATTGACAAAGTTACTTATGCGGGTGTCTTTTTTTTTTTCTAATAATTTTTTTGCAGTCTGAGAATGAGTAGTACTCTGGATCAATGTCATGTATCCTTGGAGGCAAAGGTTTAGGACAGGAGGACGGAGAATTCTTGTCTATAGAAACTCATGTCCAAACTAGAAAACATGGCCTAAATTTCCATATTGCACATGTCAGAATTCAAACATGTATTTTTTAGGTGTAATCTTATATCTTGGAACCAGCTGAAGTATGCTATTAAAGACATTTATCTCTATGTTATACCCTGGCTGTATAATATGGACATTCTCTGAATAAGTTACGGCATCACTATTCAACCAAATACTTTTAAGTCACCAAATTTCTGAAGGATAATTTAGAGAAGAATTATCAATGTTATAACATTTGTCTAACAACATTACTACGTGTCGAGAGAGCGCAGTCTGTAAATGTCAACTATTTGACCTTTTTCTCCTTTGCTGAAGTTAACATTAGATACTTCATCTATCCTTATGGCATGTGAATTTTCAATCATTTTCGACATTACCAAGTGTTGGGAATAACAAATCTGTTATAACCGTAATAAAACGGTAGACATTAATTTATTATTCACTAGAATCGTCGAGTATGACAGCGAGATAAATAGCAGTAAAGTGAAGTTAACCGATTCGGTAATACCCAAGAAAGATCACAATGGCCTCCTAGACAGTATTACCATTCCACATAAAATCTCATGTTTAGCCAGAAGGATCACACATGGTCCCTCTTAAAATCCGACTTCGTTAGACAGAAATTACGTGCACGGTATATTTATCATAATTCATCGTAAATGCCAGATAAAATAGAGACATCGAGATTTACGTGGAAACCCTCTCTCTGTAGAGGGAAAAAACCGCAGGCAGTGAGAACAACTTTCACCGTCCAAAATAATGAGAAAACAAGAGACAACTTAAGGTTAGACTTAAACTTGAGAAATACAAGAGAATTGAAACAATCAATATTTTCTTATATCGAACTCGTATAATTTCACAACTCTCTTTTTCTCTCTCTATTTTCTTTCACTCACTTTTCTCTCAAGAATCTATTGAATTGCTTATTGCTTTGGTGTTGATGTGTTTTGCCTCTACCAAAACCTCTCTATTTATAGGCAAGTAAAGATGAAGAAACATGTGTTTTATTATTCATATTGTACCTAATTTGTATTTGTCAAAATTAGTACGTCACCGACCAAAGAAAAACTCAATAAAAAAGTCTTACTTTCTTTTCTTTTTCATTTGTCTGGGTACTATCACCATTACATGTTAGTCCATTAAAAATTTAGTACCTGATAAGTTGATAATAAAATACTTCAACGCACTGATATACATACCAATATCATATATATAGCGGCTGCATGGTGTATGTATAACGGAAAAGTGATAATCTCTTTTTCCAACTAAAGTGTCAAAAAGACATAAGGAAATTACGAACTGGCCAATTTATAATTGAATTGTAAGCAGAAAATATTAATTACTAGGAGAGGAGAAGAGCATTCAAGTAGACATCACATCATTCAGGCTGAAAAATGGTCTCTGTTCATTCAAAAAAAAAAAAATACTACATCTTCATTTTGTTTTTCTGGTTTTGTTTTGGGAGTCAAGCCTCCACACCAACGATAAAAATCACCTTCTTGAACACTGTCCGGCTCTTGCTTATTGTTACATTTTATATTTGATTACAACAACAACATTACTCATTGTCTAAGAGGCTCTCGTCTATGGCGGAGTATAAGGGGTGAGATGTACGCAACCATACTCATATGTTAGAAATACACGAGGTTGTTTCCTAATGATCCATAATGAAAATTACGTCAAGCTGTATCGATTAACTGATACTTCACAATATAAGAAGACACAGTCAATTTAGTGAGTCATTTTGCTTTATTCTATGATATTTCAGGTCATGTAAAAGCATCCAAATTTAGATTATAATCATTATAATCTAGTAATATAAAAAGCATCCAAATGATACTGAAAATATAGCATATACAGGATTGAATTTAGTGGTGAAGGTTACTGAACTTTTTGATATATATCAATTAACGCTCATATTCTATACTTTTTCATTTGTGTGTGTAAGAAAAATCAAATAATAATGCGGATGCCGTAGGATTCTAGTGGCTTATGATGTTTACACATGTTGAAAAAGAGTTATTAGCTTTGTTTGTAACTTCCCCTTCAGTACTATGTAATTTACTGAACTTTTCCAGCACCCATATACATACATATATATATATTTATGTATATATGTGTATAAATCTATATGTATATCTATATATGAGTGTGTGTGTGTGTGTATGTGCATATATATCTATATATATGTGCGTGTATATATATACACACACATACATACATACACATACATACATGTTTATATATACACATACATACAGACAGACACACGTATATGCCTCTATGAGCAATACACACACGTGTACCTTTATGCGTCGGAAGTCAATAAAAATAGGTTATTAAAAGTCTTCGCATTTAATTTTGATCATCATTTACCTTCGGTTGCTTGAAATAAATGAACATCTAATATTATATCATCCTGAGACAAGAAAGTCTTACAAAGAGTGTCCTTCACTCTTGTTATTACATTATAATTTTAACAATAAATTGTTGACTAACGAAACAGTGGATAAGATCCTCTTAATAAACTACGTGTTATCCTAGATCGAATAGACCCATTTCATACATCTAACCTTTGCTTTTAATGTAATTTAGATCCCTCAATAAGGATAATAAATTTCTAGTTTAATTCATCAAACATCATCGATTCTATAATTTCCTTATGGAGCAGTTCTCGCATCTATTCTTAGTGCTGGCATTTCTGAAAGTAGCTCTGGTGGCGTCGTAGGTGATCACCTGATGAGGCAAAAATCGACTCACTCTTAGAACTACCAAGTATATTCATGTCAGCATGCTATCTTATGTCGGTTTACTATCTCAACTCGGCCTGCTATCTCAGATCGGTCTACCTCCTCAGATCATCTTATTACCTTAAGTCGGTCTATCTCCTCAGGTCGGCCTGCTACCAAAAGATGGCAATGATAGTATGCTCTCAGAAATTAAGCCAAGCCACCTCGGCTTGGCCAAGTCAACTTCGCCATGGATAGTGACATGTGACACCATAGTATAGACACTTGGTCAACATGTATAAGCATGCCATAACACGTGGCAACTTTGGTGGTATCTAATATGCACTCGTCAATCAAATCATGTAAAAGCAATTAGCACCAGCAGGAAGAGAAAAAAACGTTTAAATAGAAATACAGACTCACAAAAAGACATGATTGTCTATATTTCAACATATATTAAATGCTAAAAATGGAACACTTTGTAACTAATTTGAGCCCTTGATAGTTTTTTCCATAGTAACAACTCCTGAGCTTATAACATTGGTGCTTGTTATATGTTTCAGCATCAGATTCATAACTTCTCTATCCGGTTCAATCTTTTGATCCAAACAACAAAATCATAGGTTCGTCATCAACACTACAGTATAAAAATTACTTTTTTTTATACGAGATGTTTAAAATTGTCTAGCAAAATGTCTAATGAACAAATGCCAAAAAAAAAAAAAAAAAAAAGAAGAAGAAGAAGCAGAAAAACCGATGATAATGGGTCATTTTGAATCGTTGAAGGGCCATATATCATGTGACTTGATGGTATGCGAAGGATGGAGAAAGGAGTTTGCTCGCTTTTCTCTTTTTCTCTTTCGACTTTAAAGAAAGAGAACCGTATTTTAATTTTCTTTTAACAAAGATGTTATTTTGTCTATTAATTTTGAAATGATTCTATTAAATGATTAAAATTTTAAAAAAAAGATGTTATTTTAGCCGTTTACTGAGTCTAAAGATGGCTGCCAGCCTTCTTTCCGACATATTTTCATTTGATATAAATACGACTTATTGTTACGTTTTAATCCGTTACGGATATTCAAATTTATAAATGTTGAAAACGACATTCAATAGAGTCCATTCCCAATACAACAGGCCCGCTCCTAGTAAATACAAGGATCTGGTTTTGTGTGAAATCATGACTGTAATAACACTGATATTTCACTTAACTCTTTTTTTAATAAACTTTCACTTATACTTTACTTCTTTATATTTTTTTATCATGCCAAAATAATAAAACCAAATAATCATATTATTTGTAAAAAATGATTACCTTATACGAAAGAAAAGATTCGAACACTCCAATGCCAATGAAAATATTAAATAAAGACCTCACGTACGACAATCCTGTATTTGTTATATAATTACTACATTTAAGTGAACAGCCGGTGATATGTTGAAACATATAACAAGTATACGTTGAGCTCAGCATATCTTATGATAGTTTTTGACAAGGTAGTTGTAATTTGCTCAGATTAAGATCAGGATTATCAGTATCAGATCTTAGACAAAATTCACAACTCTGATCATAGGATTAATCAGGTCATAGATTCTCTTAACGCCACAGTTTTGTTTCTTTTAAGTTTTATTGTATTCTACAAATTTATAAATTGGATTGCAGGTTTAATCAGTTTGTCGTATTTTCTTACCTTCATCCTCAAAAAAAAAAAAAAAAAAAAAAC
>AP025041.1:6223694-6366194 GCA_036186865.1 Eustoma russellianum | reverse complement strand
CCATTCATCTACATGTATGTATGTTTACCGAAACACTTATTGACCGCTTTCAATTTTTGTAACTAATTTCATTCACCTATATATACGTACGTGTTACCGAAGCACATGTCGAACATCTTCAGTTTTCATAACTAATTTTATTCATACATACATATGATGTGTTACCAAAGTATATGTCGAGTACCTTTAATTTTTATAACTAATTTCATGCATTCATACAAATGTACGTATAAAACACATGTTTAGCGCCTTCAAGTTTTATAGCCAATTTCATTCATCTATACATACATATGTACGCGTTGTTGAAGCATATCATTATAAAGCATCGTTTCATCAAATGTTAAGAGATGCGCGCGCCATGGACGTTTGTCTTGATTTATCACTTCACATCTGCACTTTTTTGCTAGTTCGACTCTTAAGCTATTGTGTCAATGAAGATTGGTTCAGTTAGTAAAATTTGTCGATTCTGACTTGCGATGTCTTAAGTTTGAGTCACGTTGTCAGAATTGCTTCTTCATAGACAATCTGTAAATTCTACTGTAAGCTTTTCGACGAGATTGGTGATATGGTCTTGAATTGAGAAAACCTCTATCAACCTAAACTTTTTATAACAAAAAAAAAAGTTTAAGCTATCATCAGTTTATACGCATTAATTTTTATCTTTACATATTTAATATCATTTGAAGAGATTAATCTTATTTATATATAACATTTTTGGATGTAAATGTAGCGTCAAGCTTTGAACTACTAACAAGGTCATCAAATACATATACAATCAAGCTGGCCGCCCCAAAAGAAAAAAAAAAAAAGAAAAATTTGGACATCATCTCTCTGTGTCTAAATACATATATGACATATACATCTTTGTTGGAAAAGTACTTAAAAGTATTTTAAATATTGTGATCCAACTTATATAATGTTATGTGACCTATTGATAGGTGATTGGGTGAAGTTTGGAGTGTTTTATGAACAATGGAAAGAAATGTGAGTCTTCCAAACACATGAGGTGCTTTATGTGTCGAAGAAAGTTTCCAGAATACTTCGAACACCTTGTATAGACGTTCGAAGTGACATGAAACCCCTAATGTAGGCGTTCGAAGTGACATGAAGCTCATGATGTAGGCGTTCGAAGTGTTCCAACAAGCTTCTAGAACACTTCGAACGCCTACATAAGGCGCATGAAGTGTTGCGATTGTTCATAAAAGATTCAACTCCTGCACCAAATGACGTCTCCTTTCATATTGAACGACCATGAATCATCCTAAGGGTGAATTTCTACAGAGAAGAGTCGTTTTAAACATTAGTTTTGTAAACTCAAAACCTATAAATAGTAGGCTTTGCTATCTTAAACATATACTTGGAAAATTCTTCAAAACTTGTGAAAATTTCTGCAACACTTCATCTTCTTCAATCATCCACTATCATTCCCTTCTACAAACAAGTTCAATACTTTCTCTCTAAGAGCAATAGAAAGAAAGTAAGCCGTTATATCCTGGAAAGCATTTGCTAAGAAGTATACCTTGCTCTACGGTATAGGCAAAATTGTTTTAAGGACAGTGACATTCCGCCACATCTCGGCTATTTTGATTTGTTGTTCTTGTTGTTCTTTCTATTGATTCTATATCAAATTCTCAATGAAATACATTATTTCCTAGAACCCTTTGTTACAGATTCATTTAATGTTCTCTAACATAACAATGGTGTTCTTAGACGAATTTGTGAAACTGTTATATTCCATGTTTGGTATTCATATATCTGCAATTTTTCCAAAAATCTTAACACACTAGATTTCATTCCCAAATATATGTATCTCCCCAACTCAATATATATATATATATATATATATATATATATATATATATATATATATATATATATGTATGTATCTCCAATGTGACAATGCAGTCAGTGTGGGTTGGTCTCTTATTTTCCCCCTTTGAACTTGAAAAGCGCACGGTTCAAGAATCCATATAAAAAAGAGAAAAACTATGCAATTAATGTTTGACCACTATTACATTTTTTTATTTTTTAAGATAATTACATATTTTTTTGTTAACCCCTTGATTGAAGTGCATCGCCATCTTTGATATCCTCCCGTAGGTGAGGAATGAAAAAAAAAAGAAATACAATAGCTTTTAATGAGAAAATCGCCTTTTAATATATATATATATATATATATATATATATATATATATATATATATAAACCATATATATCAAACGGTTTTCTCAAAACCACATTGTATGGTTATAAGACGGTTTTGACAAAATCATCTTGCGCCATTTTGACTTTTGTCATAAGAGGGTTCTGTCAAAACAGTCTTGCACAATACGATTTTAACAGAATCGTCTTGTGTCACACCGAGATTGGTTATATAAACTCCTCATTTTCACTTCAAAATATTTTTTCATTCTAAAACACAACGAAGGTACCGTGATCTAAGCACAACATAAAACACAGCATTTAATTATTGTTATTTATTTGTTATTTAATTATTGTAATTTATGCATGTTATGTAGTGTTTAATTATTTTCAACTAATTGTTTCGATTGCATGAATGTATAGTAGTATTTAATTATTGTTAGGTACTTGTTTCAATTGTATGAGCGCATATTAGTATTTAGTTATCATTAATTAATTGTTCTAAGTGCATGAACGTATATTATTAATTATTATTATTTACTTGTTTTGATTACATGAGGCTATATTAGTATTTACTTATTGCCAATTAATTGTTTCGATTACATAAACTTATGTTATTATTTAATTGTTTTTATTTACTTAATTCTTTTGCATAAACCTATATTAAAAAAAATATGTTTTGACACAACCAAAAAAATTAGACACGATCCTAGTTTGTTCTTGAAAAAATACTTTTTTAAAGGGCACAAGACAGTTTTGACATAAACATCTTGTGCGAAATGTTGGTGAAATGCATGAAATTAGAGATTGCTTTAGGCCGTGAAGAGTTTGGCAGTTGTTGGTAGATCGAAGAGAATGGCACATATTTAGGAGCCCTTCCAAGCTGACTCATTGGGTAGATATGAACATGATCTAAGATATAGGGCAACTGGATAGCCTTCATTGGTGGCAATATCTATTTCGAGAAGCATCGTATGGCGTGTGGTACAATTGAAACCGGAAGAGACAAAATGACAATGTGACAGACATCCTTCATGCATCTTTTGCGAAATTAATGGTGCACCGGGTGGATATTTTGTTAAAAGCTCATGTAGCGGATGTAGATGATGTGATTACGTAACAGTAAGCGGTAATAACAGTAGAAAGTAGCCTTCCGTTAGCTCCTTATCATGTGATGTACAGTTCTTTTGCTTGAGATTCTGTATATATATACCGATCTCTTTGTCTGAAAAAAAAAGTTAAAATGACACAAAGGCATTTTTTGTCAAAACTGTATTGCATGATACTAGATGGTTTTGTAAAAAAAAAAAAAAGGTCATGTATAGATTTGAGTTTCTTCTGTGATAAAAATAGGTTTGTTTATTAGAAGTAGTGTGTGTATTGCCTTTCCTCTTCCCTGGGTATTACTATGAGAGATATGTAAATATATTATACTGTCGCAAACATAGCCTAGCGTATGCGTTGAACTTAGACAAATATTTTAACTATAAATACAGATAAGTTAAGACGTGCGTATGACGTAAAAAACCGCATACACAGTAATAATTTTCATTTTTTTCTTTAACTTTGGGTTATTTATCAAATGCATATGTTCTCAAATCATAGCCTACTAATAAAATTCATGCAACTTAACGAATATATCCCAAAAAAATGGAAACGTCATTTTAAGTAATTATTTTCCCTTTTCAAGGAAGGACATCGCTTATAGTCTCACTTCGTACTTTTTTTTCTAAATCAATCGCATAACTTTAATTTTAACATCATCTGTCGTCGATTTGATAAACTAGACTATAAAGGAGAGTCTTCATTGTATTGTTAGGTTAGTACTCAAATTGGATTTGCCAGATTCAGAGTTTGATTCTTGAAACACGTACAGCATTCATGTTTCACTGCTGCTAGACCTGAAGACCTAGTTTGCAGGAGAACACCTTGTATGGGTCCTTGCGTAAAGTCTTCAACAACTCATGAGGCCGCTAAACTCCTGATTTGCATCATCCACAATGTTTCTTGAGACTTAGACGGAGAAGGTCTTCAGAACCATAGTAAGACGTTTTGCTACCAAAATTATAAAGGGGACAAAAATGTACAACTGTCTGAAATTTAAAATGCTAACCTAAAAACTTTCTAAACTTTAAACCGTTTTTAAACTTTTAAGGAAATTTTGATGGTCAACTGTTTACTAGGAATTCATCTAAAATTGGTCTTCGTTATAATCATTTTTTTTATGATAAAAAAACCTTATCAACTTTAGGAAGAGTATATAGTTCTGTTGAAGGCAACTAAGAACTAACTAAAAAAAAAAACCTTAAGGAATTGGATAAATACGAAAGTAGAAAATGCTATTTTCGTTAATCTTTATTCACCTTTATTACATATAAACTGAAAAAGGATTAAGGAATCTAGCAATCTTGTCACTAGTTAACAAGTATGATTTGGTTGTTACCTACAACTACACTCTAGCCGAAATTTTTGAATTCGGACAAGGTGTGGATAATATCTAAAACAAATGTAGACATTAAAAGCTTTTTTAATTTGTTATGTGGCATATATCCAAACTACCATAATTAAATCATATTATGCCTGCTTTCAGTTATTTATTTTTGCACGCTTTACATAAGCTAAAAGTTTGGTTTATTTTAAAAACTAGTAGATGTTTGGTCTATATTTAAATTTATATAAATAACAGACCTTATACAATTATGTGATATCTCTTTTAATGTAGTTTTCTCAAATTATATTAAAATGTTTATCATATATCCTTATTGTGGAAATATTTTTCTTGTCTACCGCAAATATACAATGAGAAAATTTGGCTTCTTTTTTGTATCTTCATTCTTGTAAACCGATAATATATTTAGAGCAGTACAAAATAGTGAATAAGATAATGGCTTCTACATTTTTATTCAACAATTTTATTATATAGCTTGTGATTATTATGATAGCCCTTGTTAACGATATTTTTCAACTTTACTCGCTTAACTAACAGCCGAGTTCATTCGGATAACGTAGCTAACAAAATTTGTAACATTATTTGTCCAAAAGCCGAAAGAAAATGAAATACAATTTCTGGTTTTCATTTGTAGGTAATTGAAGGATCAAAGTTTAATTATAAATCCTATAAACGGATAAAATTCTCACCTAGTTGTAATCTGTAATTAGGTCTGCCCACTAAATACAAGACAAGAACCCCACCACACAAACATCATCACGGCACCTCCACTCTTTTACCGCACACAACACCTTCTGTCATATGTCTTTTATCTATCCTCACACTTTTTAATAACAACTTTTTTTCTAGCTTGACCAATCTCATATGTCACGTGTCATCAAATCATTTCTGGGAGTAAAAAGTAAAATCTTTCATCCTGGGAGGTCTTCATCGCCCCAGCCCCAAGAAGCATGTGTGAAAGATGCAAATCAGGAGATTGGCGACCTCTTAGATTGAGTGAGATCTTATATAGTGATCTACAACACGTCTCTCACAAATCTAAACTCGATTACTAACTGGACTATGTCCTGCGACATCATATAATCATTTCTAATTCCTCCTTAGGTCATAGGGGCATAAGGATCCCAAAATTTCGCACCTAAGACCATCTCCAATGGGAGCACCAAAACACCAAATTGGTGCAAAATGTCACTCCAACCAAGCACCAAAGCTTGCACCAAATTGGTGAAAATGAATAGTGTTGCACCTAATAGGTGCAACACTATTCATTGCACCAAATCACTATTCATCCTCCACATCATCATTTTAAGAATATTAATTTAATTTTAATTTCATTAATTACGTTATAATAATTTTAATTTTGTTAATTTCGTTATAAAAATTTTAATTTCGTTAATTTTTTTATAAAAATTTTAATTTCGTTAATATCATTATAAGAAAAAATTATATAACAAAAATCTGGAATGAATACTGACATTAAATTTACATGAATATTAAATTTGTGTTAAAATATTTATAATAATGAATTAAAAATAAAATAATAGAAAGAATCTTTGAGGGAATATTCTGATTTGGTGTTAGATTTGGTGTTTGTGGGGTTGGAGTACTTTTTACTTTTTATTGCACCAAATAGATGATTTGGTGCAAAATTTGATGTCTTGGGTTGGAGATGCCATAATCCTTACGTTTTCTTTCCGAGAACACCAAGTACCAAACCCGGGTCCGATCAGGCCACCAAACAGTTCACTCAGAAAATGAGAAACGGTAGGGTTCACGGTTTCCTCCGTAGACCCTCGATATCACCTTAGTCTTAGCCGTCCACGTTTGGACTTGTACCACTTGTCAAAAACGTACCACCTTATGACGACGTTTTGTCACAGCGATCACGTGATAAGAGCCCAGAATTTCAAGATGATATACGCCACATCATACTCCACGTAGCAAATCTAATCCTAATCATCAAACTTGACCTCTTTCTCTATATAAATCCGCCGCTAGTCTCATCCATTCTTCATTTTCCAATTTAAAATTCTTCTCCTGAAAGAAAAGAAAAACAAAAGATAAAGTGAAAAGACTCGAACTTTAAATTAGGAAAGAAAGGAAAAAGGAAAAAAACTGTCTAGTTTCTTTCGTCGTTAACCGAGATCCTGGCCGGGAAATGAATATTCCGGCGAGCTATCCGTTTCTACATATCCGAAATGCCCGCAACTCAGTTCATCGCCTTCACGTTTCCACGAAACATCATGAGTGAATGGCATCATGCTTTCTCTAATGCATCAGTTAGTTAGCCCCAAGAGAGAAAACTACCCCTTTCCTTCTTGTTTTCTTCTTTGTTTTCCTCCTCTCTGGGTTCAAGAAAGAATCTTTTCTTGGTAGGTGTGTTCTACTTAAGTAAATAGTCGTGAGAGGGATTTAAAAGAGCCAACATCGAAAAAAGACTGGATTTTTATGGCTTTTTTCTGGTGGGTTCTCTGTATTTAACTTTGATTTGTAGATTCGTACTATAAAAATCGAAAAAAAGATCTATTATAGGGACTATCGCTTGGTGGGATTTCATTTGTTAGCTTTAATTGTAGATTTCCGCAAGGAAATTTGGTTTAAGAATTTTGTAATTCATAGCTGAGTATTGTAGATAAATAGAGTGAAGAAATTTGAGGATTTTGCTTAGAGGAGAGTGAGAAAATGCCTTTTCCAATGAAGATTCAGCCGATCGATTCGCAACAAGCAACCAGAGAACAATCAAAGGCGCCAGTGCTGAAATCGCGGCTGAAACGGCTTTTTGATCTCCCGTTTAACAATGTTTTGAAGATATCTTCCGACAAGCCACCGACAGTCACCGTCGATGTTAAAGACGCTGCTGCGACGGTTGAGTTTGAGCCCAGCTCGGTATGTCTAGACAAAATGGTACAAAACTTTATAGAGGAAAATGCATATGAAAAGCCTCCTCCGGCAGCTCAGAAGTGTGGTCGTCATCGGTGTAATTGCTTCAACGGCAACAGCAATGACAGCTCCGATGATGAATTTGATTATGGATTTGGAGATTCTATCACTAACAATAACTCCTCTTTCGGTGATTCCATTGACACCCTTAAAGTATGACTAGTTTCTCCTTTCTTTCTTTTTTGGATTTTTTTTTCTGGTTTGTGTATTGATTATATAGCTATCGATTTTTCAGAGCTTGATCCCTTGTGCAACGACAGTGGAGAGGAATTTGTTGGCAGATACATCGAAAATCGTGGAAAAGAACAAAATTTGCAAAAGGAAAGACGATTTGAGGAGAATTGTAACCGACGGACTTTTGGCCCTTGGCTTCAATGCTTCAATTTGTAAATCCAAATGGGAAAAATCTTCCTCCATCCCAGCTGGTATATCCTCTGCTTCCTTTTTTCCCCCAGAAGAAATATTAGATTTGATTAATATCTGTGGATTCTTTGATCAATTTCTGAAGTTGGGATTCAATGATTGTTGGATGTTTGACCCTTTTTTCCCCATAAAATTAGTTTTGTTGCATTTACTAGTTAATACTGTACTGCACTTTCTTGATTATGATCTGGATGTTTCCTATATCCAATAAAAAAATATATCGTCTAATATCTGCTGAACATTTTATTTCTGGGCGGTACAGGTGAGTATGAGTATATTGATGTGATTATTGAAGGAGAAAGAGTGTTAATTGATGTAGATTTCCGATCAGAATTTGAAATTGCACGTTCCACGTCAGTCTATAAAGCGATGTTGCAATCGCTGCCTCTCATTTTCGTTGGGAAATCTGATCGGATGATGCAGATTATAGCTATTGTTTCCGAAGCCGCCCGGCAAAGCTTGAAGAAGAAAGGTATGCACGTGGCTCCATGGCGTAAAACTGAGTACATCAAAGCTAAATGGCTCAGCCCTTTTGTCCGGCTCACCACCGCCGTTACTCCGCCGGACGGCGGTGGTATAGTGGAGGCTGAGAAGGTTGAGATGAAGGAGGAAGTGGATGAAGGGAATGAGTGTGGAGAGTTGGAGCTGATATTTGGGGAGAAAACGACGCCGATTGATGAACCCAAGCCAGTTTTGTCTTCACCGGTGGTTGTTCCCGGCGGAGGTTCGGCGCCGGTAATGGTGCCGTGGCAACCGCCGGTGCCGAGGCTCAAGAGTTGTGATAGGGGCAACCGGGCCGTTGTCACCGGGTTGGCTACTCTACTTAAAGAGAAGCCTTAATTAAAAATTTTGGCCTTTATTTTTATTTTATTTTTTTGTGTATCTTTTAATTTTGAGAACTTTTTGCTCCCAGCCAAAATACAAAATCTAATTATCTAACTTACCCGATATATAAATTGGAAGTTTAAGTAAAACTAAGTGGATAAGTTCCTTATCCGTTCGGAGGTAGTACGATGGTAGTTCCCATTATGTTTGGTAATAAGTTAGTAGCAAGTATATAGAAAATGTAAAAAATTAAAGACGAAGTTGGAAATGACAGCCTTTCGCATTGATCAAAATTGTTTTGTAATTTATATACTATATTAGAAAGAAAGACGTTACAAGAGTAATTGTAACTATTATAACGGGTAATCTTTATTTATTCTTTTCAGCAGGGGTAATCCAAGCACAACTCTGGTCGTATCATTACTGATATGATGAGTGGTTATTTGTTGATAATCATAAAACTAATAACAAAACTAATAACAAATGTTAATACGGCCTGATCATATTTTCTTTCTTTGGATGCAAAAGGTCATTTTGATTCTGATGGTCTATACTGTTTCAGCTTCAAAGAGTTTTATGGATGATGTAAATTAAGACACTCATCCGTTTCCTAGATGAGAGACTCATGATTTGTGTCTATAAAATGTATGAGCTTAGGACTTAAACATACATACTGTGGGTGTCAAGATTCGAAATGGCAAAGTTGAACATAATTTATCATCCGAATATCAATTGAGTTATGTTTTTACGTTCGGCTCTCCTTTCCGTGTGATACACCTAGATGTCATTTCGATGATATGTTCGGAAGTATAAGCCCTTCGGTGAAAGCCGTGAATGGCGTTTACCACTTAGTCTCAGTATCATAATTTTTGCACATATATTTCTCTCTGGGTTATGTCTCCTTCTGTCCTTTTCTTTTTTTTTCTCTTTTTGACGGAAGACTGTTAAGTTTCATTTTCTATATCGTCCATATATTTGAAGTTTGGACAAATCGACAAAAGGAATTATTAATAGATTGATGAAATGGTAAAGCAAATTTGTTTTTCTTAGAGTTTGTTGGCATCTACTTAAAGATTGTGCGGATATACTATCAAAATGAAAATCTATCTTCTATCCAGATGTTCCTTATAAGGAAACAGCTTCAGATGCTTTTCATTTTTAATATTCTATTTCCCTAGTGGTTTTTTTCCTCCCGAAATATACGTTTAACATATCTTTTGGGGCAAAATAAAAAAGTAATTTAGGAGAGTGGGAATATCTGGAGGCGAGGAGTGGGAGGAAATGGGATGACGGCAGACTCGTGCTATCTTGAATACCGTGTAGATGGAACAGACCGAAGTGAAGTGCTAGTATTACCGCATGAGATTAGAAGAGGCCTCGTATGAGGTAAAATATGAGGTTTTCAATCACGCGACGCCACGTGTATAAAAGAGTCTTTTTTTTAAAAGAAAAAAAGTAAGCAGCGGGCCCTTTTGTACACGTGGCGTTGCTTGATTCGAGGGCTCATATTTTGTCTCATATGAGGCCCCTCTGATCTCATCCGCTAGTACTACTCCTTCTTATTTATTTGGATAAAAAGTCAATTCTCCAGTTCTGGAACCTTACTTTTTTAGTCCCAAAGAGCATTGAGAAATATGCAAATGAGCCCAACGATTTTGACTTCTTAAGTTGGGTGTGGACTTACGTAATAACTCACACAAGGTCTCTCTCTGCAAACCAGACTTTTGGACTAGCACCAGTGAAACATCCACACTATATCTGTCCATGAAATCGAACTCTTGACTTCTTGATCAAATCTTAATCTGAATACCAACTGATCTATGTTCTGTGACTGTTTTTTATTTGCTTAATTTCATTTCTGCGTAGGCTCTCGAAATATTAATTTTTTTAATCTTTTTATTGGTTCCTGAATTTTTTGGAGTGCGGTTATTTTCGAAGTTTTAAAACTTGGGTTTTGAGAGATTTCTGACCTATGTAATCTGTTAAGATGTGTCCCATTTTGTGCATATATATAAAACTTGTTTAATCTTTTGAGATGTTTATATACACATAATTGTTGTATATCATAATATTAATTATGAATATATCATCAATATTCCACTTGCCTTTTGCTTATATTGATTTTAATGCAACTTGAACAGAAAAGGGAAAAGGGAAAAGGGAAAGAAAAGCTTTTTAAATTGACAATGGAAGTGGTAGAGATGGGAGGTTTTATACTTTTATTAGTTTGAGTGAAAAAGACTCCAAAGCCAAAGCAATGAATATTATTTACTTTCTTGGGGATGCTTCCCTTGACCGTTTGTTTTATCTTCAACGGGATGAGATCTCCTCACCGCGCAGTGAGTCACCGCACGGCCCAGTACGCGACATGTGGCAGCAGTAGGGGTGGTGAGGCTGGATGAACCTTCACCCAGCCTCACCACTCCCCCTTTTTGCCACGTGTCGCTCGGTCACGTACGCGGTGACGGGGGAGCGGTGAGGGGATACTATCCCATCCTCAACACGGTTGGTTTTTTTTTTTTTTCCTTTTTCAGTTTTGATTTCACTATTAGACGACTTTAGAAGACGAGACTTAGAGAAACTGGTAAAAGTTGTTGTTTTGTGATATTAAAGTCATAGATATGAATCACAAAAACAGTCTTTTGCACAAAGTGTAAAGTAAGATTACGTACGCGAATCGATCCATTTCCTCCTCATACCCTACGCAAACGAAGGAACACAATACACCATAAACTTTCTTTATTAAACGAGTTTAATAAATTTGATCTTATCCACACATCCCTACTTTTTCACTTTGTATTCATCTAACACTTTCTTTACATGTCGCATAACCTTTATAAAGTACTAAGTTCAAGAAATTTTTTTTTAAAAAAAATTGTTGATCTGAAAACCAATGAGTAATCATTTTGTAGTTGGTCATTAATATATTAAACAAAAATATAGAACAAATAAAATCAAACTTAAGACATGAATGTAAAGTTTATATTATGTTATTGTATCTAGATAATCGGTTATTACACATCCTTAACTTGAGAAACACATAGTTGTCTTATTCCAATACCATTGGGTTTCCACATTATGATTTATTCTGGCTTTTTAATTAAATAAGAAGGATATGTGTTTAATAACTTAAGGGTGTTCTTGGTGCATTGTGCTCCTGTATTTACGCAGGATTCGGAGAGGGACCGGATTGCTTCGCGATGTACGTAACTTCAAGCTACATTTTGTGCAAGAGACTGTTTCCAACTCAAACCGTGAACTCAATATCACAAAGCAACAACCTTACCAGTTGTTCAAGAGTCCCCACTCTTGCTTAATAACTTAAGGTGTTTAGAAAAAAAATCCATTTATTTAATGTGGAATTGTTTTAAAAAGCAAATGGAGAGTCAACTAATTGTTTAAACTAGTTGTAGAATCTAATGCATATTGATATTATACTAATTAGTATTAAAGATCCAGGGTACGTTAGGAGAAATTGCAACTAGTACATTGAAATGTATATTTGCTTAATAACAACTAAAAGAAAAATCTAGACACTAAAATTTGAAAGGAAAACAAAAAGTAATATATTGTGACGTGACGTAAACCGGTGTCGTTAACTTTACTTAATCACTTCATTTTAATATTGAATTCTCTCATCCTAAAATTAGTATAGGATAATTCCACGTCAATCCTACGAGAAACGGTTGGTTTTTGTTTTTGCAAACTAATTAAATTGTACTAGCAAATTGTTGGGAAAATGTAAATCATGGATGAAAGCTAGTATAAAACTCAGAAATTTACACAATACAATTCAAATCATCATCATCATCCGGACCCAGTATCTCTCAACGACAGCAAAAGCTATTGTTAGGGTCTGGAGAGGGTAAGTAATAGGCAGACAATACCTCTATCCCAAGGGATATAGAGTCTGTTTCCAGTGAGACCCCCGGCTCTATACGTACATGTATAAATGACATGACAATAGAGATATGTTGTGCTAGTGTGTTAGTGAGGAAATTCAAGAAATACAAAGAAAGGACTTTCAATATTAAGATACACATCACGTGTATATGTAAATGTAATGTAAAACAACAGTATAACATACGCAACCAGGTGGAAAGTCAACCTAAAGCGTAGATAGTGTCTACGACTATCTATGTCCTTAAATATACTCTAAAGTGTATCTATATATGACCTATTTCTCGTTAACCTTAATCTTATGTCTCCATGACCTCCTATCCTAGATCATGTCCTCAGAGAGGTGCAAATCTAGTAGGCCGTGCCTTATCTACTCATCCTAAGCCAGTTTGGGTCTGCCTTTACTCCTGTTCTCCTCTACAATGAGGCTTTCAATTGCTCTGACCGACGCCGTTATCTGTCTCCGCTTGACATGCCCAAACCATCTCATTCTGCCCTCCCTCGCTGGAAGCAAATTCTCTATCCCTTGGGATGGAGCTATTGTTTGACTGCCTCTCATCCTCCCCAGACTCTAGCGATAACTTTTGCTGTCGTTAGGATATACTGGGTATGATTATTGTTTTTTTTATCAATTTTGTTGGATTAGAGGTCTACTAAGATAAGATTCAATAATACATGAGCCAAGTACAAAAGACTTCTTAAATAATTGTTCCCATAGTTAAGTTATTATAACACTGGTTTTAATAACTTTTTATTTAAATTAACAAGAATATACACTTTTGATAACTAGTAAATAATACATGAAAGTACTCAATCACAACTTCTTGAATCTAAGTAGATAGGGACAAAGATTCATGTCTAGCAAGCCATAAATTTTCACCCTTATGTCTATCATTTATGTTAGTAAGAAGAACTTTCAATCTCCCTCGGCATGCAATAGATAACAAGACATAAAGGTCATAGACTTCCTAAACATAACATCAAACCATCATCTACAACTCAAACACATTAACTCTTTGAATATTCAACAAATATTACTATTATATTAATCATAGTTTAGTCCTCTTTTGATTCCGAACTTCCATCAAGACAAGAAGATAAAATATGTAAGATATCATAATGCAAATAAAGCAAAGAAAAACAAAGTTACACAAAAAGAATATAATTTCGCTGATCAAAAGAACTTCAAATTTTCAAAATACAAGTCTTAAATGGTGTTTTTGAAGAGAAAATCTATCTAAAAGGAATAACTAATTCTAGAGTAAAAAGGATGATTTAATTATTTTCATCTATGCCTCCCCAATAGTATATAGCTAAACCCAACAAGATTTTCACAAAACAAAGCTTACAAACTAGCGTAGGACTAATCACAACATTCAACGCCACCAATTTAAGGTTCTATTGGTTGAAAATATGTTAGTATACGGGGACCGGATCTCCTCACCCCCTTGTCCACCATTCGCCACATGGCAGCAAGGGGATGGTGAGGCTAGATGCGAGTGGCACTCATCGAGCCTCACCATCCCACCTTGCTGCCACGTTGCTGGCGGTGAGCAAGAGGGTGAGGGTGTAGGAGGTGAGGAGATCCTATCACTAGTATACGACCTTTAGGTGTTTAACACCCAATATATGAAGTAAAAATGTTGATTAAATGCTTCCAAGACGTAGCTCAGTTGGTAATCGGATGATATATTGCACTACAAGAGATCACCGGTTCGACTTTTGGCAGTCGCAGTATGGATGTTAGTGTCCTACCGTTAGTTCTTTATACCGGAACAAGCTTAAGTTTGACACTTTGTGGGCATCAAGTAAGGACATCACACTTAAAAGGCTACTGAGCAATCCTAATTTACATCTTCTATAAAACTGCTTGGAGCTAGAATGGTACGAACTTTCGGAAAAAGGATATGCCTTTTACAATACAAAAAATGCGATTGGACACCACTAAGCACATCAAGAGTCGACTGTATTTTTAGAACAAAAAAACGATGCTCGGGCAATAGGGCGCCATCCTATGCTCAACTTAGGGGATGTGATCTCCTGCCCCTCATTGCCTTCACCCCACGTGTTACCATGCAACACGTGACAGCAGTGGTGGGTGGTGAGGCTAGATACAGATGACTCTCATCTAGCTTCACCACCCACTCTACTGTCACGTGTCGTGCGGTGACGCGTGGGTGAAGGATTTGCGGTGAGGGATCATAACCCTCAATTGAGAGGTTTTCTGCCCAATGCCAGCGCAAGACGTCGGATTCGGTTATGCCACCTGATATTGTTGTGATCTTATATTGATCTCTAAAAGTTCGATCGAGATAATTTAAGTTCATTGAAAACCTCATTCGAAACTACATGACTAATGTATATTCATAAATCCCATAATAAGTCTTTATCTTGTTCCAATTTGCCATGAAAAATGGTGAGAGTGGAATGTAAATGCCACGCTTGGTGCATGGGGTTTATATTCCAAGGTCATCTAGTCTTGGAAAACACTTGAATATTCACATAAGATCATATTTAATCAATTTCATCTAAAAAAACATGAGAATTAGTGATATAAATGAAACTTCTTTAATATTAATAATATTAATTAGTAATTAATAAATGCTTCAGAATTGATCTTATCTTTTAAGTTGATTAATTTAACGAATTTCATCTTTCTTTGTTGATCAATAATTTAATCCTTCAATAAAAAAGAAAAAAGGTTTTGTAACAACAACAAATAGATATTTCAACCTATGATTTTCAATAACGAAAAAGAATTCGACCTTCCATTAATTTCTGAATTATGACTTTTTGATATATAAAAAAAGAAGAAAAAAAGAAGTATGTAACGCAGCACATGATAGCAGAGGTGGTAAAACTATGTAAATGGTGGACCACCAGAAAGTATGAGGCTGGATGAGGTTGGATCACGTTCATCTACAAATGAACCGATCTTATTCCAATAAATATACGAGTCATTGACTGAAAAAGAATACAAAAAAACCTCCAGTATTCACGTTTATCGGATATCAAAATCTAATTATATCATCTTATAACAAATATTTACGTTAACCGAGCCAAGAGTACAGAAAGTTAATGCAAGTTTTGTTGATGGTTACAAGTTGACGTTACTTTTCAGATATCCAAGCCGATTGTATTTCAAAACAAAAAGTGAAAGTGAATGTCAGCTAGATTATTGGGCTTGTTTATACTCACAAGAAACAATGACTTAATTAACTTTTAAGCCCATAAAGATTTTCACGTCGTTTAAGGAATGGGGTGTTAATAATTACTTGGTATTTGAAATAATAGTAAGGTTGTGTACTTCTTCCATTTCTTTTCTATTTCTCATTCTGTATATTTTTTTTAATAAAGTTTAAATTTACGTTTTTAATTTTCAATTTTTTATTTCTTAGGATACGACAAAAAAATAAGTTTGGCCCAAAATAGTGACATTATTTTTAAAATCCAATTATCGAATATTAAAGATCACGTTACAATGATTAAAAAAGTATCCTATTAAATATTTTATATTATCTTTATCAATAATCTCATAATGAAAAATAGAAAATCAAAAATATAATCGGAAAAACAAATGGAACCTAACGGCTTTTTCAGGTTGAAATTTAAATTGAAACTTGATGTTACACCATTAATATACTCATAACATTGTTTTCTTGATTCATAAATCTCTGACATTTTCATAGCCCACGCATTAATTGGGAGTTAAGAGTGTTTAACCCTAGACAATTTTTACTCAGCCAATCATTAAATAGTCACTATATTAATACTTAATCATTATATAGTTGCTGTTTTAATAATTATATCATTAGACAGTAAAATAATAAAATAAAACAAATAACGTTAACGCTATATTTGACATGATCCGTTTTAAATTGTCACTCCCTTAAAAGAAAATTTCAAACATGTCATAAGTGACGTGTAGGCAGAAGCTATAATGCTTTTAATGCAGATCATGATTGATCGTATGTATAATCATAATCTGACTTTGTGATCAGATAAATTTAAAACTGACAATACAATGTCTTAATTAGTGATCAAAACTTTTCCTGTGAATAATTTAGTGCATTTGAAAGTCTTTGCCCAATTATATATATACATCCAATACATACATATTCCTTTGATGAATAATAAATCTCAATAATATATGTCATCAAGAGAACACAGTCGCAGAAGATAAAAGTGGTAGAGATGAAGATGCTGAGGTGGATGTGTGAGAATACAAGACTAGAACAGATCAGAAATGAGGTATTTAGGTAAATATTAGGGGGTATCAAGTATAGCAGATAAGATAAGGTATGAGAGACTGAAATGGTTTGAGCATGTCAAGAGGAGACAGATAACATCGACTATCAGAGCAGTTAAAGCCTCATTGTAGAGAGGAAGAGGAGTAAAGACATGTCAAAACTGACTTGAGATGAGCGGATTAGACATGACTTACTAGATTTACACCTCTCTAAGGGCATGGTCTAGGATATGAGTTCATGGAAGCATATGAATAAGGCTAACGAGGTTTAAACATGATATAGAGATACCTTAGAATATATTTAGGGACTGAGATACTCTACACTTTAGGTTGACTTTGCACTTTTATGTTTGTCTTTGTCTTTCATTATTTGTGGATATATACGATTATGACTATTTTAATATCGAAAGCTTTCTATTTGTATTAACTAAAGTCCTTCACTAATGCACCAGCACACCATATCTTTATTAGTGTGTTATCTATGCAGTTACATACAGAGTCGAGATCTCACTAAAAACAAATTCTCTATATTTTGAGATGTAAATATTGTTTGACTGTATCTTATTCTTCTCGAATCCTGCTATATATTTTGCTATCGGGCATGTGGTGGTGTTGTTGTAGGTAATGAACCAAATAAATGAATCACATTTGGATACTGACGCCCTTTTTTTTCGTTGGTGTGGTTTTGTTCATTTCATTAACAGGGGCTCTACCAATAGATCTAGAAAACATTTATTATCCCGAGGGCTCACATTTTTTATTTCTCAAGCAAGATAACAAATTATCAGATTGCCCTTATCCAATATCTCTTCTGATTTAGTTGTATCATTTCAACAAGCATTATAAATGTTAATATGATAATGAACATAATGAACTGATATATTTTTTAAATCAGAAAAATATCATGTGCCCATGGTTAATATTTAACCAATACAGCAACTTATTTGTTTTAGTTGAAATCAATATACCAACTTAACTATTAGCTCTCTATTTCTTAAGATGTATGTATTGTTTGGTTGTCTTTAATCCTCTCTAGACCTTATCGATTGAGATATAATAGATATGGTTGTTGTTGTAATATTTACTATTACTTTACATCATATTTATACACTCACTTTCTTCACTTAAAAAGCATCGGATCCTTTTCCCTCTCTCTCTGGTTTTGTTAAATGGCAGTGTCAGAAACCTAATCTGGTCTAACGTCCGAAAGGAAGGTAGCTCTAAATATAATTTTCTATAAATGGCATTATATTAATGAAAGTGTTGTTAAAGTTTGAGAGACCAGTCCGAAAGGAAGGTAGCTCTAAATATAATTTTCTATAAATGGCATTATATTAATGAAAGTGTTATTAAAGTTTGAACCTCAACCAGTAACGGTCTTTGCCATATTCAGTCCCAAAAGTAATGTAGGGATGTAAATCAGGTACCCAACAGTCCGCTAGCAGGAGCTTGGTCATTTACACAGTAGTCTGTATAAGAAGCTCCTAGCACTGCAGGTAATCCTACAGGCCAAGGAAGCTCACACACTACGCACTTGTTGGGAAAGAGCTCTCTTGCCTTTGAAAAAAATTAAACCTCTGACCTCCCTTTCAAGAATTCATGTCCAGAACCAGTTGGGTTATGTCCTGGAGAAAATGAAAGTGTTCTTAAGAATCATTATTGTGGGGCTTTTGAGTAATTCATTGTGCTCGAGTATATACTATGTAGTCGAGACAAAGTGGATAGGACAAATTAGAAAAATTCTCTGCTAAATTTGAGATTGTGGGCCCATCACTTTTTCTTTCATTGTTATGTGACCACTCTAAATGTCAAGTGTTATCTTATCTTTAAACCACTGTAGTTGTTAAATTATACAAAATGATGCTAAATTATATATATATATATATATATATATATATATATAAATGATCTAGTGATTCTCCAAACTATTAGTGACATGTAATAAAGAAATTAAAATTCAAGTCGTAAAAGAAAAATAGGATTTAGTTATAAATATATGTGTATACCAACAAACAACAACCATACCCAGTAATATTACAATGAAAGCAAAAGTTATCGCTAGAGTTTGGGGAAGGTGATAGACAAACAATATCTTCATCCCAAAGAATAGAGAGTTTGATTCACGTGATATAAATTTTATATAGGTATGTAGTGGTAATTGCAGTTACTTTTTTTTTGATCCCTTACTTCTTTTCGATTAATCTCGACAATTTTATCTTTAGTATTTATTAAAAATTTTTAGGTCTGTTCAACGAACCGAACAATTTGTGAAATGTTCAAGTTTGGTTCGTGTTCGATTCGTATTCGTTCGATAACGGTTGGTAAACGAGCCGAATTCGAACACATGTTTGCATTCGTACTCAAACGAGCCGAATTATTCTCAAATTGTTCGGCTTGTTTAAACAGTTATAGTGTTATCGAGCCGAACTCGAACCAATTTTAAAGTTCGTTTAGCTAAACGAACTGAGCCAAACAGTTCGTTTAGCTAAACGAATCTAAATTTGAAAACTTAGTATTTGGTTCGGCTCGATTCGTTAGCACCCCTAAAATTATTAATGATCATTGTCCTTAGTATTCATCAAATAGATTGTGAGTGGTTGTAGCCTAAAGAGGATAGACCATATCTATCAACCCTTCTATTGGTTGTCTTTGAGTGACTAAACAGTAACTAAAAAATATAATTAGCAATTGGTTCAAAAATTTATCTATTAAACAACATACTCTCACAAATATATTTGCACTCTGTCCATTAAAATTTTTAACCTTGTAGAACTTTATCAAGCCGGGTCGATTTCTCAAAAGAAAATGAAATAATCAAAAGAGATTGTCAATTGCCAAAGTTAGACAATAATACCCTTACGAAAGCAACCCCCCAATTACGTTTTTTCTCCTCCATCCTACCCAATTGGATTTGAGATTGCATGGAAGTGTACACGTTTTGATTTTAAGAAGGGTTTGCCAACATTTTTCTAAATTTAGAATTTAACTTTTTCTTTCAAGAAGGAACTTTGAAATCTTTGAGGTGGTTATCCTAATATATATGATTCAACTGAATCCAATCCGATGGGTATTTAATTTAATTTAATTTAATTTTAATAATTTACATCGATTATTTTTAAAATTCAAACGAGTACAAAATTTCATGGTTAAAATTTCGAACTTGAACCTGATTTTAAGATTCTAATTATATGGTTAACGTGTAGGAACTATCTTATACTATGCTTTTACATTTTTATAACATCAGTGGTTGGTAAATCATAGGTACGACTCTAACACACTCATAGAGATAATAATTCAATCTAACTTATTGGAATAACTATAATTTTGCAATCCATGATTAAAATAATTATGGATATATCCGCAACATACTTTATGTCTTTAAATTTTTATATACAAGCTCAAAATCATGCTGCAATTTATTTCCTAGCGTAGCATTAGAAAGTATTGGCAGATTCAGCTTAAGAACGCAGGTTATGTTTAACTTCAAGGATCAGTTAACTAGTCAGTGTTCATATATTCTTAAATAAATAAGATTTGATGTAAGCATCAAATTTCAGTCATAAATTAAAGATTCGGAATTATCTTACCATTTACTATATTGATTATATTTTGTTCTATAAGTAGACTAAAATTCAATGGAAATAAAATTCATTGACACAAACATGTTATGAGAAGGTGAGTTCTGGGGCTCATAACGTTTTCATCATCGTCCTTGTACCTTTTTCGGCTAGACAATCGAGACCAAAAAATGGCCCCTAGCCACGATAATCTACCCGACAACATCAAAATCAACCCAGTAGCACATCTGCCGAAAAAAAGGCAGCCACAAACCGAGCCAGGATCTCCTGACCCCCCTTTCTTGGGATAACAAATGACCCCCTGCCACGTGGCAGGGGAGGGAGGTGGTGAGGCTGGGTGCAGGTGACCCCCATCCAGCCTCATCACCTCTCTCCCCTGCCACGTGGCGGACGGTCACATGGGGGGTAGGGCTGTAAACGAACCGAACGAGCCGAGCTTCGCCTTGTTCAAGCTCGGTTCGTTTATCTTACCAAACGAGCCGAGCTTGTTCGTTTATTTAAACGAACATATTTAATTGTTCAAGCTCTGTTCGTTTAACTAACGAACAACATTAACGAGCCGAACACCCTAAACGAACGGTGTCTTTACCGAGCTCGAACAAAAAAAAATTGGTTCAAGCTCGGTTCATTAACCGTTTAACCGAACCGAGCTCGAGCCGAGCTCGAACCGAACGAGCCGAACATACCGAACGGCTCTGTTCATTTACAGCCCTAGGGTAAGGTGGGCGGCGGTGAGAGGATCTCACCCGCCACAAACCAACCTTAATTTGGATCCTTGCAAACCCAACAAAACCAAGAAAATATCTGGAGGCGGTGAAAGTTGCGAAAACAAAACCAACAACAATGAGTTGGCTATACAAATAGTCAATTTGTTGACAAATAGTTTCGACACAACCAACAAACTTAAATTTCGATAAATTATCACTAGGACAGTCAGTGGCGGACGCAGCGCCTACATTTTGGAGGGCAAAATTCACACTATGGGATCACCGTCTATCTTTTCGGACTCAATAGACATTCTATCAAAAATCCGGCAAAAACTCCCTTACAATATAGATATATGCAAATATGATTACATAAAATCTAAACCAACACATCCACTAATCAAAAAGCAACAATAATAAGCAGCCATCAACAATATCCAACAAAAGTTATTCATAAGCAACATTAACAAGCAACAATATCCAACAAAAATTATTAATTTGACGCTCGACATACCTTTTATTTACGAAATGAAGGACAACAGATCTTTTCATTAAACAAAGGTCAAACCATAAATTACAAAAATTTCAGGGGCATGTGAAGAAACTAACTACAAGGAATTGATTATTTGATGATATGCATAAACAACAAGAATTCCTCTTCTCAGGAATTGCTGTCACCAAAAAATATCCATCTTCTCAAATCGAACATAAAAAAGAATTCAAAAATAAAGCATCAAATCCAAACCGGTGGAAAACAGAAAAGAATCGACCAAAAATAAAGAATCAATTGCAAACCGGTGGAGGAATTGAGCAGAGCTGCAGAAATAGGACGGTTTAAACTTAAAGTCTTGAGAGGAGATTGTAGAAGCTTCAAGCCGTCGACAGAGAGCGGCTACGTTTTTTTTAGCGAAGAGCAGATCGATGCAGGGTTGGGGGAAAGGAATTGATCGAAAAGAAAATGTCAAATATCAATTGGGTTGGGGGTAATGACGGAAAAATGGGGAAATATTAAATTAAAGTTTATTTTTTAAATCATGGAAATAGGAAGGTAAAAGGTGTAATATTTATTGGTTTTTTATTTTCAAAAACCAGTTTGTTTTTTATACAATATATTTTTTAGTTAGTTAAAAAATACAAATGTGTATATCTAATATCTACTAATCAAAATTTTTCTCATAGTTTCTAGTAACACACATATATCACATATCATGAGATAGTTTTGAGATTAAAAAACAGATACCTTAAATTTAGATAATCAAAAATACAACTGCATCTACCTACTATCTAAATTTTTTCTCCGAGTTGGGGGCGGCTGCCCCCCGTGCCCCCCCTGTGAACGCCCCTGCTAGGACTCAAACTTTGCAGTGAAAATTATTCGTTATGAACAACAATTATCATAAGACGATTGGAGGAAGAGGAAGAGCCAACATATCACCGTGTTTTTTCAATACCCTAATTACCATAACCATACCCTTCAAATGAACGCTTTTACAATAATAAGTGCTCGTTTTTTTCTTTTCTATGTATTTTTACCATGGTTGTCAAAAGGTTTTGTGAAAAGAAAAAGAAAAAAAAAAGGAGTTTACGTTTGACTATTCGAAGATCATTTCCTCAAGTGTGTGTGGTTTATGAATCAGGAACATATGTCTTAGGTGAGAATGTTTTATTTCAAAAATATGCAATTACCGATCTGAGTAAATTTGAGTAAATTATGATAAAGACGTTTTGCTCTTATTTTTCTTGTTGTCTGTCGAAGTGTGACTTGTCTTATACATTACACCATTCATTGATTTCCTTTATTTTTTACAAATAGAAATTGACGTCAAATGTACAGGTTTTTTTGAAGAAGATTTCAAGTAGTTGTCGATTTTCTTGAGCAATTATTTATATTTGCAACTAGAAGTTATTATACTGTACTCGTCTTCTAAATAAGATGCCATGATTATACATGTCCAAATGTAAAACATTAACTGTTTGAATATTGGCCGTTCCTTTGAGGGACTAAAGAATACTTTTAAATAAAACTGTGATAATATTTTTTATCCAGAAGAGTATGAATATTCTTCACAAGTAGAACACTAAAAAATCAATTTAGGAGAATCAAGATGTATCAATTACTAGCTGTTTAAGATAAGTAACTGTAAAATATTAATAGAGATACTTAAAATGCTTGTCAACATCAAACGACGTTAAAGGATGGAAAAGCCGAAACACAGAAGAGAGTTGTATTTCTCATGGGGCATCAGGTGGGGTACATAGGAGTAGGACAGACCATATTTATACACAGAGCATCTACTTTTTTTCTCTGACCATTGCACTACTGATTTTACGTTAAATGCATATCTTGGTTATACAAAATAAAAAAAATCCTGAAAATAAAAAAAAATAAAAAGATAAAAACACGTGCATTTTTTACTTTTATCATATCTGATTCTTTCTTTTCAGAGAAAAATAAATAAATCTAGTTCCTTCAGTTTTGTCGAATATTTCAATGTATAGAATTTTCATTCCAACTACCAAATATGTATGATCATTAGTCTATCTAAAACATTTTCTAAACACCTAAAATTTTACGACTTAAACTTTATTATGCTTAAAAGATTTTCAAAACGCAAAAGTTTCAAGTTGTATACATAAATAAGAATCTCTTTTCTATTACCTTTCAATTCATGTTCTTCAATTATATTTCATATAAACTAGAGAAATATATGTTACAATAACAACCATATCTAGTAATATTCCAACAAAAGCAAAAGATATTGTTAAGGTTTGGGGATAGTAAGAGACATTCAAACAATACCTCCATCCCAAAGGACAGAGCGTTTGCGTTCAGTGAGAGCTTTTTCCCATCCCATTTGGAGAGTAACCCCTTATGGCACGACTTAGTCATTTATTCTCCCAGTTGAGATAAGGTTCGAACCGCCACTCTTTGAAAACATGGTTATTGCCCTGACTCTATATGTACTAACATAGAGTTCCAAATTTGGAGTTTCATTAAGGGTCTAGTTTTTAATCAAATCATAGTGTAACACTTCTAAATTATTTGGTGCTATCTGTCACCTTTATTTTCCTTATCAAATTTTCACTTTTGTATAGAATTTGTTCTACCCTTTTAATATGTTTTGATTCATATTTAATAAAATACATTCACGGGTACATATTCCTACCATCTATCAGATACATATAGAACCGGAGGTTTTACTGGAAGCAAACTCTCTATCCTTTGGGATGGAGGTATTGTTTGACTGTCTCTTACTTTCTTCAGACTTTAACGATAGTTTTTACTGTGTTTGAGATATACTGTGTATGATTTTTGTTGTTGTAAAAAGTTTAATTGTATTTACAAAGAAGCCGTGACTTAATTCCTGGACAGCAACTGATAAGACCCATTTTCATAGCTATTAATGATCGAGCCCTCCTCCTGTCCAAACGGGAAGAGATTTTGCAATTATTCTTTTATACCCCTAGCTGTTATTCATCACATAAATTCATGTAGTGATAGAGAATAACATCTCATTTTGGTTACTTATTAAACGTGAAAGCCCTAATGTTAATTTTATTATGCTCCCCGTCTGTGTCCGACCGAAAATTAACTTAAAGTATACTGTTATTATAATATAATGCTGGCTTGACATTTGTTTTCTTTGAATATTACGAAAGTTGTTTCGTTTTCTATATGACTATAAAATTTCTTTTGTTGGCATATAAAAGCTATTGTTTGAACATTACCAAATGTGTTAGTCATGAGAAATATTTATTTGCAGTATTACGGAGTACTTAAGATAAGTAATAACTGTTAATGTCAAGTCTTATTTATGAAAAATTTCAAGTTCACAGCCAAATATGTCTAATTAGAGGATAGAAGTAACATGAATATCTACAAAGATTTTTAACTGTTTAAATTCAATAATTTGAATGACAATGCTAATCGTAAGCAAGCTTTTAGCATAAGTAACATGAATATTTATAAATTTTTCTGTTAAGGGAACATTCATGCATCATAATTTTACGCCCATGTGTCTCTATACACACACACAAGAAATACACACACACACATCATCATCATCAATTATATCCAGTATATCCCAACGATAACAAAAGTTATTGTTAGGGTCTGGGAAGGGTAAGCGACAAGCAAACAATACATCCATCCCAAGGGATAGAGAGTTTGCTTCCAATAAGACCACCGGCTCTATATAACATATATACACACATATATATGTGTGTATATACATATGTGTGTTTCTCTTTTCTTTTGTATCTATGTGTGTGCACGTATATGAGTATGTTAAGGTTGAACTCCAACCAGTAAGGGTCCCTGCCACACACAGTCCCAAAGGTAGTGTAGGGAGGTAAATCAGGTACCCAACAGTCCGCTAGCAGGAGCTTGGTCATTTACACAATAATCTGCATAAGGAGCCCTCAGTACTACAGGCAAGCCTACAGGCCAAGAAGCTCCCACACTATGCACTTGCTGGGAAGGGACTTTTTTACATTTGAAAAGAATTGAACCCCCGACCTCCCTTTCGAGAATCCCTACCCGGAACCAGTTGGGCTATGTCATTTGGACCGTATATGAGTATGTTGACCGCTTGTCTTCCCCCCTCCCCCTCCCCCCAGCCTCTCTTTCAACTCCCCCTCTCTCTCTTTTTCGCATAGCGTGAATTTGAGTACAATTTTCTATTTTAGGTAGATGGAGTTGGAGCATAATGACAAGTAGGTGAACTACAACACATCCAACAAGCCTGAAAATTCAACTATAACTATTTTTGTACAAGTTTTCTTGGTAGATCATTAATTTATTAAGTTAACCTGAAGACAAGTATTTGCACAAATCGAGCTTCTTGGGCAAATAAGGAATTTAGATACAGAAAATGAAACCAAATATAAGCATAAAAAAGGGCTAATTAGGTTGAAAAACTTGTCTTAATCACAAAGTCAAATGAGGTGTGTCTGATTAGGACTATTAAGTATTAACTGCAACTATAATGTAGATTTGGTGCATGAATATGTTATTTAGCCCCAGGTTTTCCGCTTTCAAACAAGCATCTTAGGCAAGCAGTTGAGGAATATTTGGTCGGTGTGTACTGAATTATTGCCTAATTCATGAAAGCTCTGTCAGAGAATATATCGATAATCATCACAACTACACCAGAAATTATGGATGTACAAAGGTTGTAAATGAACCAAGCCGTTCGGTTGTTCGGTTCATTTGGTTCGAGCTTGAGCTCAAGCTCGGCTCGGATAAAAGGTTAATGAATAGAGGTTGAACACATTTTTCTGTTCGAACTCGATAAATGACACCGTTCGATTAAGGTGTTCGGCTCGTTTATGTTGTTCGTGAGTTAAACTAACCAAGCTTGAACAATTAAATATGTTCGTTTAAATAAACGAACAAGCTCGGCTCATTCGCTAAGTTAAATGAACCGAACTTGAACAACACAATGTTCGGCTCGTTTACAGTCTTAGATGTACATAACAATATAACTCAGTTAATACTTGAGTTAGAAAAATTGCTTCCAGAAATCAGGGGTGGGGCTTGTCGTAATTAAAATAATTTATGTAGGTTATGCTTCCATTTCTTAAATGCAAACTTCACCCGACTATGCATGTGTGCACACGTACGGGTTGTAAGATATAAAATAATTTTTTAGTCCTAATAATATTGTTTCAGTTAATTTTTCTACAAAAATACAAATTACACTATATTAAAAAAATTATTTAGAATTTTAGGCAGGGAGGGAATATATCATTTAGAATAATATAAGACACCTAATGTATTAACTATGTCAATATTATGGGTGGATGTTGATCCGTACAGGCCTTAAAGCTCTCAATTGGGTTTCTGTTTCAAGAAAGTCTGTAAACTTTTCTTTTGTCCCATGCGTCCAGTTAAATGAGGTCATTAGCACTTTATGACTTCTGCCATCTTTTATTATGGGTGGATGTGAACAAGTGGTTCAGATTTCATCTGAACTCAAAAGGGTTCTCTTTTACCCTTATGAAGGGAAAGTCCCTCAAGTTCAGAGTGCAGGGCCTGTACACTGAAATATCTTACATTGGTCAGGGCTTAGGGTAGTGGGTGGGGGTACCTTATGGGGCCGTTGAAAATAAAGTTTTGGCCTTTACTTAGAGCTTAATGATTCATCATGTCAGCTACATGAACTAACATGTCACGTCAAACCATAGCCTAATTTCTGACGTATAATCTACACTTTCTGTGTATAATGGTTCCCATGTCATGTGAACTCCCATTTTCAAAGTTTTGTCCTTTATGTAGAGGAGCAGTCTATTGCCAGTAATATCAAATTATCTCAGAAATTCGTCAAAATGATTATAAGAAAACAAATATGGTAAATTGATTTCTCCATCTAGAACGATTTATGAATACAAACATATATTCTTGGAGCAAATCTATGGTTTTAAAGATTTCTACCGTCTCAATTCAAAAAACAATAGGAGGAAACAATTAGAAGCTCAACTTATTTCTAAGGTGATAAGACTTTTTCAATAGATCCACGTAAGGTGTCAACAGCAAACTGGATCAACAATCTGTTGTCTAATTAGATGATAGATACTATATCTTTTAGCCATTATTGCTCTAGATAGTAACGAAACATGTGTGATCCAGGTTCGAACAGTTGCCATTCTACTGTAATGTTCATACAAACTAATAAATGAACTTGGATGTTAATAATCAACAGTTCCACAATAAACTGGATCAACAACATGTCGTCTAATTAGATGATATATACTATGTCTTTTGGTCAGTATTAATCTAAATAGTAATGAAACACGCATGATCCAGGTTCGAGCCGTTGTCCTTCTATTGTAATGTTCAGTTCAAGTTCAGATAAACTTATAGTAGAATCTAGATGAGCTTAGTTGTTAATAAACGAGTTCCTTTTAGTAACAATAATACATGCCACTTATGTTGATCTTACGTTTTTGCCACGTTTTAACACTATTGAGTAAAATATTAACAAACAAACAAAAAATCTATTGAAGACCTGCAAAATGCAAGAATGGGATCGAATGTCGTGAATCTGGTGATGAAGGATGACGAGGTCGGATTTTCTCGCCAAAGTAAAAGTCGAAATATCCGGAGTTCAGGCCGTCACTCCTCCGTCAACAGTCCTTGGAAGCCTGAGAAAAGAAAGAGAGCGTCAGGAGTCCCAGGGCGCTGCCCCGGGAAAACCCTCCGACGCTCAAGTCAGTTGCGAGCATTATAGCGTATGGCTTTAACTGAAATATAGGTTTGATGAAACCTGTTTGAGGTCGGCCAAAGTGTAGACCGAGCTGAGATGAGAGCAGCGGGGTGTTTATTATTTGTGATTTGGACTTCCAATTTGGACCTTTTTCTTCTTTCTGTTGGGGAAGCTCTTTTATAGTTGGCAAAGCTGGGAGCTGCGTGTCTCAGATGGTTGAGATGACGACGTCTGGCCCGCTTGCATGGTAGCCGTGCAGCTGCTAAGGATGGCTATGCTGGCACTTTCCCTCCGTATGATTGACATCTGGAAGGTTGGATATTGCATGTAGACCACGTAGCACACAGCACTGTGACTGTTGTAACCTGGCCGAGATTAGTAATCAGACCCGTGGTCTGACCAGATCCGAGGCCGAGATGTGTTCCTTTGGACGAGATGGAACTGTTGAGGGCTTTAGCCAGGAACCAAGGGTTGGTCTCCTTTGGCCGATTTGGATGTATAGCCGACCTCTTCTAGATGTCCGAGCCGAAGTGACCAATTTGCCGAGGTGAACCCTTACGCCGAGGTGGACCCTTAGGCCGAAACCTTAGTTCCAGTAGGGAGCTGACCATGTAGCCGAGATGATCAAGGGCCTCCGTGGCCGAGACGGAATATTCGTCCGCGTGAAACTTGGTCAGTCTTCAGGCCGACCTGCGGCACTTAGTCTTACTGAACGTTGACCGTTATTGACTAACGGATGAATTTCTTGTTATCATCATCTGCCCCCCAGATTAGACTGGCCGAGCTGAGCTGAGGGCAGGCTAATCTGTTGATATCGTTGTCTCCAGCCGAGGTGATACTCTTAAAGGTAATTACTCCATACCTATCAAGCGCAGTGTACGAAGCATCAATTCGTAGCTGTACTGATTGGATCAGACTGACCGAACGAATGACCTTCCCGAACACGTGTCCATCTCGGGTTGGTTCGTCTTGCATAATTATTATCTGCACAGGCCGAGGTGGCGACGGTACAGTTTTTTAATACGGCGGTTCAGGATTTAATGTCAGCCAGCCTTAATGGTGGCGTGGGTCTCGAGGTCGGTCCTTCCGAGATGACCTTTGAGATGGCCGAGATCCCTGCCTATAAATTGGTCTTTCCCCTTCATTTTTGCGTTTTACTTTCTGCTTACTCTCTTAGTCTTCCCGGCGTTTGCTTCCTTCCCCGGCATTCATCTTACATTCTCCGGTCATCTCTTTTCCAGCAAATCGCCTGTAAGTCTTCTCTACTAGCTTTCATGTCTTCGGCTTCTGACTCACAAAATCGCTTCGAAGGAGCTTCTTATGTTGGAAATGTCGAAACCGTTAGTTCCTCATCGGAGAAGACGGTTGTCTCTGAGAACCGTCCAGCTCGGCTTCTGGCTGGTGCTGGTGATGTTGCCGGTCCCAGTGGCCAAGCTCCACCGAGCAGAGCTATAACTATAGTCGAAGTTTCGCCGGAGCAAGCTGAAACTATTCCTGCTCCGGAAACTGTCACAATTCCCCCAAAGTCTAGGGTTTCAGCTCTGCCAGTAGGGGTCGTTTACAGGGGGTCCCCCTCAGCCGAGGTCCAAGAGTCTTTTTGTACTCTGTCCGAGGTGGACGTCTCCTTGATATGTGGCATGTATGACATTGATGTTGAACGATTTGACCCTCTCTTACCTTTGCCCAATCAAACAGCCTATGGCCCTCCTGAGGGTTATGAAGCTATCTATGAAGAATACTTTCATTCTGGGTTTCGTCTTCCCATCCCAGTCTCTTTATTTCGCATTCTTCACTCTTACAACCTTAGGCTTCCCCAGATCAAGCCTAATAGCTTGAAAATTATTCTATCTTTTCTGCTCTTCCTCAGAGCATCAGAGATCCCCTTTGATCAGAGGATCTTTAGGAGTCTGTTTGCCTGTAGGTCTTCCGAAAGGTGGTATTATTTTACCAAGAGGGTGACTCCTGAAGATTTTCACTATGTTGTCCATATACCTACCTTTAAGAAGAACTGGAAAGGTAGGTTCTTTTACATCAAGAAGTTAGGACTACCCCAACTTGATGTATGGAGATCAGGCAAAGCTGACAACATGAAGCCGAGCCCAGAATTTTGTGATGAGGCTGCCAAGTTGTATACCTCGCCTGTTGTCATTGACTGGCATAGAGTTAATGACTCAGCACTGAAAGCAGCTGACCTGAGCTCCTTAGCTTCAGGTCCCCATTATAAACCCCTATCTCCAGAGAATTTGGCAATAGTCCGGGGTATGCTCTGGTACTTGTGCTCCTTTTTTTGTTCTTTATCTGCCTCCAGCTAAATCTGTATATTCTATGCAGATTCCATGGCTCCCGGAGGCAAAGAAATTGCAGCTAAGATTGCTAAGGCAGCATCCCGCAAGAAAGCTCAAACTGCTAAGGCAAGGGCCGAGGTGGCTCAAGGTCCGCCCCCAGCTGAAGGCATTGCCGAGGCTGAGGTGAATCAGGCCATCACAATCGCCTCTGAATCAACCACTCCAGGTATCTAGTATTTTTGTAGACTTGAAGTATTCTTTTTTGAGTAATTTTCAACCCTAAATACTGGTATAGGAGCAAGGGCTGAGGTATCTCCAATAAACCCTACTCCAGCTGATCTCGGACTGACCCGGCCAATTGAGGGTTCTATTCTGGGAAAAAGGCCCAGAGAAGACGATGCCCCCGTTCCTGAGGCCGAGATGGCACCTGCTCAGGAAAATGTAACGGTGGGCGAATTTGATGAAGCCGACACCGTGATGAACCCTGCTGTAGCCAGGAAGATGAACAGTCTGATATTGCCCGTTGACAAACAACGTTTCTCAACTGCATCTTGGGGCAACTTGGTCAACACTGTCCACATCAATTCTGCCATGGTATGATCCATCTCTTGCTTATTTCACCTAAAGTTTTTACTAACCCTACTTTGGTGAAACAGCTGAAAGTGCAACTGTCCGAGCTCATTAGCCGAGGTGAAGAGCTGCAGAGTCAACTGGCAATTAAAACCAGAGAGTCTGATGCTAATTCCCAAAGCATCGCATTTTTGAAGTCGGAGATCATCAAAATTCAAGGCCAAAAGGAAGAGGCTGAAACCAAGTGGGTTACAGCTAACTCCTTGGTGTCCGAGCTGGAAAAGAGGAATGCCGACCTGGAGGCATGCTACAATCAAGTCATGGCCGAGTTTGGGCAGAAAGATGCCTTAATCAAAACTCTGCAAGAGAAACTGGAGCAGCAAGCATCAAATTTTGCAACTCAGCTCGCAGCGACCAAGTCTGAAGCGGTGGCTGAATCCAAGAAGTCTGAATTGTTCGAAGAGAATATGGTGCTGCTGCAGGGCCCAGTTATGCAGATGGGCCAGACAAAAGCCATTGACGTCTGCGCTATGGTCTGCCCCCAGCTGAATAAGGATGACCCCAGGCTGGTTGAGCTCTATAACATCAATGCTGAAGCCGAGTTCGAAACTCAATTTCAGAAGTTCACTGAAGGGGCTGACTTACGCGAAGATGAACAAATCTAATTCGATTGTAATCTTTCCCTTCAATGAAAATTCCAACTTTTGACTTAAATCTTGTTTTGCTGAATTTCCTGAACTTCAAACTCATAATTGCTGGAAATTGCATTTCGGCCTTACCAGTCTTAAACAAGTTTAAAACTGTGCTAATATAACCGAACTCTTCAAGTTTAGTGGCCGAGATCAGGCGCCGGCCCCGCTAGTCTTGTCCAAGCTTAGTTTTGCCGAGGTCGTAGGTCGGCCTTATTAGTTTTGGACATTCGTTTCGAAGATGCTTGTCCACAAACCAACGTATTACTGAGTCTTACTAAGTTCTTAATTGCCGGGATTGAACGTCGGTCTTATCAAACCTGCTCAGTTTTAATAAAAAATTGACAAAATAAAAAGTTACCTTGCCATGCTGAGTTTAAATAAGAGAATCTCGTGAGGCCATGGCCGAGATCTCATTTAATAGAATAATTCTGAGCATATCCGTTGTATGCTAGCCGAGGTGAGATATAGAGATCTGCCCCGACCTTATTCAGATCTTCCAAGGTCATACGAGTTTCGAACAAGGTGGTGTCCCGGGCTAGCCGAGATGCAACTTCAACCCTCAAGCGAGATCTTTTCCAAACCTGCTGAGAAGAAATTTAACCCTCTGGCGGGCTTTTTCCCCAAATCCTGCTGAGGAGAAATTTTTGACCTTCTGGCGGGCTCTTTCCCCAGATCCTGTTGAGGAGAAATTTTTAACCCTCTGGCGGGCTCTTTCCCCAGATCCTGCTGAGGAGAAATTTTTTAACCCTCTGGCGGGCTCTTTCCCCAGATCCTGCTGAGGAGAAATTTTTAACCCTCTGGCGGGCTCTTTCCCCAGATCCTGCTGAGGAGAAATTTTTTAACCCTCTGGTGGGCTCTTTCCCCAGATCCTGCTGAGGAGAAATTTTTTAACCCTCTGGCGGGCTCTTTCCCCAGAACTTGCTGAGGAGAAAATTTTCATGAACTTCAGTTCCGCAAGCCTGTCCATAACACTGAGTTGAATGAACACACTTTTTATTGCTGAGAAGTTTCATGCTCCAAGAGGTGACTGCTGTACAGGCCAAAGATAAGGCCGAGCTGGGGGTTTTCAGATATATACGAAAATTGATCCCCACTTTGAGCTCAGTTAACAGTCAAAACAGCCTAACTTGCTGTTTTTTCTACTCAGGGCTGCCGCTCGGATTGGCACCCTCCTCGGGGATCGTCTAAGTCGGCCCTACAGCGCAAGTTCAATCTCGGGTCGTGAAACTGCTGCAGATGACCGAGCTCAATTTGACGAGCTATCTCTTTACCGAGTTGTCTACAGTCTTCTGTATCATGCCCTATATCATGGTGATATAGGCAGTAAAGTTGAGGATTCCTCTTATGGAGTGGCCCTGCAAGAGGCTTTGGTTCCTTCACCAAACTTTTCTTTCTCATATAAGAGAGGATGCGAGCTTTTGAGGCCAAAAGAGAAGTCCTTTCTCTGCCCTGGCCCCCCATCCGAATTTTGACAGATGCTCTTTCTCGCCGTGAGGCCTGGATATGTTTTCCAGAACTGGAAGGCCGAGATGAGACCGAAGGGCGCTGTATGGTCTGATAATCAGACCTCCGTGGTGAGTATCCTGCTTCAGATATAATCTCAGCTTGATATTCAGAATGATACCCTGGCCGAGATGGAGAGTACTCCAACTGCTGATCACTAGCACTGCTAGGAGAGGGACCATTGATTCCTTCTGTCATGGCTTTCCCTCTTAGCTCCATAACAGCTTGAAACGCTGCTGAATTTTGAGCCACATAACGTACGGCTCTCATGTGCTCTTCATATGAGAAGGTAATAGGAATTGAGAACTCCTCAGGCTCCTTGGAACATGGAGCGGTTGGTGGCAAAGAAAGCCTTTGATCACCTTCTCTGCTCATCTTTCTCTCGATAGCTTCCGAGGTCAGCTAAGAAGAGTTGGAAATGACTTGATATTTCGAGAGTCAAAGGACCCGGAGGTTCGGGCCCTCCTTCTAGCGCCAAAATGACGAGGTCGGATTGCCTCGCCAAGGTAAAAGTCGAAATATCCGGAGTTCAGGCCGTCACTCCTCCGTCAACAGTCCTTGGAAGCCTGAGAAAAGAAAGAGAGCGTCAGGAGTCCCAGGGCGCTGCCCCGGGAAAACCCTCCGACGCTCAAGTCAGTTGCGAGCATTATAGCGTATGGCTTTAACTGAAATATAGGTTTGATGAAACCTGTTTGAGGTCGGCCAAAGTGTAGGCCGAGCTGAGATGAGAGCAGCGGGGTGTTTATTATTTGTGATTTGGACTTCCAATTTGGACCTTTTTCTTCTTTCTGTTGGAGAAGCTCTTTTATAGTTGGCGAAGCTGGGAGCTGCGTGTCTCAGATGGTTGAGATGACGACGTCTGGCCCGCTTGCATGGTAGCCGTGCAGCTGCTAAGGATGGCTATGCTGGCACTTTCCCTCCGTATGATTGACATCTGGAAGGTTGGATATTGCATGTAGACCACGTAGCACACAGCACTGTGACTGTTGTAACCTGGCCGAGGTCAGTAATCAGACCCGTGGTCTGACCAGATCCGAGGCCGAGATGTGTTCCTTTGGACGAGATGGAACTGTTGAGGGCTTTAGCCAGGAACCAAGGGTTGGTCTCCTTTGGCCGATCTGGATGTATAGCCGACCTCTTCTAGATGTCCGAGCCGAAGTGACCAATTTGCCGAGGTGAACCCTTACTCCGAGGTGGACCCTTAGGCCGAGGTGGAAACCTTAGTTCCAGCAGGGAGCTGACCATGTAGCCGAGATGATCAAGGGCCTACGTGGCCGAGACGGAATATTCGTCCGCGTGAAACTTGGTCAGTCTTCAGGCCGACCTGCGGCACTTAGTCTTACTGAACGTTGACCGTTATTGACTAACGGGTGAATTTCTTGGTATCATCAAAGGACATTCTTTAATGGTTTGTTTTGGTTGAATATTATGATTTTGGTGGTAAAAGGCATTGTCTAATGGACTTTTTTTCAATTTTAAATGATCTCAAATCGCTCTTTGCTATAGCTAAAAGACAAATTGTCAGATGTGTTCGAGTTATTAGTACCCAAAAAAGGACTAATTAGAAGAAGTACCATTGTCGACATGATACAATCTTTTATAAGTAAATTCTGATTCATTTTATAAAGTTCATAACTTCTTCCCAGAAAAAAAGTTGATAACTACATAAGACTTTAAGGTGTTAAAAAGAGAACAGCCAATTTTAGGTGAAAATATTACGGAAGGAAGAAGGATAAGGTAACTGTCTGGGCAAGTTGACGAAATATAGTGTCCCATAAGCATGTGAATGTCAATTCTTTTAACCATATTTAGGCCCATAAGTTTCTTGTATTAGGTCATCTGGTCCAAATTAAAATCTACACAGAGGACTCGCTTTTATGTTTGGGCCATCTATTCCTCCAAAGTAGAAAATGGATCCATCCCAAACCAATTTCTTGGATATTGCTTTCCTTACCATTGGAATAATTCCTAAAAAAAAAAGAAAAAAAAACAAGAGCAACATTACCCTATTGCTTTAGAGCCTCTCCATCTATGGCGAGGTATGGTGGATCGGATGTCTACAACCATATCTATGTGTTAGAAATACACTTGTTTACTGATGACCCATAATTAAAAGTGTGTCAAATTGTGTCGATCAACTTACAAATTGCAATAATTCAGACCCACCCTCTCCCTGTAGGGTACTTTTCAACAACCGCCAGGTCAGCTCTGGCGAGTTGAAGGAATCGTGTACTCGTCTGCCTGGACCTGAAAGGGGTGAAAACTAGGCAAAGAGAAATTCAAGAAGGTAATGTACATTTACTAAATTATTTTATAAAAAAAATCTAAACTTAATTGTATTATATGTTCATCTGAACGTTTTACGAAAGATCTTATTGTTTTTGACACGGAAATAAAGTCTAATTTGACAGCTTGCAAGAATAACCCTATCACATATTACACTAAAAAAAATTAAACTCAAAACCGACGGAGACGAATAAATATTTGTTCTTTTAAATGATAGGGAATTGTTGTATGAACTGAAAAGTTAAAGGCCATTTTATATATATAAAAAAACAACTAACCACATTTACTTGCCCGTGTTGTGAGAGTTAATGGATAAATCTTTGTTCAGTGATAGGGCATTGTTGTATTAATGGTATTTTGCACTTACTTAAAATATAAAAGTGCTTTTGATTGTTTGAGTATTCAGGCAAATAAAGTCATACATACTTATGTGGAAACAAACTAAATAATGACCCAACAAAGTGAAGTTTTTGGTTACGCCAAGTTTGAATTACTACACTAAATTGCCTAAGAATTCTCCCATATATACACTTTGCATTTTGTTTTTGTGCGTGTGAGGTCAGTACAGCTATTAAGAGAGATAGACGAAAGTTACTTTTGATATCCAAAATATAGCCTTTAACGTACTTGTAACTGCCTTCTCGAGAGAAGAACGTCTCTATCTCTTGTTAAACTTCATATACAATTTGTGACAGTTTTGGCCGTTCGTCATATCGCAAGTAGGTTCGATAATGATTCGTACATAAATATCTGTCCTAAAAATATTGTCTTATGTCCAATATTTTGACGAAATAATTAGCTGGAATAATTGGCTAGTTGATTGAATTATGAATTTCAATGGTCCATTGTGCCACAGCTAAATCATAGCCCGTATTATTCTCAAATCAACCACGGTCTAGCAGTTGCATGCAATGTCATACCCAAAGCCCACGTAGACGATTTCGTTAGTCAGACAACATAACGTAGTCACTGGAGAAATGTCGTCTGGAAATGCATAACCCATTAATGTAATATCAATTCATATTTGGCACTTATATCTTTTACCTTCTCGTTAAGTGAGGTTACAATTTACCCGTAAAATCTGTCATTTTTTTTGAAACAAAACAATTTTCTGAATTTTCTTATCGAATTGATATGTGAATTACAGTAGTAGCATTTTCACAAAAAATGTGTTTCCGGTACACTAGGCTCTCGTGTTTGCGTAGAGCCCGGAAAAGGACCGGATCGCTTCGACATCTGATGTACGCAATCTTACCCTACACTTTGTGCAAGAGGCTGTTTCTACGATTTGAACATATGACCTCAAAGTCACAAAGGCTCAACCTTACTTGTTGATCCAAGATTAAAGTTAAAGCATATACCCATAATATGAGAGAAAAGTTACAAAATACTAAGCAGGGAGCTCTTCTCCGATGAATGAGAGGTAAGAACCGCTTTTACTTTGTCTGTTTAGTGTATGAATTCCTCCAAACAAAACAGTTTTAGAAGATGAATTTTCTCGTCATAGTTTATGACTGATTTTACTGTATGTTGGGTGCTTTATTACTTTTCATCTGGCTCTCAAAAATTACTAGGTTGTAAAAGAACTTATGCATGATGGTCTAACCATTTTAAGCTCTAACATAGTTGCTAGAGAGAAGTAAAGAAGCTATGCAATCCAACACATGCATTCGCGCAAAGTAGCTGTCATCATTGGGGAACGATACTACAACGCTATAGGCAACCAATGTTACAACAATAATATTACCCCATTACCTTAGAAACTCCTCTTATAGCGAGATATGGAGGTTGGATATACGCAACCATAGCCATGCGGTTCAAATCAAAAATTTGGACTTGAGCTCTTTATTGGTTATTTTTAGACAAAATTCTGAAGAATGTCTTCTATAAAACTTAACAAACAATGAAGTAGAGGCCTCAGGGTTTGGAATCAAACTGTTTTTCTTTCACCAAGGTTATAATACTTGGGGAATTTCGTGGTCAACAAGACAGTTTGCTTGCTTTTTCATATTGGTGTTTAATGTATTGTCTCATTTGAAATGCTCGTGACATTTATACTGGTCTTATCCGATGATGACTCGATATCAACTATGCTTCTGACAACTGTATACAAAGCAATGTCTTCGAAGCCAGCCTGACGTGGTACCCTTCGCCAGGGACCTAATTTCCCCTACTTTGGATTAGCCCACATGGCCAAAACTCCCAGCCTTAAAATGTTTTTTTTTTTAATGATCGGAAACCACAACCGAATCTCTATCAGCCTGTTCCACGATACGATAGGATAAAAGTCAGGTGTCCAAGGTCCGCTATGGCAAAGTTTGGACTCTCGCCACCCTCTCAAGCCTCCGACACCGGAACTATTGAACAATGCCTTGATAGCCTTAAAATGATTTCTATGGACCGAGTGGAGTATTCGAATATATTGAAGCCTTCGTTTTAGAAAAAGTTGTGGGTGATTAGTTAAATTGGGAACTCAAGATGTGATTATAATATATGGCTCCGTAAATGTGATACGGCAGTTAAATACGTCTCCTAAAGAACAATTTTTTTTTTTTTTTTCTGCAGTGTTAATGGAAGATACAAAGATTTCTCTTAGAATCGCATGTGAACGGCGACCGAGCTGGATAGATAGAAAGTGTAATATGGTAACTTATGACTTAATGATAATTATAGAGCATTAGTTAATGATGATGTTACTAGTAGGTTGATGACACTGTTAAAATCTTTTTTTTTTTTATCAATGATCCCAATGAAGGAGAAATAGTCACGTTGATCTGTTTAGAAATGTTTCCAGCTTAAGTTTTTTTAATGTTCAAATTTTTATTCTTTTGATGGTAATTATTGTTTATCAAAAAAAGAAACTATGCAGGTGTTGTTTTCTATTATTGTGAAGTGGTTGTGATATGATACGATACGATAGTAATCACCTTGTAGATAATATTCTTATTTGTAGATAGGATACTAACCTATAGATAAGATTGTGGATAATACTCATCCTTAGTTGTAGTAGAAGGTTACAACTTCTCCTATATGTACGTGTATACTTTTGACATTCTTTGTATATACAGAAATATTACGTCTCAAATATTTCTTCCGTACGATTAAATGTTCCGATATACCACATAGTTCTTCCTGATCAAACTATATATACTTCCGCTTTAACACAAATATCATGTCATAAATCAAACACAATAACAACTTTACAAAAATAAGAAATTTATATTTATAAAAGTTAAAAATTCAATCTCTCGAGCAATTATCTTGGAAATATTATCGGATTTTTCACTGCAGAAATTGTTTTAAAGGTAATTAATACTTGTTTACAAAATAACTCAAACTGTGGATTTGGAGGAGATCTCGTATTTGGTCAAGATCTCAATCTAGGATTTGATTTGTTTTTGTTGATGTAGATCTTGAAGAATCTTGATCTTTGCCCTAACGTGATCTTATACATTGACTACTTGAAGACTTGATGCTTGATCTGATTTGAAGACCTTCTTATTTAATGAAGAACTCATCTTTGAATTGATATGTTGATAGAGGTGCTCCGTATTCGATAAAAAATCAAAATCTTGAATTTGATTTGTTGATGGAGGTCTTCGAATTTGAAGAAGAACCACGATCTTTGTTTTAATTTAGTGAAGATCTTCGTATATATTGAAGAACCTAGATCACCGTCTTGATTTGGTGAAGCTCATCAAATATAGTGAAGAACCTTGGCAATTGACCTAATCTGAGAGGGAGGTGTTTTATATTTGATGAAAAATCTCGATCGTTGCTTTGATTTCTTGGAATCTTAGATCTTTGTCATACTATTTTGAAGATTTGCATCCTTTGTCTTTAACTCTTGAAAAACTTGAGCTTTGATTTAGCGAGAAACTCTTCAATGCTTCTTGATGTCTTGAAGAACTTGAGTGTTATTTCTAGGTAAGAACTATTCAATAATGCATTAGAGAAAACCTTATTAATCACATTAGTTATAAAGATATCAGTGAAATTGCAGCCATACATAGTTCCTATGTTGCACCTGTCAGTTTGGGAACCCATTTGGAAAAGGAAGCAAAATTTGCACTTCCTCCCCCATCCCACGACCTGCTCCCTCTTCTTCCTTTAACAAATTAATATTTGTAATTCTTTTCGTAGTGTTATGCAATAGAATGTGCTAACAGTTTCAATTAGTTCGTGCCTTCATTTTACTCCTTCAATAGAATCTTCTGGTGGAAGTGTTGGTTTTGAGAATGGACACCGATGGTAGCTAGGCTGGTTGCAGATAGGGGAAGAGGAGGGGTCGATGGCTGGCCAGTGGCAGAAATTTTGGGGGGAAAAAAATTCTAAGATGACATTTAGAATAGTGGCTTAAGCGTTTAAAATGTCATTTAGAATGACGTTTTAAGTGTTTTAAGACACAATTCTAAATGATGTCTTATGTGTTTTAAGGTATCATATATTCAGAATGGCGCGTTAACTATTTTGGAGTTTTTTTTTATTTATATTGTATTAGTGGTTTTATTATTTATTAAAACTATAATGTTTTTTTTGGAATCTCCTACACATGTATGGTTAGAATTGTTCCACAAGTCTCCTGGTTGTAGTCCAGTTGGTATTCGGGTTGAAAATTGCTACCAAAAAGGCAAGAATTGGAATCCAGAGACACGTACAGTGAGTGCTCCACTTCTGTTAGTTTGTAAGGGACACCTTGTGTAGGTCACTACGTGAGTCCTCAACAACGTAGGAGACCGCTAAACAACTGATTTGTATCCTCTATAATACTTTATGAAACTGAAACGGTAGAGGAGGTTTAGAATTAAGGGATTTTGCCTTCTGCTACCAAGAATTGCCCCACAAAGTAGGTTCCCACCTAAAACAAGTTGCCTTGCCTTCACGGCAGGGAGCCCAGCTTTGCAATTTATTCAAAGATGAAACTCTAATTACGTAGCTAATTCTCGGACCATGCAGCTTGCATGCAATTCCCAGTATCAGCCTTTACTTAGTTCCACAATAAACTATATGATAGTATGTGTGTGTGTATATATATAGACACACACTTTTTAAAGGTTTTATTTTTTCCCCCTTTTAATTTGGTTTTCTGAGAAGTACCTTATGTTAACTATACTCAGCGTTCACTATTTTTGAATAAATGACTAGTGGTTAGCATGAATTATATCCGTTTAGTTTCATATAGGGATTGAAATACGTAAATGCATGTACGAAGTTCATCTGAACTTTGTGAACTATTACGAGGAATAATGAAACCGTGAAACAAAATGAGAATAGTGTGATTAATTCTTTTAATTTAAACAAATAGACCACTTACTTTTTAAATGAATATCTGATTCATTTTCATTTGAAAACTCCACGACCAATGGCAATTTGCCATCTAGCAGGTTCCATTCCATTTTGACATTTGTTCTTTACTTTCCCTTTTGACTTATGGAACCCTAAATATACTGAACCGATTCGGTAATGTAACATAATTTTGTTAAAATAAGATACTACATTTTTATTTCTAACATTTCTGTGGTGCAACTTTACTAAGATCCTTTAGCTATATTTCATTAGTTTATGAACAACCATCAATACTTTCTCCTGAAATATTTAAAATTTTGTGTTGCATATGTATCATAAAACGGGAAAAATAATCACATAAACGCAATTACAATAGCAGATCAACCAAATAAAAGTTCTGGGACTTCAGACTTCAATGGAAACTGAAAAGTGACAATGCTTTCAATTCTATCCCTGATTCCAAAAAAAAAAAGACACTATAGTATTTCTAAAGATGCTAATTCTCTTACGACGACAACAAACATACCCAGTATATCCCAACAACCGCAAAAGCTATCGGTTGAGTCTGTGAAGGGTGAGAGACAGGCAAACAATACTTCCATCTCAAGGAATAGAGAGCCTGCTTACAATGAGACTCCCGACTTTATATGTACCTGTATAGATAATAAAATAATAGAAAGATGGTGTGACAGTGTACTAATTCTCTTACGTTTAGTAGATTATTTGTCTCTTGATGACTTGTTCCGTAAAAATGGTTTCATGTTTTCTAATTTGTGTGGTCTATTCACTTATAACTTCTGGTGCATGTGTTTACATGGTTGCCTCACGAGTCGCCAGTCTGTAAATGCTAAACTCCTGCTGTATTGAAAGCGATCCTTTTCAATTTGCAATTTTACTTTATAACTAAAAGCTGCTTGTCACAAACTAGCAATATATATGCTGCAAAACCATTATATTACTTTTTTCATGTGATTTGAGTAAACTACAAAGTTCAAAAGAATAATAAAAATTTTAAAAGAAAATTGAAACCTGTCAACCAAATCAATGTAAACATAAATGAGTTTTTTTTTAGGGGAAAAGGCATTTTATTGCATTACTGTCAACTGAGCATCAATTACATCAGGAGGAGAATTAGTACCACCATAGGTATAAGTGGAAAGCCATAAATCGAATCGAGCTAGCGTGCTGGAATATTATATTCTCACCTAGTAAAACATACAAAACAATCTGGAATGTCACATAACTAATTCATGCATTCATTCCCCAACGCCGCATAAGTATGCAGTACCCATTCACATAAATGATCTTAGAGATGAAATTTATAATGACAGTCCAAGGGGCTATGAACTTCTAATTATAAGAAGATAAATTAGTTAGTTTATGCCTAATCACTTAATTAATATCTTGCGGGAAGTATTACTATATATATTAAGGTCACTTTGCAGCTTACTTTTGCAAGACACCCCTAACGTTGAAACTATAAATCTTGGAAATGGACCCTCGCATCAATGATGTGCAGCAAATTCTAGCTTGTAGACAGTGCCATATTTCGGCTACTAGTACAGAAACAACAAATTCACATGCAGAAACACGTAATTTTGGTATTGTTACTAATATATCCACTACACACCTCCGTGTGTTTTTCCCTTGCATATGTTTTTGCCCTAAACTAGAAAAGCAAGAACCGAGAATTTCAAAAATTTTGAAAAATAATATAGTATTACTAAGAAATTTCACAAATAAATAATGTTTTGGAAAAAATTCAAAAAACATGTAAGACGTCATTGTGAATGACGCCTTACAAACCCTACTTAGAGGACCAGATCTCCTCACCTCCGCATCGTCACCCCCCTGCCCAATGCCCGCCACATGGCAGCAAGGTAGGGTGGTGAGGCTAGATGAGTGTCACCCGCATCTAACCTCACCATCCCACCTTGGTGCCACGTGACGGACGGTGGGCAAGGGGGTGACGGTGTGGGGGGGGGGGGGTGAGGAGATCTCATCTCCCTACTCAGAGGCACCTTAAGGCACCAGTCGCAATAGCGCCATAGGACAAAACCGCTTTTGCCTTAAGACAAATATTAACAAAAGTGTATTTTGCCCTAGAGCGCCATTGTGAATGGCGCCATAGAGCTTTCCAATACCATTTTTACAATAATCATATGCTATGTAAATCCTAACACTAACCTTAACAGTAACCTAGAAGTATACACGACGAGTTTGACAGAACTGCCATTTAAAATGGATGGTGGTTGTGTCAAAACCGTCGTGTGCCAATTTTGTCTTTTGGTATACGACGTCTCTGTCAAAACTGCCATGCATGCGGCGCCATTTTTTGAAAAAAATATCAAGAATATCTCATTGATAGATAATTTTTATCAAAAAAAGTTTAGAAAGTATTATTAAAATAGTATTATGTTCCTAAATTATAGGAATTCACATCAACATTAAAGGAAAGAAAATCATCACACTTGCTAATAATTGTGTCCATCTTTTTTAAAAAAAAAATCAAAAATATGTTCTTGATAGATGATGTTTGTGTTTTTTTACCGAGCGACAAAATCATGTGTACTGTGAAATGTGTACTCTTAAGAGAAAAACGATGATAAATAGGCAGACTAATTAGATAGAGCGGTAAAATCATGATGACCGAATGTTGAAAAAGGTTTGGAAGTTAATTTCGATTTGATATATTTACTTATCATCATGAATTCAATAATTTTCCAATAATCAATTCGAATTCGAGGCTAAATATCCATAAAGTATTAGAGAGAAGTTAAAGAGTCATGTCATACGAGATTTTTTTGGGTAATATTAATAGGGCTGTAAATGAACCAAGCCGTTCGGTTGTTCGGCTCGTTTGACTCGAGCTCGAGCTCGAGCTCGGCTCGGATAAAAGGTTAATGAACAGAGCTTGAACACCTTTTTATGTTCGAACTCGGTAAGTGGCACCGTTCATTTAAGGTGTTCGGCTCGTTAATGTTGTTCGTGAGTTAAACGAACCAAGCTTGAATAATTAAATATGTTCGTTTAAATAAACGAACAACCTCGGCTCGTTCGCTAAGTTAAATGAACCAAGCTTGAACAACGCAATGCTCGGCTCGTTCGGCTCGTTCACAGCCCTAAATATTATCCATCAATGAGCTATTTTTGAGTTTTTTTTTTAAAAAAAAAATAATAGGCACAATTATCAATAAATGTCTTTTAATATAGGTGTGAATCCCTATAATTTAAGAATATAATACTATTTTAATAATACTCGTTAAACTTTTTTGGTAAACATTATCTATCAATAAGATATTCGTTTTGTTAAACATTATTTTTTTGGTAAATATTATCTATCTATATTATATTCTTTTTGGTAAATGTTATATACCTTGAGATTTTTTTTTTAAAAAATGACGTCATATGCATGGTAGTTTTGAGATCCGTTATATGCCGAAAGTAAAAATAGCACACGGCGGTTTTGATAAAACAACCGTTCATTTCACATGACAGTTTTATTAAAACCCAGTTCATAATTCTGGATTTAATTCCAATCGTGTGATAAAAGTATATTTTTCTTAATAAAAAATTGCATCTTTTTCTTTCCCCTAATTGTAGATGTCCCCAAAAAAGAAAATTTAATTGTAGATATTTAAAGATTTTATATGCTTAAAAACCATACAATTTACATATAAGTTCTTTCATTCTAATGTGGACACCACTCCATCTCGACCCCCACGCCTCTGAAGTGGCTTACTATTGTGACATATATATACACACATATAATACACACATATATATATATGTGTGTGGAAGGCAAATCCTGATAACTTGTGTTATTTTTTAGGTTAGCTGCAAATCTACCACAAGCCTTACCCTCCATATGTTAAGTCCCTTACCTACCTTAACTACAATTGGTTTTGCGTATTGGCCTTTTATAATTGTATTCTTTTTAGCTAAGACTTCCGTCTCAAAAAGGTTCCTACCTAATAAGATTAAATTGCCTCTATGATTATTCTTCCCTTCTATCAGGTTTATTATATGATTTGTTTTTCATTATATAATCAACCAACTGATATTCTATGTTTGTGAAACTTTCAATAAATTCAAACTCAACACACTGAGCAATAAGTAGTTATAAATAAAGTAGATGAGATAAAACATTTCATTCTATATGAAGGTAATCTTGGCGTAGCTGATGGTAAGTTGTTCATTATAAGACAGTACAAATTCATTATAAGACAGTACAGACAGAGACATGAGAGTATGTAATATATAGAAAAGAAAGAAAGGGTCCCTATGACATAGCTCAACTAGTTCCGGACATGAGTTCTCGAAAGGTAGGTCAGAAGTTCAATTCTTGTCAAAGTCAAGAGAGCCACTAGTTTCCTTGGCCTGTAGGCTTGCCTGCAGTGTTGGGAGCTCCTTATGCAGACTACTGTGTAAATGATCGAGCTCCTGCTAGCGGGCCGTTGGGTACCTGATTTACTTCCTACACTACCTTTGGAACTGGGTATGACAGGAACTCTTACCTGGTTGGGGTTCAACCTTTTAAGAATCCTCTTGCTTTCATTCTTGCTTCAAAGCAGAAATACAGCTGCTTCCTTTTTGTTATTGCCAATTTTTCTTCCTTCATTACTCAACTTGTCAAAACCGTTAATTACTCAACTTACCTATCTTGTTGCTGCATGCTGTTTTGATAGCCCGTCCACTTTGGTACAAAAAGTCGAGACTCTAATCTTTAGAGTTTTACTATTTAAACTTTATATTGTACATGATGTAAATAAAATATTCAACGACCAACTAAGTAGAATGAACATTTACTATTTAAACTTTATATTGTACATGATGTAAATAAAATATTCAACGACCAACTAAGTAGAATGAACATATTAATGATATTCATAAGGATTTCAGACACAAACCCAGATTCGATCTAGTATTAAAAACTAGTGGTAGGACTCTAACCTCTTACTTTGCAATTGTCAGAATTTGAACTTATATTCATTAGTGTAGTCTACTGCCATAAAACTTATAACTGAATGCAACCGTCAAAATTTAAATTTGCATTTATTGACTGTAATCTAATGGCGTAAAACTAAGTGAAATACGACCTGAGAACGTATTTCTATTTTGCTTGAATGCAGTTGCGCTACCTTACTTAACACTGACTTTATTCTTTTTCTGCTTCTAAATTCTAAGAATATGATTTTCTATGGGAAAAAAAATCCTGGAAAGTTGTTTAGCGAATACATTGTTTTGTTTTCTATAACGCCTGATTGTAATACATATCAGAAGTTTTGTGGCGATTTGATTGAATATATCACACTATCTTTTAAGGTTATTGTGTTGAAGATTGTCTCGTATAGGCTTATCAGGAAAAAAAAATAGATAGGTTTATATGAGACTGTGTACCACCACACCATTTAATGTCTCGAAGTTTTTATTTTTGTAGACATCGGTCTTAAATCATGTAGACCACTACTAAAAATTTTAGCATGGTATCAAAGTTATTTTATCTTGAAGTTTGTTATTGAAGACAATCGCATATCAAACTCTGTATTCACGCAAAGACGGATGTTGAGAATTGTCATACGTTGCTTGATTAAAAGAATATAGATAAATTTATATGAGTATGTGATGCTTCAACCTAACGCCTAGGAGTTTAGTAAATATAGGTTTCACCTGATGTTACTCGCTATCAATTATCAAACACTTCAGCACATGCGCCTGTCATTTTCTCAGACTTGCTTTGATCGTTTAAGCTGATAATGAAATAAAATTAAGTTTAACTTAGAAATAGAAGAGTTCCAATAACCACCTTTTCTTTTGGATGTACAATGAAAATATCCTTCAACTTTGGATGGGATTTTCTTCTATTTAACCAACTAGTAGTTCAATCAACTTTAAAACCATTAGATCATGCAAATCTAATGGTTCAGGCAGCTGATTAGAAGAAATACCTTTGTATATGTCTGCGATCCATCAACTCTTAAGCTAAGATATAGTGAAACCACGATGCTCTTTCGGGCTGAGACGGTGGGACTAGGGCTGTAAACGAGTCGAACGAGCCGATCATTGTGTTTTTCAAGCTCTGTTCATTTAACTTAGCGAACGAGCCGAGCTTGTTTGTTTATTTAAACAAACATATTTACTTGTTCAAGCTTGTTTCGTTTAACTCACGAACAACATTAACGAGCCGAACACCTTAAACGAACAGTGCCACTTACCGAGCTCGAACAGAATAAGGTGTTCAAACTCTGTTCATTAACCTTTTATCCGAGCCGAATTCGAACTCGAGCTCGAACCAAACGAGCCGAACAACCGAACGGTTTGGTTCATTTACAGCCCTGGGTGGGACCTCCAAAGTCTATAGTGAAAGCTTTTGATAATTTCGCCTTTCCCATGTGAAAAGTAGTTTGAAACTAACACCTTCAAGTCAAAAAGGATCATCGCATTTTCTCTGAAATAACCTTGAGAACCAAACCGATAACACCAAATTTACTCCTAAGCAGCAATAAATTATGATAATGGAATAATAAGATTTTGTGAGTGATGTACATTTCTGCTTATAGGAAAATCATCCATCAATAGTTTACTAAAAAAGAATCATTTAATTTGCATTATCAACTCTCCCACAGTGAAGTTGATGTCAAGAGGAAAAGACTATCATTCTCTCGGCTAGAAACAGACAAGTCACCAGAACATCTGGCTTATACATACAATTCCATCAGAAATTACCTACATATGACTTATGACATCTCCATACAAGTCACCAAGGGAACCAAAACACAGCAAGCATCTATTTATCTTCTCAAAATAATAATAATAAAAATGTTTCAAGAACCAATAGTAGCCACTTTAGGCACCTCGACCGGGAAATCAGCGATTTCATCCATCCATGGATTCTTCTCCTTAGCAGGATTGATGGTTCTTAGCGCACGCCAAACAGCACTGTTACATTTGAACCCTGAACCAAATGCAATCTGCCATGTCCTGTCGCCTTTACGAATTCTCCCCTTGGACTCTGTATAAGCCAATTCATACCACAATGAACTACTGGACGTGTTTCCAAATCGATAAAGTGTCATTCTTGATGGCTCCATATGCCATTCACTAAGATCAAGATTCTTTTCTAGCTCATCCAACACTGCTCTCCCACCAGCATGAATGCAGAAGTGCTCGAAAGCTAGCTTGAAATCCGGGATATAAGGCTTGATCTTCATGTTGAATACCTTTCTTGCCACCAAGGTAACAAAGAACAGGAGTTGTTCTGACATAGGAAGGACTAATGGACCAAGTGTGGTTATATTTGTTTTCAATGCCTCCCCTGCAACAGCCATGAGATCTTTCGACAGCGCCACCCCTATTTTCTTGATCTCGTCCTCCTCTTGGAATACACAACCATAACTTCTGTCATCAGCACCTTTGTGGGTACGAACCGTATGAATGAGCTGATACTTTGAACGACTACGATCAGATGATCTGTTTGACAGAAGAATTGCAGCCCCTCCCATTCGAAAGATGCAATTCGATACCAGCATTGATCTATTGTTTCCAAAGTACCAATTCAGGGTAATGTTTTCCATGCTTACAACCAAAGCATATGAATTTGGATGCACCTGTTGTAATCAATCAGACAGAAAGTTTAATTATTTTTAAATCATTGTATGAAGCACCCTTTTGGTCAAGTTACACAATGTTGCTACCATTTCACAATGCAAAAAAACCACTGCTAGCATTGCTCATTTTATGTGAAACCTGTAACGTATTTATATTATACTAGGGGCCTTGGATATGTAAAAGTTGAGTTAATACAGACCATATGAATCTGATATACATGTTACTGGTATTACACAACCTAAAATAATGCCGTTTATAACGATAAAATAGGTTGGAAAAGATCAGAAAAACAAAAAATAAACAAATTTAGCTTATATCTTTAAAAACCTTATGCATAAGAAAATCTTCATTTGATTTCTCTTGATGTTGTTCCAAGTGAAAAAATGATGCTTTTTAACGTGAGAATAAAACAGACCAATAAAAGAATTCAACTCTCTGAAGTTTCTCCATTATTCCACGTCATTTTACATCAATTCTCACGTTCTCTGTTCACAATCAATTTCACAGCTCATACATATATGTATTTTTAATCCAATATCTTAAGTCAACGGTTGTGCCTAAGCAAGAGATGTAAGCATGATTGTTTGCATCCTTACTTTAGAAACAAAATTCACCCAAACAGACAGCAAATGGGCAGATTCAAAATTTTTCCGCAACTATTTGCAATTTTACCTAATCCTTGCTGGATACAACGGTGACAAGTTTTATGAAAGACAAAAGTCATGTGTTTAATTGGACCATTTATGACAATCCCAACCAACACATGCACTATACACATGGGACATCATTGACACAAAAAGGCAGCACAAGATTAGTAAAATAAAACCTCAAGATTACCTGTAAAAGTTGTTTGGCAAGATCAATAGAGATAAGTCCAGCACTACACCCCATACCTCCAAGATTATAGCTCAAAATATTCCCTCTAAGTTTGTAATGGTTCACAATCATTGCAGAAAGAGAAGGTGTTGGACAAAACAAACTACAATTCACCACAAGAATCCCAATCTCTTTTGCTTTGACCCCAGTCTTCTCCAACAACTGATCAATTGCACCAAACATTACCATCTCAGCCTCTTTTCTAGCCTCAGCCATACATGGATTTGCAGGCACCTGCAACAATGCCTCAGGGAAATATGTCTTCTGCCCTAAACCTGACCTCTCTAGAATCTTTTTCTGAAAAGCCAGATTTTCCTCACTAAAAATCCCTGCTTGCGCTGATCTCTCCATGAAAAGTTCTTTAGGACACATAACTTCTGGTCCTGGCTTGTAACAAGCAAAATCAACTAAGAAAACCTTTTTAGGCCTTGTCATGAAATAAAGGGTACCTAGGAAAACCATTAGGGCAGAGCATAGAATTACTGTAACAAGATTGAATCTTAGCTGATTCCACAAAAGGATTATCTCTTCAGGAGTAATTGTGGAAAGATGAACAGAGACAACACCAAGAACAGGGATTAAAAGAAGGTACATAGCATTTGAAATCAAGTAATGATAACCAAGTTTGACATATTTGAGCTTAACAGAAAGGAGAAAATTGGGAAGATTGTGGCTGTTTCTCCTCTGAGACGTGGAATCAATAGATATTTGGTCTGTTTCAGAGACAGCCCTACTCTGACTTTCCATTTCTGAGTTGAGAAATCAGTTCAAAATCAAAATTTGAAGAGTACGAGGTATTTGGTTGAGAGAATTTGGGAGATAAAACTGGAGTAAATCTTTCCAGGGGATTGGGATTCCTATATGTTTGGATGGAGAGGAAAAAAAGAAAAGGAAGGAAGCGCTTGTGGCAAGTCCAAGAATTTGAAGCGTTATGTTTTCTACTTGGAGCGGAACTCGGAATTTAAAGATCATATCGTGGACAAAATGTTTTTTCCTTTTTTCTTTTTTCGCTATTATTATTTTAATGTTATTATTATTAAAGAATTTCTATAAATGGGAGGAGGAGGGTGGCATGGTTCTGGGATAGTTCTGTATATACTGTTATCTAGTAAAATAATTAAAGAAAAAAAAGAAAACAAAAAGGGTATGCAACTATTACAATTTTACAGGATAATAACGTTTTCACGCAGTTTTTATAGAGATAGTACAAATAGTAAAGTGAAATTGAGGTGTAATGATGTAGGATAAGGCTGTGTATATGAGATCGCGAAGCGATCCGGCTTTTCTCTGCACACTGCCCAAACGAGAAAGACTAATGCACCGAGAACATCCATTATTAATGAGTAAATAACTACTAAGATACAAATTAGTTGTTTTCTAATTAATGTCTTGAAGTCCTCTGACTCAAAAACTTTTTGGTCAATATGAAAACTGTTTGTGTATGAGTTCTATGGAACGTTACTCCATCATCCATCTCAAAACCTATTGTTATAGATAGTGAAATCCGTAAATTAAAAAACCTTGTTTTAAACCACTTTGTTAAAGTATTTTTGCATACTTTTTTTTTTGAAATATCATATTTAATAATGGTTCTTACATATTTTTGCACATATTTTTTTGAAATATGATATTAACCAATTATGGCAATATCTTAGGAACAGCGGTAATATTGTTCGTTATAATCTCATACAGTTGATAATAATGAATAGATAACATATAATCAAACTTAATAGACATTGATTTAGAATGCATTTGGAAGAATATTTTAACTAGGCATTATTTTGAAGCACACAAACATTACATATTCCAAAGTAATGTCATTATTGTAGATTTTTATACTCTTTTTGTCTCACTTTCACAGTTCGATTAAAGGACTTAAATATCATCTACTTTTTTCTGATAAACACTTTAAACTATTGTGCAGTTTTAAAATTATTCACCTAAATAAGACAGAAAGAAGGACGGGTCATTATTGTTATTTGATAATTTCAAGATAGCTTGATAATAACATAGATTTCTTAACTTAAAAAAGGAGACGTAAATAACAGTGTAGTTTATTAAAAAGACAAAACGTGTAAACTTGGAATAAAATGTGAAATCCCACATTCTGAACGTCCCCACCTCACCAGACTCAAGGAGCATCGTGGAGGATGTAAATCAGGAGTCCAGCGTCATTCTAGATTGGGTGAGGACATATGCAGTGACTCACACAAAGTATCTCCTGCAAACTAGGTCTTCAGCCTAGTAGCCTTGAATTCGAACTCTCAACCCGACTACAAACTGGACTATGCCCTGGAATTGACAAAACGTGTAAACTTATATCGCCGGGAAAGGCCAGCGGGGAGGGGGGGGGGGGGGAGCGTGTTGGTAAAGCGTTGAGGGTTGATGAGGGAGGCCAACTACTCAGAACCAACTTTTAATTGTGAAGGCGCCATGCCATTAAACATTGGGAGCGTCGTGTAAGATTTTGCCCAATTCTCCATATTTTACGCGTCAATGCTGAAGCATACAAGAAACTCCGATTCTACTGGTTGAACCAACTTGCCTACTTGACTTACCAGTTTGAATATTTATTTTACACATGAAATTCATATAATCCCTCGCTCCTAGAGAGGAAATCATAAAAGTGTTTATTGAAGTGATAGTAAAGAAACGTTGACTACTAATATTACTATTTTTTAGAAAAAAGATAATATTTTTAGAAAACCAAACTAAAGGGTTGGACAATATTTTTTTTTTTGACGGATGGAGTATACACTTGCTAAGATGTGTCGGAGAATAAATCAGTAGAATAGATAAAATAAATTATATATACTAAGTTAGGACTTTACATTGACCGATTTTAAACTCAATACATGTTTGTTTTGAATGATATATCAACTGTACTCATTTGAGTTACTTTCATTGCTACAGTTGAAATATTCAATTCCTCAATCGATCCCTCTCATGGTTAGAAATTTTATGACGAGACAATCTTGTTTCAGTTTGTATTGTTTAGGAATCTTAGAATTATGAGAGGGTTTTAGAGCAACCGGTAGGTTGCTGCTTTGTGATTTTGAGGTTAAGGGTTCGAATCGTAGAAACACATTCTTACACAAAATGTAAGTTAAATGCGTACATCAGGTCACGAAAGGATGAGGTTCCTTCTCAAATCCTATGCACATGCACGAGCATAGTATATCGAAAACGTCTTTTAAAAGTGTTAGAATTATGAGAGTTTAGAATGTATAGTATCATTTAAAATGAAATTCTATTATGTCTAGAGTGAGATGACACAATCGTGCAGCATTAACCACGCCACGTGAATTCTATTCTCATTGGTAGGCTTTGCGTTTGCACATGGTGATTGAGTTTTTTCTTCATTTCTCTCTTCAAGTCTGTTTCTTTTCAATTCAATAAAATTTCCAGCTTAATTGCGGTATGATTATTTATGTTCACCATTATTTGCAATATGGAGGAAGAGATTTCTCGTGTTAGTTAATTAGTCTTTTAGCTCTTAAAATTTGTCAAGTTTGCCCGAAAAAAAAAAATGGATTCAATGAACTTTATTCAGGCATGATCTAAAATTGTTGACAATAATATCCAAACACACTTGTATTAAAAATAAAGTGTAGTTTTTACGAGATCAAATTTCTCTATTTTATATGCATAATCGTTGTTCTTTATTTGACCAATTCTTCCGGATCAAATTCATTAACTTCAATATGATCTGTATTGTAAAGGATACTCTAAATAAGTAACGTAAAGATTAGTATATATGACAACTTGACAATGGAGAGGAGGCAGCTGAACACCACCCGCTCCCCCCCCCCCCCCCCCTTGTCGTCTTTCCGGTTTCTTTGGTTCGTGGTTTATTTTCCCCCCTTGACCATGCTTTGTAAGAAATGTTACTGGGAATTGATTTATACACACGAAACATTACCAACCAGGCACCTTTCTTATTTTATCATCATTAACTTTCACATCATGATTTATTTTTATCTATTGATAAAAACTAAAAGTGTGCAGTTATAAATTTTTGTTGTCGAAAAATTAAATCACAAAATTTGTCCATAATATAGGCAGAGCAACTTTTGGTTATCACCATTTCACAAGTCAACATAGGTTAGCACGATAGTTGGAAATCTAAACTTCAAAACTTATCCATAATATAGCCAAAGTAACGTTTGTTTGGAGCAAATGATAAGGATGTTATTTATGACATTGATGTCACATGTTTGAACCGCGGAAACAGCCTCTTACATAAAAAGTGTAATATGTACATCAGATCGCGAATCGCTTCGACCTCTCTTCGAACCCTACGCAAATGCGGGAGTCTAGTGCACCAAGAACATAACATACCACAGTAATAATCACATCAGAATTTGGGGAAGAGGATCAGGGCGATGGGGGGTGGGGTGGGGTGGAAAAAGGCATATGAGTTTTGAATCACATTATCATCGTAACGGTTTATTAAATGGGATCTTGTGCATGATTTCCTGTGATGTGTGATTAATTAGAAAATCACACAGAAGAATATGTAGTCATTCCGACATCTTCGGGGGATTCTGTGTTGGAATGAACATGTTATGATTGGCCAAAGAAAACAGGAAATCATGCACCAAAGACCTCTTGAAAACGCTTTTCCTTAAAGTGATTATGCATGAGAAATCCATCAGTCCGTAATGGGATCTACTCCAAGATGCTTTTTCAACTTGTTGTTGTGATGATATCAGTCTTTCGTATTAATATTAGACTAAAGTAATTAAGATTATTTTGGATAGAACAGTGGTTAGAACACCCTCTTGGAATAATATATCTCATCTACATTTTTCCTTAACTTTGGAATGTGATAGAATAAAGCAAAATGAGTCATTAAATTGGTTGCAATTCTTATACTGTGAAGTATCAGTTGATCGACATAGATTGACGTATCATTATGGATCATCGGGAAACAACCTCTGTGTATTTTTTACACATGGGTATGGTTGCATACATCCGACCCCTATACCTTGTTTTGGCAAAAATTAGTAAAGAATGCAAATCAAATAAAATTAACCTGTTACATGCGAATGAAAATATGGAATTCTTGAATGTACTCATGGCAATTAGGGGCACTATGAAGGTTTGTTTAATAATGTTCTTTATTTTGTCTAAATTTGATACATACTTGGTCAGTAAACGAACCGAGTCTAGCGAAATGTGAGTTTTCTAATTTGAATTTGTTTAAGTAAACAAACAGTTCAGGTCGGCTTGTTTAGTTTAACGAGTCTAAAAATTTATTCGGTTCGACTGATAATGTTATAAGTCTTTAAACGGACCAAATAGTTTACGAAAAGTTTGGCTCATTTAGTAAACAAATACAATTAATTGTTCGAACACGCTTTATTTAATTAAAATTAGCAAACAAACTTAAACCGAATACGAACCAAACTCTAATTGCCGCGAATAGTGTGATTCGTTTAACACCCTTAATAAAGACACACTTTCTATATTTTAATATTATTCATTCACTCTCATAACTTATTTTGTTCATGAGTTAAATAAACTAAGAAGATAAATCGAGTTTTGACACCCACAATGCGATACTCTAGTCCTAACTCGAGTTTGGATTTCTTCTCCTCACATATTATTATTCTTTTTATCTAAAAAATCATTTAGTGATTTTGATTTGCATAGTTACATCTTTTACCGAATCGGAAGATTTCTATTTATGTTTAATAAAAAAAATTTATTAGTACATATCCCTATTATTGTACTATCTATGCAGGTACATATAGAATCGAGTGTCTCACTAGAAGCAAACTCTCTATCCTTTGGGATGGAGGTATTGTTTGTCTGCCTCTCACCCTCTCCACACCCTAACGATAGTTTTTGTTGTCGTTGGAATATACTGGATATGATTGTTGTTCTTGTTTATCTTTTACCAAACGAGATACAACCTTTTACAACTAGAAAATATATATTTATCAAGTTTCTTTGTATATCTACAGAATTTCCAAGTTGAGGCTAAGGTGAATGGCTAGATGTTGTGGAATGAGATTTTCTCACCACAATCTCATCACCCACTTCTCCACCGCATGATACGTGGCAGCAGGGAAGAGTGGTAAAGCTAGATGCGGATGACCCTCATCTAGACTCACCACTCCTCTCTGCTGACACGTGACGTGCAGTGGGGAAGTGGGTGACGGGATTGTGGTTGAGTGAATCCAAACACAACTATTGTGGAGGCTAACGTGTGAATGTGTGATGGTGAACTCGAAGAAGACGCCTTTGAAGTTTGACCCATTTCATTCATCTTCATTGCGTTTTCTTGCATTAATTGTTAATGTCTACTTTGACTTCTCACAAGGTCCTTCCACTTCATTACTATATCCGAAGGAGACCAAATAATGCTCTGCATATGGGCCGCGCAACTTGAGTATCCAACTGAATGTTGGTAAAACTATATTTTATTTTAAATATACATTTCTGAAATATGTATCATTTCATAAAATTGTACATTTGTCACATCACTCAAACATCAAATCTGGCAAAAAAAATCCATCAAAAACCACTAGTATATCCTTCTAAAAAACACTAGTACATCAAATTATTTTCTCACTCATGAATTAATTACAATATTAATTGTAAAGTTATTATAGCAACTTCTGGCTATTAGTGTATTCAATTTTTTGTAAAATAACAATATTTTTTGGCTTAAATAAAAAGTATGACAATATTTTTGGATGACACAGGTAATAGTAATCATTTTTTCCCAATTTCTTTTCACCTTTTCTTTTTTCTTTTCAAAATTTTTGCTTACATTTTACGATTGGAAAAATAAAAGAAGTTACATTTTACTTTCTTCGCAGTGATTATAATAAAAGAAGTTACATTTTCTCTTCGCAGTGATTATAATAAAAGAATATTATTTCGCCTTCGAACCTACCGGTAGGATTGGAATCTTCACCCTGGGGATTGGTTAAGTGATTACCCCATACCAATTAAGGGATAAGATCCTCTCACCGCAAAGAGGGTGCGGTGACGCGTGACCGCGCGACACGTGGCAGAAAAGAGGGGTGGCGAGACTAGATGCAGGTGATCCTCATCTAGCCTCACCGTCCTCCCTTGCTGCCACGTGTCGTGTGGTCACAAAGGGGTGAGGAAAGTAGGGGTGAAGAGATCCCAACCCACCAATTAACACTTTTTCTCTCAGTTGTGTCCCACGGCAACATGTGATTGTAGATGGAGATGAGATCCTCTCACCCAAAATCTCTCACTTCTCTCCCAATCGCACTGGCAGCAGAGGAGGATGGTAAGGCTAGACAAAGGTCATACTCATCTAACCTCAACACCCTCCCCTGCTGGCACGTATCGTGCGGTGGGGAGAGGGGTGAAGGATTTTGGGGTAAGAGGATCCAAACCCAGATGGGATGGGTGCGGATACAAAAGATGATCCAATTTGGAGGGTTGCAATGTTGGTGCTATCATAAATGCAAAATGAATAAATGTAACCTCCACCAACACCTTACTTCCCCTCTGGCAAAACATACACTTGTAAATGCTGTGTGTTTGGGTCAGCAGAAAAGTCTAGATTTCAACTACACAATGCTATTTTGGACCGTGGGACACGAGTAGGAAAGTCGGAGAGTATTTCAATGCCACACGAAACCTGACGCCCCTTTGCTTTCCTTTGGGATTTCATGTTGTTTACTCCACCCATGATTATTGCCTTTTTGGCACCAATGTTTTTGTCTTTCACTATTGCCTCATGCCCAATCTTATAGAAACAAAAGGCCAATATCTCTAGTCTCGTTCGCCTCCACCGTATCTGTCCCAATGAAATTTGTGGAGGATGTAAATCAGGAGCTCAGTATTTTTTAAGTTGGTAAGGTATTGTCAAGAATCCACACAAGGTGTCTATTGCAAACTGGGTCAGCAACCTTTTAAACTAATTAGGTCGTACACAATGGCATAGTTATTACTGGCCCAGACAGCAGTAAAACACCCACGCTGCGCGTGTATTGGTTCGAACTTACACCTTTCTAAGAGCAGTTTTCTGACTCGAACAACAACTGAGCTATACTCTGAGTGCCGTATCATGTCAAATATTGAGACTGCATTTTATGTCAATAACAGTACTATAAGTGTTTATAAATACTCTTTGGTGCCATGCAGCTTATTTTTGCGTTCACATGTCCTGGAAAAAGTTTTTATATAACATGTAATTCTATTCTTAGTTCTATTGTTCCAGATTCTTTTCTAAAACGTTGTATAATCACTGAATAAATACTTTATCCATGTGCATGTTATTATTCGTACGTTTATATTGTATTGATTACATGATGGTTCAGCGATGACGAACATTGACAAATAAAATGGCACAAAGATGCAACAAAGTTATATGATTCTAGTTGACCCTTCTAGAAACTATATTCCAAAGTCCTGCACAAGTATTGTAGTCCACGATCAGCCCAATGAGGATAAGGTCGAATGGAGTTCCTAAAGATGTATGTAAGGACATCGAGGAAAAACTTTATTGGGCCTCCTAAGAAGAATGAATGGGCTTCTCCAAAATTACCACGGAAGTTTGAGGCTTTATTCAAATTGGGAAGCCCGAAGCAAAAGATTAGCCAATTGGGTTTGGTCTCAATCTTCCAAAACTAAGGCAATAAAATCAAAAATTATGCAATGCGGTTATGCAAAAACCACGGTGTGAAATAGACCAAAGTTTTGACATAACTGTGATGTGTCATTTTGACTTTTGATGTCCTTGGGTTTTGTTAAAACCACGGTCTACCAATATTTTTTGAACAAATTTTAATCTTTCAAAAAAAACATGTCTATGTCCACTTTAATGTGACGATTGTGTCAACACATAATTTCTATAGAAACGTAACATTTTTTCAGTTCATAACTTTTTTTTACAATATATTCAGATAAAACGAGAACTCAATATTTCTATATACTTTTTTACGGGCGTATTTTATAAATCAAATATTTCAACATTTGAGGTAAAACGGAGCTAATACGAACAAGTTAAACCAGAATAAAGTAATATAAAATAAGAATAGGTTAAAACTATATAAAAATATGTCTATATACAAAACGCATACACACAATACAAATACAATATAAATCTCATATGCCCCGCCATTAAAACCACGCCTCTTATATATAGGCCGCCCTTGAGCAAATACACTACGTCTGGGTCGACCTAGATCTTCTGGCAACTACGATTGTAACTACGATTGTTGTGGCAGCATATCGAGCCCTTAAGATGCCATGCGTATCTGCGTCTTTGCCTGCTCTAGATCTCCAAAGAGCTGTTTAGCCTCATCCATGGCATCGGGATTGGAAGCAGGGAGATAATCGTCATTGTCAAGCATGTCATGCTCTTGACAAAATACATGTCTACTATCGATGACTGGTGTCTGAAATAATGTGTCGGGCTATGAAAATCTTGATTACATGTGTGCAGATGACGACCCTTCCTACTGAGACACGACAAACTGACGATAACATGCATAAGCAGTTTGTTGGGTGGCTTCTGTTAGAGGTCGTTGTGGCGAAAGATGCCCAAAACCCTCCTCCCCGAGCCCCTCCGATACAATCTCCATGCCTGTCACGTATCCGATTACTGTCGCATTATCAAAGATAAGTACAAGCACACAAAGAAGATGCTGCCTTAGAAATATCTACATGCACCGACAAAGTCCTGAAGTATGTAGAGGTAGACCTGTTGACATGTGGCGTTGAATCTGTTGCATAAAACACCCCCAGCAGGGAGAAGATTTGTATCGTAGCTTTCTGTTGAATCTGCTCATCGAATGAGTGTTCCGGACGGCTAGTATTTGTAAACCAATTTATGAACTTTCTTCTCGATACACGATTGCTTGATAAATCTGTCGGTCAGCAACTCAATGCACAGTTGGCGTCACTAGGCTCTAGTATATAAGGGCTCTCGGACAGCGATTGCATCACCGAGATGCAAAGACCAAACAACACGGCTACCTTATGAAGCGTGACTGTGGCCTCGCCTAAAGATAGGTGATAAAACGGGTCTCGTATCGCCACCTCTCCACAGATGCTGTGAGCAAACCGTGATCTATCTTAACCTTACTACACATTAACAACCCTCATAGCCCCATATGCTCTATGTAAGCCCTGCACCTATTGGGGATCTCTAGACCTCTATAAAAGGATAATGTCTTAACAGTAGTGAAACGAATTACCAACATAAACGCGTTGCATAAAAATTAAACAATTAACATAAATTAAGCGAACTACACTTTCATACAATCATAACAAATAAGTAGCAATAATAAATACTAGTATACACACGTTCATACAATCGAACAAATAAGTAACAATAATTAAATATTAGTATATACGTTCATGCAATTGAAACAATCAAATAACAAGAATTAAATACCGCTATAGGTTCATCCAATCAAAACAAGTAAATAACAATATTTAAATAATACTAATATATGTTCAAGCAATCGAAATAACTAAATAACACTAATTAAATATTAATGTACGTTCACGCAATCAAAACAATTAAAAATAATAATTAAGTACTACTTTACATGCAAAAATAACAATAAATAAATAAAAATAAATACATAATAATAATTGAGCTACAATACATAAACAACAATAAATAAAGTACAATACATAAATTAAAATAGATAAACAACTCACAAAAGAGAGAAATTTTGTGTTTATCTTCAAACGTGCTGTAATTTGTGCGTTCATCCCGGCAGAACTTCGCAGTATTGCAAAATCAAGAAAATGAAGCAAAAAAAAAATGTATTTATAGCCAACCGAGATATGGCACACCGCGGTTCTGTCAAGACCGTAATGTGCATCGTTGTTTTGACATCAAAGCGAAATGATAAAAGTCAAAATGACACAGTGCGGTTTCGATAAAACCGCGACGTATAATTTTGGTTTTTCTTCTAAACTTGTGATAAAAATAGGTTTTCTTAATAACAACAAATATATTTTCTTTCTTTTTCTCTAAAAGACAAAGACATAAAATTAGGAAATCGACTTTACCGTGGTACACGCCAAACTCGTATTTTAATTTATTAGTCCCTCAATTGATATTGTAATAGACTGAATGTTAACCATTTTTGTTAAAAAGACGGGGATAACAAGATTGTCCCGTCGTATGCTTTCCTTGAGACTCCATTAAATAGACTGAGATCTCCTCACTCTCAATCCCCTAACCATACTTATGACCACACGACACGTGCTAACAGAGAGGGGTTGTGAGGCTAGATAGCTACGTGTCGTGCGGTGACGCATGGGATGAGGAAAAATGGGTGAGGAGATCTTATCCCCTTAAATGGGTCGTATCTCCTTATTTATCTTTGGACTCTAACAAGGGAGATATGGTCTTGTGTGTCAATAATCATCGTGTGACGAAAATGTGCACACGTCACCCAAAAGTGGTTATTTAATAAATATATCTTCGAAAATGTGCACACATCACCCTTGAGTGGTTATTTAATACATATATCTTCTTACATTATTGAGAACAGATCTTGGAACAACTAGTAAAGTTGATGTATTTTCATTTTGAAGTTACAGTTTCGAGCTGCAAAAACAGCCTCTTGCATAAAGTGTAGTATAAGACTTCGTGCATCAGTTGCAAAGCGATCCGACTCCTCCCCAGTATCTACAAAAGCGCAGGAGTGTAATGCATCCGAAATGCTCTTATCTGCTCGTATTATTATGATATCTACTAGTTAATAAATAATTCTTAAATAAATTTTAATAGTCATTTATAAATCAATATAGATAATAATGATAATAATAATATAATAATAATAATAATAATAATAATAATAATAATAATAATAATAAATGCAGACCATGTTTTAAGTAAAACGCACACATTTTTAACCACATGATAATTGGCACAAGGGATCCTGTCTCGTGATCAAGTATCTCTAGAGGACTCGAACGGGTCAATCTGTCCCCAGAGGAGGCTGTTACTTACCCGTAAAACCACGCCAAAATAATAAAAAAAAAAAAGAGAGAGAGAAAGGAAAAAGACAAGTGAAGGCGAATCTAAAACCCTTGAGAGTTCTAGTTTAAAAACCCTGAAAATTTTTATGATAAGAACTTCCAGAAAGCAAGTATTTTGGTGAGATAGAGGAAAAGATTTCAGATACAGGTATTCTAAAGCGAAGAAAGATGACATCTTTGGGTACTTCAAAGGGAGTTTTAGAGATAGCGAAGTTTGGTGTGTATTTAGCTGTCCCAATTGGTCTCATGTATTTCTTTGCTAACAACAACAAGAATCTCCAAAGACTCATGGGCACAGTAAGAATTTTTACACTTCCTTCTAATCTCGTATGTTGTGAATCTCTCGATACCTGTAATGAAATGATCAGTTGTTCTTTATCTTCTTTTTTGTGCTTGGTTGAGCTTTGATTTCTTGAGAGTCCAGACATGAAAATCCAAAATTTACTGATAGTATATATTGAGGTCCCGATGGTTTTCCTCCAAGAATCTAATCTTCGGATTTTCTATGTGTGAATTAACACCAAAACGATGCAAAGCAACAGATGGTAAGAGAAAAGGAACGCAAACACCTAGGTGATGTCTAAGGGATGATATAGATCAATGGCTGAGATGATCAAATAAACCAACTTGGCTTCAGTAATTAGAATTTGATGACTTCTCTGTCTCCCATATGTCCCTGCTTACCATTTTGTTTCTAAATGGAATTCCTTGGAGGCAGAGATAGAATGAGGCAATTGAATTGAATGGAAAAATGAAGATTAACTACACGCTGCAAAGAATTTCAGGAAAATGAACCAAAAAAAAAGAAGGAAATAATTTGGGGTTATTTCGGCTGAATTTTGTTTCCCCAGGATTCACATCTAAATAGAGATTGGATAACAATCACGTTCTGCAAGAATCTCTTGCAGTGCAGGTCACCGTTTTCTGAATGATGTTATTTGTGAATACTCTCTCTATCCTGAATCATTTGTCTCCAAATTATTCGTTATTGTCAAACTTGCACGAAGTTTAACCAATTAATGTTCGAACTTTCCAATTTGCTATTAGGAAGTTGCCTTTTGGTTTTAATGTGTATAAAATTAGTAAAGACAAAAGACTTAGATAACTATCTTTCTCTTGCCATTTATGGATTGTGGAGTAAGAATTGTGGTAGATGAAAATAGGAAGGACAAACAAAAAGGTACAGAGAGAGTTGCGTTTATGTTGAGATGTGATATGAATCATTTGCTCGTTTGTGCTAAAGTTCAGTTTGATGTTATGCTACCCATGAAAAAATGTTGAAACTTGGACTTACATGAGGTGATGTTCATATCTACTCAAAACCTTAAGGCTATTGATGGTGATACCTCATTCTCATATATTTTTCTTAAAGTGACCAATGTGGGACAGTACTCTCAACACTCGCACTCACGTGGCAACGTGGCTTGACATACACATGCGTCTTCGTTTCCGTCCTCAATAACAAACCACAAGCCATGCATGAACATCTGGACTTGGGGAGGGGAGACAATAAATGGTCAACCATGGACCACGCAAGGTTTGAGTCCACATTTTAAACTGGCTTTGATACCATGTAGAAACTTGGGTTTACATGAGGTGATGCCCATATCCAATCAAAACCTTAAGACTATTGGTGGTGGTGCCTCATCCTCATTTAACCCATATATTTTTCTCAAATTGGCCAATGTGCGACAATGTTCTCAACAAGAAAACATGATAGTTTGAAATTTCCACTTGAAGCTGTGAATGCATCTATCCCCATGTCTTGAGGAGTTTTTGCACTTTATTGGTTGTTATGTTGAACTCTGATGTATCATCTTCTGCTTTTCTTTTTCTTTCTTGGATTTGAAATAAGTTCACTTTCCACATTTATTTTTATTGCGATTAAGCGAGCGCTTAATTTTAGAGTATTTCTCATTCTGAAGCTCTGAAGGCTTGAAGCTGTGTGTGGCATGAATTTTAAATGAAATGTAAAATCTACTACTAGGTGATTGTAGTATGTAGGCATATGAAAGGTGGTATCTTTGAGTAGAGTTCTGTCAAGAAGTTGACCAACCAGGTGTGTGTAACGTTTATTAGACTTGGGAGATCTCTTACATGGTTTTCACTCTATTTTCGTTTCATTTCTGCTCTACTTGCCTGCTTTGCGTCAATAAATTTGTATACACCATCTTTTGGATTTTCCTCAACAATGGGAAATGAGAGGCATGATGCCTATTCCTTTTACTTTATTATTCTTTGTTTTTCCTTTGAATTCCTGAACTGTTTTAGATTTTTGACAAGTGCAGAGGTACTTTCAACATAAGCCATTGGGGCAAGTTGTTATAGACAATTCTTGAATCTGACTTAAGGAGTTGAACATTGATAATAGCCTCTTTCTGTTTTCATTTTATTTTACTTTGTTCTGTTATACTGTTTAATCAGAAGTGTTGAACATTGATGGTTAGTGCAAATGATGCCCCTATGAATTTCAATGCATGATGTTTCCGTAATCGATTCTTGTATGTCAGTACTTGTACTCTTAGTTTTAAAACCATGCACCTTTTCTCTTGTAGCGACAATATGTGGTGTATCCACCTGAAGGACCAAGACCTCCATCTCCTGAGGAACTAAGGGAAATGGCTCGCGAATTAGCCTGTGAAAGAAACAATCGATGATTTTCACGTCTTCCTGGATTCACTAAGCTTGTTGTGGTATATATTACATTTTCAACATCAGCTATCCTGTTTGGATATCAATAAGCCACATGATCAAAATTGTATGCATGAGAAGCAAACCTATCACTTGTGTGGCAGATAATATGCACTACTATATCGAGTACATTGTTCTTGAGTCGTAAGAGAAGTTGTACCGGAAAAAATAGGCCCGTTTTGGCCCATTTCTGATATCAATTATTGTCGAGTCGTCGAAGTTCTCTTCCATCAAGTGTGCAAGTGTGCAAAAAGGTTGTCCTCACCGTTGCGAAATCTGCAAGTTGCCGCTTCCAAAACCATTGGCAGAACGGTTTTATGGTATTGAATTTGAAGAGGGATATGCAAACTGTGTTGGTCCATTGTTTCTTGATGTCCACCTTCTTCTATTTGAACAATTTGGCTGAAGCAGATTTAATATATCGTTGGCTATTAATTTTGCACAAACACGGGAGCGTAATGCACGGGAATTGTCTTATAGTTACTCAGTCAATGAAGGATGCAATAAAGTATGGTGAGAGTATAAAATCCGTCTTTTGGTTATACAGCATAACATCAAAGCCCTTTCTTACTCGGAGGAGTGCAATAGATTGCTCAAGGCAAACATATCTTTAAGTAAGTGCATCAGGTTGTTTAAATAAGTAGCTGAAGCAAGTAGTTCATATTTTAATAAATTAAAAGAAAAAGACATGCATTCTGGGGAAATAAATATACATCTCTTTTAATATTAATCCATCAGGCATATGTCCTTTTTCTGCACTATAACTTCTGTATTTTGGTAGTGATTTTGCACAATGGTTTATGATTGTGGTTATTTGCAATAGGTTGATTCGATCTTCACGTTATTTTAATGGAATTTAAATAAATGTTTATGGCATATGTCGGTGGAGATCAGAAGAGTCAGAGACAAAATATGAGGTCTCTAATCACGCGCTGCTACGTGTACAAAAAGAGAAGAGGTTTAAAATTTTTTTGTTTTTAAAAAAGAGTTGCTTGTATACACGACAACGCGTGATTAGAGACATTATATTTTGCTTCACCTTCTGTCTCTCCTGTCTCAACCCGGGATATGTTCTTTTTTTTTGCACTAGTGTCTGCTATACACCAGCTGGAGAATCGATATCTACGTCTTCTCGGGTATCGCCTTTGCATTTCATACGACTTTGACATGAGAGAGTGTTCGCAACTCCCACCTAAACATAAGAGTTACTGGGTGATGTATCACTGAGCCAGTTATTGTTGAACTGTAATATTATTTGTGTGTATATATATATGTGTGTTCACGTGTATGTTTGTTTGTGTTCTTTTGTAAATTATTTGAACGCAACATTCGATGTGACATGTGTCACCGGGAAACAAACTTAGTGTGTTTCTAACACTAATTGCATGCATCCGATCCTTTATACTCTGTCATAGGCGGGAAGCTGTAAAGGAATGAGGTAATGTTATTGTTGTTGTAGTAGTATTCGATGTGACGTGCATGTTGTATATTAAAATTGTGCTAAATTTACTATTAAATGGTCTGAAGTTTAAATTTATATAAATGACATAGAATTGAATGAGTGACCGGTATGATAACATGTGGATAGTTATTGAATCGGCAATCGGGTTTCTCCGATTTTAGAGTTGTTTTAAGTTGTAAATTTTTACAAGACAGCAAGAACTATGGGTGCAGAATCACACCTCGCCATTGTTGACACAACACGCGTCATCAAAGAGAGACTGTCTGGATTGGTTCTGAGTTTTGGAGTCCACTCTACTACAAATCACATTATTTCCTTTGATTTTGCAGTTGTAAATCTTCCCCTATCAAACCACATCAAATTTTGATTCTCATGTGATTTGATCGTTCCACTTTCCTCACCAACCCCAAGAAGACTAAATTATCTTGTGTTATTTTGGGTAAATAATAGACTATCTCTTAGAAGAATTCAACAACAACATTATCCCATTGTTTTAGAGGTTCACGTCTATAGCAGATATAGAGAGTTCGGACATATACGTAACCATACTAATATATTAGAAACACATAGATGTTGTTTTCCGATGATCCATAATAAAAATTACATCAAACTGTATCGATCAACTGCTACTTCACAATATAAGACACAGCTAATCTAATGAGTTATTGTGTTCCTCGGATGAGAGATTGAGGAGGTGGGCATGGGGGTGGGCAGAGTGGACTTTTAAAAAAATGATTTTGTTCTCATGGTACATACCTCGTGTTTAGCATTAGCGAATAGTGGAAAACACATGGGAATTTAGATTGCGAAATACACGGTTTTGGAGCTACTTTAGATTGACTTCAATTTTAACGAGGCAAACTGAAGTACGTTGAATTTGACCCGTCAGCTTGAAAGTATGTTCAAATTTAAATTTTATATAAAGTAATGTGTATTTGGATATCATAAGTTTCGCATATACAATAATTATTTTCCACACATATTTGACATGTAAGTTTGAAATCAACTTCATTGGTACTAGGATGTAAACCCAAGTCATACGGAATATCTCACTTATTATTACGAGCATAAGATATCTAATGCTAAACAGCTAAATTTCAATTATATACTTGTTTCAGTGTTTGGCTGAAATATCATTTGAATATTATATGTTTTTCAATCCTACATTTGAAGTGAAAAATAATTAATTTAGCTCAAAAATTAAATGGGCTGGACGATAACCCTAATTGGATCGTTTACACCTTTTAGTTCATTCAGATTGGCCTTCATTAGATAATTGGGTTCTAAGTCGGTTAGTAAATTTTGAATGTGGACAAGCTTCAACCGACTTTCTTGTTCAGTAAACCTTTCAAGGTACATTAAGGGGCACATGTGATAGGCGTTTTTTCATTGAGATGTCTTTTTTTTTTTTCCTTTATATTTCATCGGTAGTATTGTCACGGTTTCATTTGAACATATATTGAAACGGAGGAAGTAATTACTGTGTGAAGCAATAGATCAACTTAGAGTATTTGTCAGGAACTGTTGCCGTTCATACGTAGCAACGTACAAGGCAACTACTACATCGTCTTGTTGTAGATGTAGTTAATCATACAACTTGTCATTGTGATTCCTTTAATAAATTAAAAATCAAGTTGGTTGCATTAACATCGCATGTGGCCAAATTCCAAATAACGTATACAATGTAGTAGTTGTCTTGTCATGAGTCCGTTCCAAGACTTCTACTCAGACGATTCTACAGGTGGAACCGCCATAAAACTGGATGTTCCGTGGGTTCAGAAAACACAAAGATGTCGCTAAGTTTTTGATTTGTTCGTCTATTTATTCTTTAGAACTAAGACGGTGAGAACTCTTAAAACAAAAAATTTAGTTCCGAACATAAATTTCTATGGTGTAACACTTAGTTTTCTATGGCAATTGTAACATGCTGGAACCCTTGGAAAACTTGGCGTTGCTACAATCAATGCTAATTAATCATCACATAATGGATAAGGTAATCAATTAATAAATTAAACGGCTACAAAACTCAAATTTGACGTTGGTAAAATCGGCACTAATCAACACGTCATCAATTCGGGTAATCGATTGGTAAAATCAGAGGAAGTTAATTCAGTTTCTTAAATTTATTAATTAAAATCGATCGTCTTCGACTTGTCTCCATGTTATTGGTCAAATCGACCAACATTTGCTTTCTTCTTCATGTTATAGCCCATGTTTGAATGCACACAACTTACAAAATTCTGCTTTAAAAATTGGTCCTTGACCATGCTTAGAAAATATAATGCTGTTTTATTGTTGGTTTGATGTGATATATCATCTAATAAAGCCTTCTTATTGGGCCATGTCTAGCAGATTGTGATCTTCTCTTCTTTTTTAAGAAAGGATCAATCTATTATTCACAAATCAAAGTTTTCAGTATGTACAATGTCACTACGGATTCTGGTAAAATTACACTTGCATTCTTATACTATCAATATCAATATGATTGGCTATATTCAGAACATGTAGACGATGGCCTATTGCTTGAATGAACTGTGCCGGCAGAGTGTTGGGTGCAGATTATGATCTTCTCTTTGTATTTAAATATAATGCTAACATTAAAGCAAAATGACTCATTAAATTGGATACGCTTCTTATATTGTGAAGTAGCAATTGATCGGCATAGCTTGACGCATCATTATGGGTCATCGGAAAACAACCTCTGTATGTTTATAACACATGAGTATGGTTGTGTACATCCAACCTCCTCATACCCTGTCATAGACGGGAGCCTCTAATGCAATGTGATAATGTTGTTGTTGCTGCTGCTGACGTTAAAGCTACATTTATTATTTATTTTTTTTTTAAAAAAAAAGAGGCTAGATGCCGCCCTGGATTTCTTTTTTTCTTCCTGTTGTTATTTCTTCTGTTTAATTTGGACACGATCATAGACGCATTTTAGTGGTAAGGTGATCCTTTGTCTCATGGCGTGACTGCTTCCGCTCTCTACCAATATGGTCAATAAACGTGTCGACATAACTATAGTTTACTACTGTGTTCTTATTTTGTTCACATATATATAGTATGTATATGATTATTGTTTGATATAATTCATAATCGTATAAATTGCCCTTTGGGAATTAGAAGGGCGCAGTAACGGGTAAGTAAGTACATGACAATGCAAAAATTAAATAAAAATGAAAAGGCAAAAACAAGAATAGACACACGGGGATGCTCAGCCACTTCTTCCGCTACTTGTTAGTTGTTACCCCCCCCCCCCCCCCGGACAAAACTCCCCTCCCCCCGCAGCATGCATGATAACAACTTATATCCCTAGACGTTGGCTTTTATAAACAATTTGAGTGCTCTTTAATTATATACCAGTGGTTTCACTCGTAAAAATTACTAATTGATTTTACTTCAGAGAGTGGATATGACTTAAAGATGGAGACTGTAAATCTCGTCAATGGTGAAACAATAAAATACGATGAAGTGGAAATATCCTGTGAAAAGCGTGGGAAAGATAATTGATGTGCTATTGCATTGTGAGAGTAACAAAGTGTTAGTCAAGATAGTAAAGATGTAATGTTATTATGTTAAAGGACTGTATGACATATTTTGCATTGTGGTTTTTGGATAGACTAAGTTACGAAAGAAAGTCAAAAATATTATAGTTTTAATCAAAAAAATTATTTTTATTGTAGTTTTAGAAGTAATTCCATATGTATAATAAACTGTTTTGTCAAAACTGTTGCGTGGCATACAAATGGTTTTAAAAAAATCGTGTTATGCCACTTTGACAGTGGACATAATAAGGTTTTGACAGAATTGTGGCCCATAATACGGTTTTGCCAAAACCATGTTGTATCCAACTTTTTTTTTAGAAAAAATCTCATTTTCTCAAAAATCCATGCATATTTTCTATAGAAACATAACATTTCTCAGCAAATAATTATTTATGCCATTTATTCGAATAAAATGACAACTTCATATTTGTGTATAGTTTTTTTTATGGTCGTGTCCACACCTTTAATGAAAAAAAATCTTAATTTCAGCATCAAATTATTTTTATATCTATAAACCAGATAAAATGACAACTCCAAAAATTCAAATATCTTTTTATTTCAGAGTAAAATGGTGCAAATACAAAATAAAACAAATATACAGTTGGAATAAAATAGATAAAATAAGAAAAATCAAAAGTGTACACAAGTATGTCTCAATACAAAATGTCGTAGAGAAAAGTACAAATACAGCCCACGGTTACCACAACGCTTCCTATATCTCGGCCTCTGAGCAGTTGTATTACGTATGGGTGGACCTAGTTTTTTTTTTTTGAAAGCTATGGCTGCGACTGAATGCGGTGGCGGGATATCGGTCCCGTGAGATGATACATGTATCTTAGTCCTCTTGGAATCTTTACTTTTATCATCATGTTCCTATACATATTATTAATAATTTTTATATATATACTACTCTAAGACCTTTCTTTTCAAGCAATCTCCACATGATATTTAGTTGAACTTTATCATATGCTATTTTCAAATCAATGAAAGCCATTTACAAATTTTTTTTCTTGACATCTCTTTATTAATCTACTCAAGAGAGGAATAACCTATATTGTTGACATTTTCAATATAAATTTAAATTGATTTTCAGATGCATCAGTCTCTTTACAAAGTCTTTTTGTCAATCGCTCGCTACCAGAGCTTTATTGTGTGACTCATTAACTTAAGTCCTCTATAATTTGTACGTTCTTGTATATATTTCTTTTGTTTTCATACAGAGGTGCTAAAGTCCTGTTCCTCCATTAGTCATGTATCTTTTTAGTCTTCACAATCTTGTTAAGCAAAATCTGTGAGCCCATAATACTTTCTTTCCTTATGTATTTCCAAGGCTCAATTAGAATACCGTCGGGTCCAATTGTTTTACCATTTTTCATCCTTTTCAATCGAACTTTCCTACTATAATTTCTATCATCTTTAGAGCTACGTAACTCGCCTATTACAAGTTCATCTCTCACCGATTTACTAAAAAGTTTTTGTAATTATCTTCTTCATCTATCTTTTATTGTCTTTTCATGTACAAAAATCTTGTTATCTTTGTATTTGATGCATTTAACTTGATTCAAATCGTTGATCTTCCTTTCTCTCATTGTAGCAATTTTACACATCTCTTTCACTTCTTTTGTGTCTAAATGTTTATAAAAATCTTCAAACGCCTTTGATTTGGTTTCATTTACGGCATGTTAGCTTCTTTGTTAGTAATCCTATAATTTTTTGCTTCTTGTTAGTAATCCTATAATTTTTTCAATTCTCTTGATTCCTCCACGTGTTCAACCTTTGACTCGCCAAGTAAATTTCTCGTTATTTTTTATCTTTACCTCTACATCCTCCCACACTTTATTTGCATGACCGTTTAAATTTTTTAAGACTAATTGCTTTAATGCTACTTTTCTAAAATATGTTTGCTTAGCTTCTTTCAAATTCGACAATTTTATCTTAGGTTCAATAGGCCTTTGTTTTCTCAATCTTCTATATCGGATACGGACATCTACACTACAAGACGGTGTTGTGTGGTTAATCTTTCTTCTGAGATCATCTTACAGTCCATAGAATCTCTTCTATCTCTCTACAAGTCATTAAATAGTCTATGTGTGACTTATTTGGTTTACTTTTGAATGTAACCAAGTGTTCATGTTTTTGTTTAAGAAAAACGTATGAGTCATTATAAGGTTATTCACTATTGTGAAATCTAAAATTGGTCTTATATTATTGTTTCTATTTCTAAAAACAAATCCACCGTGTACCTTATTGTAATCTTTATTCTCTTTACCTACACATTCATTTAAATTTTCTCCTAAAAAGGTCTTCTCAAGTATTGGAATTTCACGCACTACATCTTCTAAATTTTTTCAAATATGAATCTTTATAGCCTTCTCTAAATCCACTTGAGAAGTATATACTCTAATACTATTAACTGTTTCTTTTCCACCATCAAATTAAAGGCTATAATTATATCTTCTTTTCTAATACTAATAGAACAACTTGCACAATAATTATAATAATTGAACAACTTGCATATAATTGCTAATATTGAGCAATGTTTTAGGTGGCTTAGAGATGTATAATCATTGCACCATTATATAATTGCCAACGATTGTATGCTTCAAAACTACTTTAGTGGCTATTTTTTGAACGGTGGACATGAACTTATTAAGTCATTAGAATTGACTTGTGTGTTTTGATCTATCATCTACCCTGCAAATGGGAAAATAGAATGTTATCCAAACAACTAGATAAGTTCAGCATATTTTAGTACAGCACAAAAAAGAAAAGATAAAAAAGAAGAAAAGATAAAGTGAGAGTGATCGTTTAGATTAGTCTTAGATTCAGACAATGTTTATGTTCAAGATGAATAAATAAAAAAATTAAAATCAGGGTCATATGATTTACTTAATTATGTATATTTCAAAATTTCTATTTTGATTTATACATATATATGTATGTGTACGTGTGTTAATATATATATATATATATATATATATATATATGTATGTATGTATAATTATGTATGTGTATAGATGATAGTATATATGCGTGTGTATGATATAACTTTTGAATTTTGTCCAACCCTTATTTCAGAAACAAATAAATATAATAATGCAACTATTTCACTAATTTCATTGTAGTTGACGAAATATGTTGATATTAAAGATTTTATTAGTTGATTGGTCAAGCTTAAAAGTTACTTGGGAGGAACAGATTAGACATTACTTACTAGATTTGTATCTGTTTGAAGACATGGTTCAGAATAGGAGCTCATAGATATGAAGGATTAAGGTTAACGAGATTTAGGTAGGATATAGTAGAGACGAATGATTAAGGTTAGCGAGATTTAGGTAGGATATATGGACAACTTAGAGTAAATAAAGGAGTTTAGATACTCGCTCAACATTAGGTTAACTTTGCATTTTTTGGTGTTTGTCTTTGTCTTGTATTATTTGTCATTCATTATGTGTCTATGCATGTATATATAGAGCCAGAGGTCTCGCTGGAAGCGAACTCTCTATCCTTTAGGATGGAGGTATTGTTTGCCTGCCTCTCACCCTCTCCAGACCCAGACCCTAGTGGTAGCTTTTACTGTTGTTGAGATATACTGTGAGTGTGTGTTGTTGTATTGATCAAGCTTAAACGGTTAAACCTGAGGCCCAAAAAGTTTTAGGCCCTAATTTAAATAAGTGTAGAGTGCTTCCCAATTAATATAATAGTTTATTTATCTGCTTATTATATTGGCTTATTTTCATGTATTGTAGTGGTTAGTTTATTCGGTTTGTTTTAGATTTATGTATATTTTGAAGTGTTCATCGTATTTTAGATATTATTGATTTATAGTTACAAAAATAATTATGCATACCCTTTTCAAAATCCTAAATCCGCAAATGATTCAATACCACCCCTTTGCTACTAAAAGGCAAATGTTCGAATTTGAAGACGCGTACAATGTGGGTGTTACACTCTGTAGGGACAATTGCTCTACCACCTTGTGTGAGTCACCGCGTGCAGGTTTGCAAACCTGGAAGGCCATTGGATACCTGATTTGTATCCTCCACAAAACTTCATAGGGCTGTATTTGCTACCTGGAAAAAGATAAAGCCATGTCTCTCCAAGAAGCTCAATCACCTTTGCTTTCTTCGAAAGAAACTTCGAGCACATCTGAATAAACAAAATCATAAAATTCCTAACAGATATATAGATTAAGTTATAACTTTCATACATATATCATAATTTGAATAAATTCATAGTATATTGTAAAGTCTTCAATTTTCGGTTAAATAAAGATAGGAAGAACATGTAACCAACTGATCCTTGCGTTCAAGTTTTTCCAACTGCTCATTAAGGACATTCCAATATCAGTACGCTACCACCACACTGACATTCCAATATGATTAATTTCTATACTTTCGGATAGAGGTATTGTTTACATCACGCTTATCTTTATAAGATTATAGTGATAACTTTTGATGTCGTTAGGATAATGATTGATGATGATGAATATTTTGGCTTGATCTCGTTTTTATATATTAACTTTTTAAATACATTATATAAAAAATTTTGTTTAATTTTATTTTTGTAAATAGTTATTTGAAAAATATCGTTTGCTTGGTTTTCTTTTAACCTTATTTTGAGCCTGTCCAGTTTGGTGATTATAGTCATGGTTTTTGATTATGATTTTTGAATTTTCATGATATCGTGTTTGATTACACTTGATGTAAATATTACGACTAACTATATTTTATACAATAAATTATTAATATTTGTCATTTATAAATTTAATATGAACTCATCTTAGATTGTGCATGTGTAACCCACTTAAGCATTTTCCAAAAATCACCTCCGAATAAATTTGCCTATGTTCCTTTTGTATACTTTGTATGTATGAAAAATATTGTTTTAATTGCCTTTTCAATGTACTATATTTTATAATTTCTTTGTTTAAGAACGTTATTATTCAATATGTCTTTGTAAAATTAATAAGGTTTTATGTTGGTAAATCTGTCATGCTTTCAAGAATACTGCAATGATATAGAAATTTCTATTGGAACAGTCTTGTTATGAACTAATAAGAAGAAGATATAAAATTTACAAAAGATGTGTTTTTCCATCTTTATTTTCTTATTAGTCCATATTATTCCAATGCAATGTTTTTAAAGATTGTTTTATACTCAATATTAAAACAGAAAGTGAACATTTTTTTAATTTTTTTGTCAAACAAAAACGAAAACATCACTTGCAATACAAGACAGAAGAAGTATAAAGTATGGGAGCAGTGTGGTATATTCTTATTGAGTAACTTGTTTTCTTTCAAAAAAGCATGGTTTGCTAATATAAAAAACCGCCAAGTACCTGAATTTTCATGTAGTTACGTGAAACAGAGACAGTGAAGTCGCTAAATACCTGAATTTATATCTTTCATGTAGTTCCATAGAACAGAAACATTAGAGACAATGAAGTCAATAAATACCTAAATTTATATATTTTATGTAGTTCCAGAAAGACATTAAAGTCTCGAGAGAGATTTCTCCTTTAGAAAAAGCAATTGATGGTGTTGTTTAAATTTGCTCCCGTTGGGGTGGTGGATAGAACATATCCATCAGATTCTCACATAAACAACTCAACGGTAATATTCTCACCCATTATTAAACATTTGTATGTGGTAAAAAAGGACTCACAATTCACACACATTACCCTGGGAGTGGGGATGAGATCTCCTCACCGTGCGACCCAGGACGCGACACGTGGCAACAGTAGGAGGTGGTGAGGCTGGATGAGGGTTATCCTCACCCAGCCTCACCACCTCTTTTTGCCACGTGTCGCGCGGTCACGCAAGCGGTGAGGGGGAGCGGTGAACTCAATTGAAGAATGACTTTTTCTTTATTTTATTATCATGAATATCATTCTGAACTCCGAGCATTTCCAAAAGGCGTTGGAGGAGAAGGGGGGAAAATAATTTTATCTTTTCTTTCCTGATGGCTTTTTCACCTCTAATTTTAAAGTGTTAAGCCTCCTATGTAACAGATATACAAATTCCTCTGTCTCAATATCAAGATCTTAATAGTCATACGTTAAAACTCATTATGTTATTATTACTTCTTATGTTTTAAAAATATTGTCTTGTTTGATTTGAGTACAACTATTTGGTCATTATTTTTATTCTACTCCTAATTCATTAATTGAAAAAACTAGAAAAAGAATACAAGTACTTATTGAAACGGTAATATAAGAACTTTCATTACTAAACTATGATATTTTTAAAAAATTGAAAATATTTTTAAGATAAATAAAATAAAAAGTATAACAATATTTTTAAGACAATAAAATTATATATTATTGTTTCATTAACCTTTGCTGCGAGTTTTCCCCTCTTTAATATTAAGGTGGCGTTTGGTTCACACTTCGGTATCAGAATCAGAATCGGAATAGGTATGAAAGGGTATGAGTTTGGAGTATATGAGTTTAGATGTAAAAGTCAGAGTTATTTGGTGTTGAAGTGGGAATGAATATGATTGACATTGATGGTGTTTGGAACGTATCGAAATTTAAATGAGTATCGAATGTTGGCCGTCGGAAAATTGACCGAGAAAATTTGACCGACCGACGACATTGGCGGGCGTTGACCAGTTCGAAGCCATATCCCCATTCTCCATATTGATAGACATGGGAGTTAGTGCCCCCAGGGGCATAGTCCAGTGGTAAGTGGCAAAGGTGATTGGGGCTAGAACCCCGACGTTCCGAGTTCGAGTCAGTGTGGAGACAATTCTTGTTGAAATATTACAAGGGTTACCTCTGGGCTGGCTGAGTCTCTTGTGTCCTCTCTCTTTGCAGGGCTGCCGGTGGAGCACATCCCTCGATTTACATCCCACCTGACTAAGGTGGCTCTGGTACAGGTGGGGGGAGAACCCACTCCCTCATCAAAGACATGGAAGTTAGTATATCAAAGAATGATATTCATTACTAAATATTCGGATATCAATCCAAACTCCATACCCCTATTTCCCAAAGAAACAACTTTTATGGGGTTAAAATTTTAATGAGAAAATTTGACCGACCATCGACGTTGGCGGACGTTGACCAGTTCGAAGCCATACCTCCATTCTCCATATTGATAGACATAGAAGTTAGTATATCAAAAAATGATATTCATTAATAAATATTCGGATATCAATCCAAAATCTATACCCCTATTTGCCAAAGAAACAAACCGAACATCCTCTAAAAGACTTCGCATTGAACCTAACGTGGAGTGGGTGGAGAAAGGACTTGGAAGTCTCTGCTCACTCGGTTGCGGATGCATGTGTTTAACGCTTGAAATTTTATTTGTTGAAATGACGATGTGACAGTAATTATTTGCGGTATTCATACTGCCGACCATTTACTTTTGAGTCAACGGATCTGGTCGCCGATATTGTGGAAACATCATTAATAACCTTCTTCGTTTTATTTTTTTATCGTATTAACTAAGATTATATAATGTGTATTAAAATAATACATTATATGATACTATAATAATATTCACAACATAACTTTAAATAGTGTGAAAGAAAATGTAATAGAAGATATCTTTTTCCGTTATTGCTAGAGCGATTCATACGTAGCTACTTGGACGATTTTGACCTTTTATCTACATCATTCACTCAGCAATTTTTACTTTTACAGTTTTATATGCAGTTTTAATGGATTTTTAGACGTTGAGGTATTAATTCATCTTACGTTATGCTCATTACGCTTTTTCCTTTTCTTTTCTTTTCTTTTTGGAGTATAGGGAATTTCAGTTTTCAGAAAACTTTTGGGTCTAGATATAGTGTCTTGTTGGAAACACTCAAAAAGAAATCGCCAGAGTTTTCTCATAACAGCAAGTTCTTGTGTTCCAAGAGGGGTCAGATCTGTCCTACTCTTTTTCCTTTAATATTAAAATTTGTGGCAATCTTTCATTTCATCATGGACCACCCTCAGATTCAGATGGAAATTCCATCACAAGAAAAGAGGGGAAAAAAGGATAAAGAAAAAAAAATGAGAACTAGATTTTTTTTCCCCTAAAGAGGTAACATGTTATTTATAATAATGGATTTCTAAATTTATTAGAAGCATTTGTTGGGAAGGAGGTCAACTGACAGCATGCGGTAAAACCGTAAAAGAGAATTAGCCAGAGCAAAAGACCAATACCTCATGTCCATGGGTCTTTGCCGTTCCAACCACAAGTAATTTTGTAGAGGATGCAAATAAAGATCTTATAGACTTCTAGGTTGACAAGGCTTTGTCAGAGATCTCCTGTAAGTTGTCTACTGCAAACCAAATAAGCAATCATCTAACCTAATTGAGACGAATACAACGGTTTCGTTATTAGGGATGACAATTTCAGACACGACACGAAACACGACCCGAACCTGACACGAATTTTCACGGGAATGGGTATGACCTTGGCGGGTTTCGTGTACAAATCGGGTAAGACCTGAAAGATACACGCCAATGGCGAGTCGGGTCCGGGTATACCTGCGGGTACCCGTTTATACCCGTTTATACACGAAATTTAAAAAATGTATTTTAAATAAAATTTGTAATTAATAAAATAAAAAAATAATTTTTTTCAAAAAAGACTACCACGCTACAAAGTAACCCCGCTCGGTTCTCCTCTTCCTCCATTCCCAAATCCCATTTCTTTAATCTATTATTGCAGAGTCAAGTGATTTGAGTTTAGAGGACCTCACTCATTTTAATATTTAACATTTGGTTGTGTATTTATTGTTGATTCATACATTGTGTCAATAGTCATTTAAGTACACGAAACCTGAAAAATACACGAAACCTGAAAATACCTGAAAAGTACATGAAATGACATGTACATAACTTGAAATATTTGTACTTATCAAGTTCGTAGGTATACCAGATACACGACACGAAACCTGACATGTACGGGTTTGGGTATCTACATCCATACACGCGAAGCAAACGGGTAAGGTATGGGTATGACACTTTGATACACGAAACCCAAAAAATACGAAACACGAAACACGATACACGACCTGTTTAACAGCGCTATTCGTTATTATTGACAAAGACAACTGCACAATATTTCCTGTTAAACAGCATGCGCGGGGGTTAAAATTGTCCGGACAGAATTGGTCGGGCAATAGGAACAGCTGTAGGTGGTAGTAGTCTAGTAGGACCCGCATCGTGTAGATTACACGTCGGATCTAATCATCACAATGATGGATACTTCCTTACGGAAAAACTCTCTTCACATTGAAGATAATCATGCACTTTTATAGGATTAGGAATATAATTTTTCAGATATACAGAATTGCTAGAAAAGTCCAAGGTTCAAATCCCGCAGCCTGTAGGTGTCTTATCTTCAGACTACAATGTAGGTTTTGAAGGTGGACTTCTAATGTGCGTCTACGCGTTCTGTGCCTCTCTCTTAGCGGGCCGCTGAGTAGCTGATTTATATCTTTCCAGCTGTCTTGTCGGGTCCGAAATGTGGGGGCCCTTGTAGTGGGGTTCAACCTTTTTTTTTTTGCTAAAAAGGAATATAATTTTGCAAACTATTTGCTTATTTCATATTATTCAAATTTGGTGATTTTTTGTTCTGATTATCCAAGTTTACAATAACTGTTTCATCAATGTAAAATGAAGTTAAACGTAAGTAAATACATAGCATTTGACAAGAATATCTGGAATACATTATAAACGTTAAGAAAAAGGGACAATTTCCTTTCGCCAGTGTTTCAAGGAAAAGTAAAAACTAATCCAATTTTGAAAAGATCACAGACCATACAGCAATCATCCATCCACATCAGATTTACGTTTACCTCGTTCCACACACCATACAAATCACATTCACCGTACAACTTTTACCTAGCCCCAGGTAAGGAAAAGAGACCTAAGCCAAACAAAAATCCTCAGACCTAGTCTTCTCTCTGTATTAATAGGACCTCTACTCCCTTCGAATAATCACAATCTCATTTCCTGTATAAACCATCATCAAAATCTTCCTTGTACATAATTTCCAATATCAAGATGAGAAAACCAAAATTCCTCTTTCCAATCAATTCTCCACCGAGGTTGCTAGTACTTCTTGTTATCTTTTAGATTGTTAGGTTTGTTCCCCAGTTGGAATTTCATGGAAGCCACCAAAAAGGTTTCTGTTCCGCCACCCGCCGGGATTTCAAGAACCACCAGCGGCGGCGGGAGTGGTTCAATTTTGCAGAATAAATATCAACTTGGCCGCCTTCTGGGGCGGGGCAACTTTGCAAAAGTGTATCAAGGGAGATGTTTGGAGGACAGCTCGGAAGTTGCGATCAAAGTGATTGACAAAGCAGCCAATGTGAAAGCACCTCTTGAGCAATTGATTGTTCAAGAGATCTCCGCCATGCGCCGCCTTGGCCACCACCCTAATATTCTCAAACTCCATGAGGTTCTGGCGTCGAAACCGAGAATTTATTTGGTGATGGAGCTAGCCCCTGGTGGTGAGCTTTTCTCTAAGCTGAAAAAACGTGGCCGTTTCTCTGAAGCCACCTCAAGAGAGTATTTCTATCAGTTAATTTCTGCCCTTCATTTCTGTCATCAACATGGGATTGCTCATCGTGATATTAAGCCTCAGAATTTGCTTCTTGATGAAAAAGGAGCGCTTAAAGTTTCCGACTTTGGGCTTTCTGCTTTGCCTGAACAGCTAAAAGATGGTCTTTTGCATACTGCCTGTGGGACGCCGGCGTTCTCTGCTCCTGAAGTTATGCATGGAAAAGGGTATGATGGTGCAAAGGCGGATGCTTGGTCTTGTGGGGTGATTTTGTATGTGTTTCTTATGGGTTCTTTACCATATGATGATAGTAATCTTCCTGAGCTGTATCGTGCAATGCACCGTCGTGTATCTTTGCCTGATTCGATTCCACAGCCTGCTAGAGGTATAATTTACAGGTTGTTGGATCCGAATCCGGCGACACGGTTAAGTATTGAAGAGCTAATGAAGTTTGCTTGGTTCAAGAAACCAGCTCGAGCACAAGAGGCTGCTGTGCAAGGAGAGGTTGGTGGTGATGTGAATTTGGAGAAAGATTGTAAGTACATGGTTAATTTGAATGCCTTTGATATAATTTCGCTGTCGTGTGGGTTGGACTTGTCAAGGCTGTTTCATGTGGGATTGGGGAGAAAGGAGATGAGGTTTACTTCTCGTGCTCAGGTTGGGGAGATTGAGGAGAGAATGGTGAAAATTGGTAGAGAATTGGGGTATAGAGTGGAGAGGGGGAAAGGTGGTGGACTTAAATTTGCTAAACGTTACGTGGTTTTGGATGCTGAGATCTTGGTGGTGGCACAGGAGCTGTTAATGGTGGAGTTAAAGGTGGTGGATGGTAGGGTGGTGGAATTTGAGGAGTCTAAATGGGAAGTGCTGAAAGCTGGTTTTGCTGATATTGCTCTTTCATGGCACAATGACTGTGGTGGAGCTTGAAGTGTCGAGGGAAATATGGTTGTTATCTCAAGTTGGAAGGAGGAGACTTAACACAGTGGTTTGATGGGCACTTAGGTATTCTCTAACACTAATAGATTGCAGGACATGTTTTCTCAACAAGGGAGAGAAGGGGGGGGGGGGGGGAAGAGGGAGTAGGAAAGTCAAGGGCTTGCACTCTATGATGTAACAGAACATGGGGACACATTAGAATTCTTTTGTATAGTGTTTTATTTAGTGATGTATTGAAACTTATTTCCAGTAGTGAATTTAGAAACTTATGGCCAAGCACACTTGAGAAAAGATCATTGCTGATTATTTACCTCGGCAGATGAATGCACAAATGGTGCACCAAGTTGGTAACCAATATTAAAGGAATTTGAAGACTCTTTGCACCTAAAATGTGAGTAATGACACGTAACTTATTGAAATCAGTTCATATATACATACCTTCGATCCTCTGAATAATCTAAAGGGTTGTCACATATCAACATGTTAATAACCAGAGAGTAGATCCTGCAAGAAACAAGTTTACCAGCTTCGCCTTTTTTAATAGTTTCAGTAAGGGTGCCTTAGGTCATGATGGACTGAATATGATTAAGAATGGTAAGATGCAGTGCAAAACGAGTTCTTATGTGTATATTTTTTTCAGTCTAAGGGACGACTTGAGGGGGAAAATGACATGATGGACTGAATATGGATAAGACGATGTAAGCAACCAAAGAATACAACAACATTACTCATTTCCCAAGCTTCCGCCTATGACGGTGTAAGAGGCGAGACCAGGGTGGGAGAGTCGGGAGTGTGCAACCTTACTCATTTGTTGGAAACACACAAAGGTTGTTTCCGGATGACTCATAATGAAAATTGTGTCGATTGACTGCTACTTCACAATATAAGAAGTCCAACAAATTTAGTGAGTCATTTTATTTTATTCCATATTTCAAAGTCAAATAAGAGTGTTTCCTTGACTCCATTAGAAATGGAAACATAAGCAACCAAAGAATAAAAGGAGAAAAAAAAAGCAATGTGAAAACAACAGTCAAGATGCTGGACAGGACCAAACTCACAATGTAAAGGATAAGAAAATTCTAACATTTGATATATGAGGTACTTCTAGAATCAAATGCACAAGTTAAGAAAATGATATCATGGATTAAAATTGCATAAGTTCGTGTATCAAAGGCAATGTCAAATCAAAGAGCCAGGATGCTGCACAAGACTACAATAGTAGAATTTACAATGTCAAGGATAAGAAAATGTTAACATTTGATTCATGAAGTACGCAAAGCATCTGCATATGAAATCCTCGCATATAAAATTGGTTAGAGCATCTTAAATAGTTGATGCCATGTGAAAAACCCCAACTATATAATAATGCAACACTGGCTGAGCATGAGAATACTAACTCCCACCTGTATATTAACAAATACTGATGTTGAACCTGTGGATGACGGAACTGGAATTGCAAACGTGATGCCCTTAATCTGGTTGTGGTGATTAGAGCACAGGTATTTCTGTGTAACCCCATTGTATACTGTAGAATCATCTTTGTCTCTTCAAGAGCAGATTTGTTTAAAGCATTGGAGGTTAGCATCATCCTCGTAATACAGTGTTGCCACATGTTTTGATTACAGAAGAAAGTGTGGCTTTCCACTTTTGTAGGCAAACTTGAGCATCATCCTCTCTCAATAGCTCAAGGTGGGCAATTTCCTCACTTGAGACTCCAGATTTGAGTAAAAGGATACCTAGGGCCTTAAACATATAATTATCAGGTTGGCTAGCTGAAACCAGCATGTCGTTAAAGACTTCTGACGCTTCCTTGTATCTTCCATAAGATGCACATAAATTAAGCACATTGTTGCAACTTAAGAAATATGTCAGAAGTCCTAGTTCTTTCATCTCCTTGGCAATTCGAATGGCCTCCATAAACCTTCCATTTCTCTTGTACATAACATCATAGCACAGGAAAATTCATTTGCTTGATTTTTTCTCTTCAAATTTCGAAAAATGACCTCTGCCTGTTTGACTATAGATAGTCTGCGTAGATGTCGATCATACAATTTGAAGAATATGGATCCGCACCTGCATCAAATGATTGAAGCACTTGGTATGTGTGTTGGGCTTCTTCCAAGTATCCAACAGTAGCATAAAGCTTTATCAAAGAGCGACAAATAACGGCATTCAGAGGAACAGCGGCACTACTCATTGAATTCAAACATTTACTAACCTCCTTAACACTGCCAATGTCAGCAAATGCATTTATTATCATACCATAAACAACATCAGGAAGGATTCCAAAAGCAGCCATCTCCTCATATAATGCCATTGGTACTTCCAACTTCTCTAATCCTGTGAAGCTAAAGATTACAGCAGAATAAAGGACAAAATCATCCACCAGGCCTGCCTCCTGCATTTTCCTGACATACGCTTTTGCCAAATGGAGCATCTCAGCGCCAGCTAATGTCTGTATCAGCGTGCTACAGCTACATCTATCATGCACAATTCCATATTGCTCCATCAAATGAAACGACCTACAAGCCTCCTCATATTTCTTGCCAATTCCATAAGCCTTGATCATCACGTTAAACACAAGAACAGCGAGCTTATTGTTATCTCGACAGCAGTTGAATACCTTTTGACCATGCTTCCCAAAATTATCTATATTTGTTGAGTAACAGTCAGAAGTCATGTTCCCTGTAAGGTGAAATCTATGGAACCATGATCATTCAGTTTCTAGCATCTCAGATTCTACATACATTCTAGTCACAGCTGGCTGTGTAAGTTCATCTATTTCATAATCCTTCTCCTTCATCTCCACCATAAGTTCTTCAGCTTGAACAACGAAATGTCTCTGTGAGAATGCATACAAGAGGGTGCGGTAACTTACAATATCTGGTTCCAGAGAAGCGACTTTCATTTCCTTAAAGTAATTAGCAACAGCAACCATATCATTGTGCTTAGCATAAACATAGATGACAATATTATAGGTTCTAGTGTCTGGGGGAGATTGAATATCATTCATCCATCTAAGCAGGGATGAAACTGTATCCAGTTGGCCACGGTTCCGGAATATGTGAAGCATGATAGTTGATGGCAAAATTCCGTTTCTGATCATCTCTTCAAAAGTTTTACATGCTTCTTTCAGTTGTCCGGCCTTCCCATAAGAATCAATTAAATTGTTATACGTGCGTAAGCTAAGACAAGAGCGAGGTTTAGTATCACGCTTGCTGTTTTTACAAGTCAGCAACTTACCATTCACATTTGATCCTTCCATAGAATTGTCTGCAGATCACTTGCTGAAATACTCCTCTGCCTTCTTGAAGTCCCCCACTTTCTTGTACATATGAACAACTATTCCCATCGTTACCTCATCTGGTTCAATGCCTAGAGTACTCATCGTTTATAACCACTTCAAAGCATTATCAACACGACCATCTTTCCGATAAACATCAGTTAATGTTCCATAAGTTGAAGTTATAGGCTGAATTCTCTTCTCGCCCATCTCATTCCATAGTTTGTCGATTTCGTTCCACCTCCTGGCTTCTCCCAGAATTCTGAACATCATGTTGTAATGAATGGCATTGACTTTACAACAGCATCTCCTCTTAACCCATTCAAAAATCTCCATTGCTCTTCCCACCTCATTTGCTCTTTCAAAATTATACTTATTTCTTTATTAGTCAAACTCTACTCCCAAGGCATGAATGCCTCATCTAAATTGCAAAAAAGGTCCAAAACTTCCAATATTGCACGCATACGCCGTACATAATGTAGGCATTTCATCGAACAGAGTGTATTCATTCGCTTTGCCACCAAACCCTTCGATTCCATAGAACTATTCAAATCATTTGGAAGATACCCACACTTACTCTATTCTTCCAGGTGAACCCGAAAGTTGTCGTTTTTCTTCAATTCATTCTCCATTATTTTCACAGAACAACAGTAAGACCCGAAAACACCCTGTTTTCCATCATGAGATGCTAAGTTCTGGGTATTATGAGAACCATTGATTTTCTCATATTGGGTTTCAACAACCCCACATTTGGTGCAAAGCTTCTTGGGACTAGGTTTACTGGTTTTCTTGACAGATACCACAGAAAAGGATGGGCAACTGAAATTCGAAAATTTTGAAGAAGGTGGGGACGACTGGAAACACATGGCGGAATCAAAATGCTCAAGTATTGGAACCATTTTTCCTGGGTCATTTCATTATTCTGTTTGCTTCCCTGAATTTTTCAAGACGCCAGAGGTGCAAGATAACACCATTGTTATATTATAGTTTGAATAACATATATAAATCTGTGAAGTATCATTTGTCATAATTGCCGTCTTAGCTCAGTGGTAGGATTAGTTTTTCAGAATTATTTTTCTGCCTCTTTTTGTTTGAATACTCTTTCATTCCTTTTTTCCCTTCAATTTGTTACTTATTTCATGAATTTACTTGTAACATTTCTTTAATTCAAACTTTCAGGCTAATACATGAGCGATAAATCCATTGATATAGTAAAATCTGCAGCACAAACACAGAATATATAGCTTCAATACCACGAGATTATTATCCTCATTAATCATCAACAAATTTATCCAGCAGCCATTTTTTAATTAAATAGACAAGTAAGATATCGTATACGAGAAAGTATTTTATATGATATAAGCGTACAATCCCTTTTTGGATGAAGAATCATTTACAACGAAATGTATCTCTAAAACTATGTGTGAAGTAGCGTTTTTATGGTATTTTAGTTAAGGTTATTAATGTTATTATGATATTGTAACCTTTAGGGGTGTACATGATTTTTAAAAGGGTTAATTGCACCTGGTATCCATTGTTTTTCACGAAGTTTTAAGTAGCATCTAATGTTTCATGAAACACACTTGGCATCCAGACTTATAGGGTTAATAGACACCTGGCATCCAGATGACCTGCTGGTCGACCGTTGACCGCTGAAATCGACCTTTGACCGGACCTAACTCTACTTTTAACCTGATTTTAACCACAGTTTACAATTAATAAAATAATAAAGTCAAAAAAAATTAAAAGTTTAAAAAAATAATTCAAAAATCAATAAAAAAACATACACCCCACCTCATCTTCATCTTCTTCCCCAGACAACCGTAGATTTTCTTTGGAAAATTTCTCCAGTTGAATCCTCCATCAGATAACTCTCCTCTCTCCTCCAAATTCCCTCCTTTCTCTCTCTCCGAAAGAAAAGCGCCTCAGTTGCTTCTGCACCAGAAGAAAACAGAGCTCTAAGAATGGGAGATTTTGATGATGAGGAAATGAACCTGGCTCTCTTTCCTAAAAGATTTGGGAACTCAAGCTTTCTCATTGATTCCATTCCTATTGCTGAATTCCAAGGAAGGCCACTGGCTGATCACCCTGCAGTTAAGAACGGGCGGCCTCCTGGTGTTCTAACTATTCCTAGAGAGCTTCTTGATGCCTCTACTGTTGCTGATGCGATTAGTGTCATATCTTGTTGGTATGAAGACAAAACTGAGTGGGGTAACCGTGTCGGATGGATTTACGGGTCCGTGACAGAAGATGTCGCAGGAGGTGTGTAGAAGATTTCTTATTGGACTGGATGACCCAGCACTCCGTGGTCTAACTAAATACTTTACAGCAGATGAGAATGGAATCTCTCTTGATCCTGCTGTTCTTTGGGGTCATGCCATCAGAGAAACATGGTTCGTTTTGCCTCAATTTCCTCCTCTGTTTTTCACATGAGAAAGAGAAAGATGGTTGAAAGAAAGTGGAATTAACCATGGTTTGAAAATTTTGGGCTCCAAGTGGGAGAAAAGTGAAAAATAAAAGAAAAATTGCTAAAAACCGCCTACAACAGGTCATTTCCCGGTTGCCGGATGCCAGGTGTCTATTAACCCTATAAGTCTGGATGCCAAGTGTGTTTCATGAAACATTGGATGCTACTTAAAACTTCGTGGAAAACAATGGATACCAGGTGCAATTAACTCATTTTTAAAAACCGGCCAAACCAAACCATAAAAAACCAGACCATGGTTTTATAGTCGGTTTAATAAATGCTAAAAACCGGACTATTTTATTTGGTCCGGTTTCTGGTTTTAAGAATTTCAAACCGTATAAACCGGACCATACCGGTCATATTAAATATATATGTTATATTTTATACATTAAAGTAGTATTTTAGTTATTTGTTTATATTGTTTGTGCGTTTGTTTTTTATTGGATGTTTATGACTTGGGTAGGAAAAACTCAGTTGATTAATCATTTTTTGGTGAACAAAGGTTGGTATCTAGTGTATTTGTCTAGTTATACCTAGGGCTGTAAATGAACCAAGTCGTTCGGTTGTTCGGCTCGTTTGGTTCGGGCTCGAGCTCGAGCTCGGCTCGGATAAAAGGTTAATGAACAGAGCTTGAACATCCTTTTCTGTTCGAGCTCGGTAAGTGGCACCGTTCGTTTAAGGTGTTCGTCTCGTTAATGTTGTTCGTTGAGTTAAACGAATCAAGCTTGAACAAGTAAATATGTTCGTTTAAATAAACGAACAAGCTCGGCTCGTTCGCTCAGTTAAATGAACAGAGCTTGAACAATACAATGCTCGGCTCGTTCGGCTCGTTTACCGCCCTAGACTTATACCTAAGCAAATATTAGTTTTTTCTTTGATTTATTTATTCTCGTTTAATTACTTCTTTGATTTTTAGTAACTCTTAGTGTATAATTATTTCTACACTTTGTTTATCATCCCATAAAAGTATGAAAGAATTGAAATTTTGTTACTTGGATGATTATTCTGTATGCAAATAATGTGATTACATGATTAAATATTAATGATACTTGGATGATTTTTCGACTAAACTACTCTATTACCTTAATCCATCCTTTTGTTGAGGGTCAGGTACTTTGTGTAATTTATTATAGTATGAGTTTCTTGCCAAGACATGATAAATTAAGGTATAGTAATATTCTATGATAAATTGAGGTATAGTAGTATTCTACTAAGGGAGTATAGTTTCATTTTTAGTTTGAAAAAAATCCTATCACGAAGAAAACTTGTCCTTAATTTTGATTATGAATTTTGACTTTTTTAATCAACGTTATCAATGCTTCAAATGAATAAAACCGGGAAAAATCGAAACCAAACCGAACCAGACCGGACCGATCAAACGGTTTGTTGATTGGTTTGGTCCGGTTTTCGGTTTTCTATTTTTCAAACCATAACAAATGGTTTGGTCCATAAGATTCTCAAAAACCGGCCGAACCGGACCATGTACACCCCTAGTAACCTTCTACCAAACGTACTGGTAAATTGTACTATCTTCCTTCTGTGATGCAGATACACATTGTCAAATGACTTTGGCACATAGTTCAGTTAGTATTCGGGTTGAGATTTGTTTTAAGAGGTCAAGAGTTCGATTCCAGAGAAGCGCACAGTGTGGGTGTTCCTCTGCTGCAAGGCCGAAGGCTTGGTTTGTGGGAAGAGACCTTATGTGGGTCACTGCGTAAGATCTCAGGCAAACTAAAAAGCCACTGGACTCCCTACCTAAGAAGCCGTTGGACTTCTGATTTGCATCTTTCACACATGCTCATTGAGACTGAGGCGATAGAGACCCTAAGGCGAAGGATTTTAAATTTTGCTCCAAAATACACATTGCGAAACTACACATGAACTTTTGTCCTCTTGTTTCTTTTTCCCCCTCGTGTTTTATCGTTTTTGTTACAAAAGTTTTGGATTGTAATCCTTAACAATGAAATAAATGTCTTAAGTGGAACTTTTGCTGGCAGCCACTTTACCACATTGAAGTATCCGATGAAAGGGCGTTCATGATTCAATAGCCTGTTGTATTTGCATATAGTCTAAGGAGGGATCGGATAATTTAACGATCTGATGTACGCAGTTTTACTTTACATTTTGTGCAATAGTCGGTTTCCGTAGCTCGAATCCGTGAACTCATTTATAACTAAATGAGGAGACATTCACCAATAAATACACATTGATTGAAGGCGAGTCTCTGAAGAAGGATCTTGAGAAAATTAGCTACGAGGTGAAGTTTGAACAAAGCTCGGATGGTGATTCTATCTCTAAAGTGACTAGCAACTGTTATACCAAAGGAGATTTGGAGCTCAACGAAGATGAAATCAAAGCTGGAAAAGAAAGGTCTTGGCATCTACATGGCCGTGGAAACCTATCTTGTTCGCCCCGGATGCCTATGTTTAAATGCGTTTTATCATTCCTGATACAACAACGACGACGAAGAAAACAATATTACCCTATTGTCTGAGAAGTTTCCGACTATGACGGGATATAGAGAATCGTATGTACGCAACCATACCTATATGTTTGAAACTACAGAGGTTGTTTCCGATGACCCATAATGATGCATCAAGCTATGTCGATTAACTACTACTTCACAATATAAGAAGCACAACCAATTTAACGAGTCATTTTATTTTATTCCATCATATTCTAAAGTCAAAGAGTTAATTCAGCTGCTTTGTTTGTCTTATTTTGATAATAAAAATGTTTTTTATTCCAGCTCTAAAGTAATGTTTCTTTCATTCTAATGTTGCTGATGACGTGATGTGGATTTAGTAGCCATGTCGAGTGCATATAATTATTGTGACTTGGGATGTGTGTTTTATAATTAAAAACTGAAAAAGGTAGTTTGCTATAAATTATCATATCTTGATCTAATGGGAATTTCCTTCGTATCATTCTGAAAAAGTTTTGTAGAAGATGTAAATCATAAACTCTGCGGCCTTCTATATTAGTAATGTTTTTACTAGACAATCCAAGCAATATGTTCACTATAAATTGAGCCAACAACTTTTTAATCTAATTGGACCTAATATTATGATCTAAACTAGTATTAACTCAGATAAAAGTATTACATCCATGCACCATATGTCTTAGTACGTACTTGCGTTTTTTTGGTTGAAATGTTTCAACAGAAATACTAAATGAACTATGATTTGGAGACAAATTACTACTATTACTTCTGACATGGTGTATCAGTAGTTAGTATTTCACCGTTGTCGTAAGAACACGTTACGCTTGGAGAAAATAATCACATCCGTGGAACATACAAATTTTATCACAGCAAATGTGTGAATACTATTAATTAGTCATCAACTAATAAGAAATACCATATTGAAATGGTCTTTGGGTTTACAAACTTATTACTCCCACAAATATCAGTTATTCTTTATTTTATTAATTAATAAATGTATAATTTATTTTGGCAATCGGAAATCTGCCTTTCTTCTATTCATCATCATAATTTATAATGTTACAAGACAAAGATAGTGCCTAAATTATAACTAATCTATCTAATATGACAATGTCAATCCATATTTTTACACCATAATGTAAATCATTATACAAGAAAAAATAATCATATAAATGATGAACATATTTTTGAACAAATCATATCCTTAAGAAGCATGTTAGTAATATGTAAACGTGACAAATAATAATATGTTGTTGTACGTTTTTCTTCTATGCATGTCTGCAGACAACAGAAATTTTATTGTGGTTATTGGTCAACTATTGGCCCAATAAAATAATGACAAATAAGTTTTATCTACATGTAAGTAAGGGGGTGATTGACCAAAATAATGAGCCCATAAATTTTTAACACATTTCATTGGTCAATGACCAACTAATCATACTTAATCATTGACCATTGTAAAATTTGTGATTAGACAATAATTCGGTATTGCCATCCAGAGTATATGTTAACCATCGTATTTAACAAGTATTTGTGAAATTATACCATTTCTAATATATTATAAGTAGATATGTACAGTTCCTATCCAATCTCACCATAAGATTGAGTCGTAAGTTATACATCCATCTGTTTGTTTATAATGTTTACTGTCAAATTTTAAGACAAGATTTTCTGCTGTGTTTTAGGGTATAGCTCAGTTTCCATTTGAAAAAATTACAACTAGGAGGTCATAGGTTTGAACTAGTATATACGCAGCATGAGTATAATACTGCTATCTGGCCAATAACGACTTAGGTCATTGTATCCGATGCAATTAGGTTAAAGAATTGCTGGTACAGTTTGTATTGACATTTTGTGTAGTTTCTTAGCTATGCTTTACCAATTTAAAAGACTGTTGAATTTCTGATTTGTAGCTTCTACACAATTTTATAAATCTAGGCCAAATAGAGCTCTCAAGACTATGGAATTGGTCTTTGGAGACCAGAAGATTATCTCCTGTACATTGTTTAAAAGATGTCGAGATGCGTCACATTCCGAGGAAAACGAGTAGAATATTCAACTTTGCTACATCACAATTAGAAAAAGGATCAAAATAATCTTTGAATTAGTTTGTGCTGCGGGAGAAAAGTTAAAGACACGCATAATAAGACGTGTCATAGCACGATATATGTCTTAACATAGATTGTCCTGCCCTTCCTCTTTTCATAAGGGGAAAAAATGGAAAAGCTATAGATATAGTAAATATAACATTGTAGTATAAAAATGATGAAAATGTTTGAATTGAAAATAAGTGTGGTGATAATAGCCACATCTAAAATTTGTTTGGTCTTACGAGAGAGCAGACGCTTTTGTACGTTATAAATATTGCAATTCTTGTCGTGACCTACTTTAAAATGTTTATAAATAGCTATTAACCTATTACGACTAAATATGTATTAATCTAGAAAACATATGCATAATCTCCATCCTTTTGATTTTTTCTTTTTGTATCTATATATTACTCTCTTAGTCCTAAAATATTACCATAGTTAATTTTGACATAGTGTGAATTGCATTATGTTAAAAAAAACTAACATTAGCAATATTTTTAAGACGAAAAGAATATTAAATTGATTATTAGTTACATAAACATCAAAAAAAATCTTTCTTGTGTCATATAAAAATCCCGATTCCACGTGTAATTGGTTTTTAGCGTCGGACTGTCTTTAATTTAGATTACCATTAACCAGATCATCATAAATAAAAAAAACCAGCAAATCACCCACATGAAAAAAAAAGAAAAGCATTTAGGCAAGATTTTATGTGACATGAATTTCTATGTATCAAGTGTTCGATAACATCAAGAAGTAGAAGCAGGCGATGTCATTTCACTCATATGAAGAATACGACATCACATATTTTAAAATGAAAATGCAGACATTTTTTCATTTTTTAGTGTCAAATACTCTTTACTTTAATAGTGATATATACCCATAATAATAAATATATAAATAAATAAATAAAAATTAAAGAATGCCATTCGAGTGATGAGAAGATGGCGGCGTAATATTGTTAATGGAGATGAAGTTAGCTATACGCCAGGGACCCATTGGCTTTTGAATTTTCAAACCTAGGACAACAAAGTCTTGGTCTTGTGGTCTGCAGCTAATCAAATTAATGCATGAACCAAGACTTCCTTGTGGAAAACAGAACACCAAAGACTTTCTGTTGAAAAGTATGTTCTTTGTTTTGGTTTTGACAATACTTTATTAATCTATAAGTCTGATGAACTCCTGATTTATATTTTTTTCCAAAGCTCTATGAGGCTAGAACGATAGATATCTCGGTCAGAAATTTGACCTAACACCAAAAATAAATAGGGCCTTAGTGTTACTGTAGTGCAGAAATTTCCAAGTCTGTTCTGATTCATTACATTACTTTTTCGTGCACAATGTGCAGGCCCTGAGACCCCTCGGGCAACCCGCAACCCAGACCCGGAGTTCCTTTAATGGATGATTATCAAGTAAAAGGTAACTTTTAATTTGTAAGTTGTTGACCAGGAGTCCCATTGATGGAAGACTACCAAATAGTCAACAGGGGGTTCTTGTAATGGACGATCACCAAGTAAGAACAAGTGTCATGTGGATGATCTCTTCCTCTCTGCCCACGTAACATAATAAATTAAAAGATACTATATGCTAAGGAATTGTTTAGTGCATAATGATTATGACATAATTGGTATCAGTTAATTATATGGAGTGGGACTAGTTTTACTCTTATATAGTTGAAGCTTAAATTCAGTGGCTAAAGTTGGTGTTGATTCTAAAATATGGGACGATAAATATATTGTATAGATTTAAATTTAATTTATAAAGCTATAGCAGATGAAATAAGGAAAGTTTTAGTTTAACCTTCTAATGTATCGATGTTGACATAGTGATTGGCCTTACTTTCTCTTTGAGAATGATTTATATCTTTTTCATACTACCATTTTATCGTTTTGCATCTTATTGGTTGATACATGTGTTAGTTTATTAGTAAAAACACATAATATCCGATTGAGAAACAAAATTTGACTTGAAAAATAAGAACATAATCAGATATTCTATATCAAATTTGCCAAGTCTCTTATCTATACTTAGTAACGTTTCATTCCATGGGATTCCCTTCTAACATAGACAAATTTAAGCTTTACTTGCGGATAGGTTAGAAATTTAAGCTAAGCTAAATAGAACACGAACGCGACAAAATCTAAAACATTTACGCATGAATTTCTCAGTTTACGTAAAACAAAATGCATGAATTGATCTAAACCTGCCAATTTTGTTAAAAGACATTACGTGAAGGTGTATTGTCGCACACAACGAAACTAAATGATCATAATATGGACCTCGCACACACCAAAAATGTATTGTATTACTCTTCAATGTAGTTTTAAAACAATAACACACATATTAGATAACAAATCTGATCTACTAAAGCACCATTAACAAATATATTTACCTACAAACAAAAATAAGAGGTAAATTTTAGTTCAAGATTACATGTTCAAATTTTAGCAGACACAGTGTGGATGTCTGGAACTTACCGATAGTTTCTTATACCAGAAAGATCTTGGATATAGACACTTAATAACATCAAGTCTTGACCCTTTTATTTAACAATATGCTAAATAATTATAAGTTACATTCTCTACGAAACTCATGACGTGTTGAGGTCGTAACGTGCTGAGGTTGGGTAATAACTTTTTGGGGGTCCAAATAAAAATTAGACCAAACAACACGGCACCCATGCTACAAAATGCTCCCACTACCAATAGCTATTCAACTGCAACAACATCAACAACAAAGTGACAAACAACCATCTGAAACATGAACCAAAAACACAAATTCCTCCTCTTACAACTGCTTCTCTGCCTCTTGATTAACCTCACCCAAGCCCAGCTCCCACCAAACATCACAGGCTACCCCTGCCCACTAAACCAAACCACTTACCCTTGCAAAACCTACGTCTTCTTCCGAGCTTTACCTCCGGACCACCTCAATTTAGCCAACATCAGCGATCTCTTCGCCGTCAGCCGGCCCGAAATTGCAAAACCCAGCAATATTTCCTCCCTAGACACCCCTCTCCTCCCTAATCAATCCCTCTTCATTCCCGTCGACTGTTCTTGCAACCAAATCAACTCCACCTTTGGTACCTTATCTTATTCCCCTTTCAATCACACCATCCTCCCTGGTAACACTTTTTATAAGCTTTCTTCTTTTCTTTACGAGAATCTCACTCTATATCAATCGGTTGAGGTTGTGAATCCCACGCTTGTGGCCACCGATCTTCCGATTGGGGGCACGGTTACTATTCCGGTATTTTGTAAATGTCCTACTGCGCAACAGTTGAGCAATGGGATTAACTATCTTATCACCTATGTGTTTCAGCCTTCTGATAATTTCAGTTCCATTGCTAGAAGGCTTGGATCAACGGAAAGAGCTATACGTGATGTTAATGGTGACCATATTGATATCTATGGCACACTTTTTGTTCCAATTTCACGGTTGCCTCAGCTTTCTCAGCCTGTTTCTGTTCCTTCTGCCCCTCCACCAGCAGTTACCGTTCCAGCTTCAAGAAATGACAGGCAAGAACATGTATTTTACAATTTTTATTAATAATTAGCACTTAACTTGCGTTCTGTCTTAAAGGTTCCATATGTGTTCGACGAATTGACTGACTGAAGTTCAACTCTGATTTTGCTGACAGGAAAGGTTTGGTGACAGGTCTAGGAATCGGAGTGGGCATTCTTGGGTTATTGGTGATTTTACTTACTGGGTTGTTGATCGGAGGTGGGATTTTACTGAAAAGGAAGAATAGAAGGGAGGAGAGAGAATTGGAGAAGTACAAATATGATAAGGGGGAGAGGGCTTTGTTGAAGGATGCAGGGGTGAATTTGGTTACTGATGTTGCAGATTATTTGGACAAGTATAAGGTGTTTGGGATTGAAGATTTGAGAGTTGCAACAAATGATTTTTCTGAGGAATTTGTGATTCAAGGGTCTGTGTATAAGGGCACCATTGGTGGAGAGGTGTATGCTATCAAGAAGATGAAGTGGAATGCTTATGAAGAACTGAAGATCTTACAGAAGGTAAAGTTTATTCTTTTACTTAAAATAATACATGAAGAATTTTCTTTCTTTGAACTCTTGACAGCATGAACATGCTAAATAGAAAACTTAAAACTATAGGAAGTAACAATTAAATATATGAGATTATAAAAGTAATTATGCATAACTACTGTAAGTCATATTTTATTGAGAGGTTAATTCACTTTGACTTCAGAAGTCAAGTGTAGGATTCCAACAAGAGAATAATAGTAGGGGATGATGAGAAAGTCTTTAACTGTTTATCTAAAATAAAGAGCAAAAAGTCATTTACTCTGTGCATGAATATTCAAAAAGGGTACTTAAGAATAATCAAGATGACTTTTCTGGTTCTTAAGAACGTTTAGATTATAGTCATAAATATTTGAAGTATGCCGCTTGTGTCATTTTTTGTCCTTTCGTTGATAGAATTATATTGGCATATACTAAACAACAACAACATTACATATTCATTTAGAAGCTCCCGGTTATGACGAAATATGAAGGGTCCTATATACGCAACAATACACATGTGTTAGAAACATGCATAAGTTGTTTTCCGATGGTCCATAACAAAAATTGCGTCAACATGTGTCTATCAACTGCTAATTCACAATAAAAACCGCAATCAATTTAATGAGTCATTTTGCTCTGTTCCATCATATTGACATATATTGTACAGTGTTTTTAATTGCTTTCTAGTATCATGTATCATGTTATTTAATGATTTATTTAATACTATAATTATAAATTTAAAGGATTAACTGCTTTTGACATTTTCTGTTTGGGTGAATCGACCGAGAGATCCTCTTAACTATTATATTCGACTTTTACATGTGTGTACGACTATTGTCCTCTTATGAATTTGACAAATGATTCTTCACTCCTTTTGTTTTAAATTCTTTATATTTATACCATTGTATTTTGAGTAAGAGCATGATTTCTTTTAACTTCGATTTTCATTTTAGTTCAAAAACAGTCTAAATATCAAAAGTTAAAATAGATAGGTCTTTAAATTGATTCGGCAAAGCAAAAAGGTCAAAAATAATTATCTCTATATTCAAACTATATCTCAATTTAATTGTTCTTTTGGATTAATTTTGTGTTAATTAACCGAGTTCGTTGTAATTATTCTTACCTTACCCTCTTAAAAAGATTAAAGAGGCCCGAAGTTGTATATTTTCACGTCATCTTCGGATTGAAAACTCCCAGGAATATTAAAGCCACACTCTCACCAGATTTTGTCGTTATTAGATTATGTTTAACTTCAAAATTACTTTTTTTGGTCGCCTAATAAAGACAAAATTTTAATGTAAGTTTAGTAATAAAACATCATCATTATCATCCGTACCCAGTATATCCTAACGACATCAAAATCTGTCGCTAGGGTCTGGGGATGGTGATATTATTTATGTTACAATACCAAAAAAATTAAATGAAAATGGTATATAATATGTATATCAACTTCTCCCTTCTTTCACCAACAACCTAATCCTCCCCAAAAAGAGTAAAGAATATAACTTTCTCTTGGAGTTCAGATACACGGGCTACACAAAAATTCTGACTCTTATTGTAAAGTAATATAATGCTTTATAATCTTTATTTATTTATAAGTAGAATGTAGGTGCAATTAAGTGAAACAAATTTTAAGTCATAGAGCCTGGTACCTTTTTCTGTTCAAGTCATTCGACCTAGTGAGGTTCAAGATTAAATACGGGCTGATTAAAAGAGTAAACGAGTCAAACCTGAGCACTTTGATAACTGATTATTGGTTTGTAAACTTGTATCTTCGTTTTTAGTATTATTATACTTGCAATGTTGAGTAAAGTCATAGAATTATAGTTACTTGATAGACAAATTTCAGACCCCTACATTGCTAATGCCATATATTCCCCGCATAAATAAGCTTCTCCTTATTTTAGCAATTTTATTTGTTAGAGGACATGGAGTAACTAATAATGTTTACAAAGAAACCAAGATAACACTACTAAAACCAATATTCAGATAAGTATTACCATTCTAACACATGTAAGTCCAAGGGACGCATATAGGTAAACTCATACATGTTAGAGACATATGATATTGTATAATGACGAATTAATATTGTATTGACAGTATTGGTTCAAAGGAAAGTACGTATAGTGTAACAATTATATTGTTCTTCAATAAAACTCTAAATTGATTTTAAAATAATCTTTAAACTTGTTTGAGTTTGATAGAGTTCTAAGTTGAGATTAAAAGGTAAATTAGGTTTGTGAAAATCTAAGATTTACTAGACTTCCTATGTTTGATGTCCAGGCCTAGTATAGATCGTTTGGCTTCCTGGAAGGAGCTGTTCTAATCATTAGTCCGCTTATATCACCAATAATATGGTCATGCCACTCAGTGAAAGCTTAAATAAATGAGTTTGACAAATATGACAGACAATAATAGCTTTACCGGGCACGTTTGCCCGGTACATGGTTGTTTGGCATGTGATTTGAGGTCACATTTTCGAGCCGCAGAAATAGCATATTGCACAAAATGTAGGGTAAAGCTGTGTACATCAGATCGTAAAGTAATTCGGCCTTTTCCCAGACTCGGTGTAAATACGGAAGTCTATTGCACTGAGAACGCCTTTTATGGTTGTTGGCATGTAGTGAAGTACCTGAATCGTAACAATGTCCTTTTTATGACTATTGACATAATGGTTATATATTATTTTCTGATTAATTGCCTAAAAAAACCTAATATATAATTAACATTACAAATGAATGATGACTGCTGAAATTCCCTAATTTGTCACAAAATGATACGAATTGACAAAAGTATTCCACATTTATAGTGTCACATTTTTTTTAAATAATTTTGTCGCTCATTTTTACCAGTGTATCTTTTATACTTGTCATTTCTCAACAAGCTTATTCTTTATCATTTTGTTGCTTAATTTGCAGGTGAACCATGGAAATTTAGTGAAGCTAGAGGGATTTTGCTTTGACGAAGAAGACGGAAATTGCTATCTCGTCTATGAATACGTGGAGAATGGTTCACTTCATTCATGGCTTCATGGTGATAAAAAGGATAGACCGAGTTGGAGAGCAAGGTTGCATATTGCAATTGATGTTGCAAATGGTCTTCAATACATCCATGAGCACACAAGGCCAAGAGTTGTCCACAAAGACATCAAAAGTAGCAACATCTTATTAGACTCAAACATGCGAGCCAAAATCGCCAACTTTGGCCTAGCAAAATCCGGAATAAATGCAATCACAATGCACATTGTGGGCACTCAGGGCTACATCGCGCCTGAATATCTTGCTGATGGAGTTGTTTCTACAAAAATGGACGTTTTCTCGTTCGGGGTAGTGTTACTTGAGCTAGTATCTGGTAAAGAGGCGATTGATGAAGAAGGAAGGGTTCTTTGGGCTAATGTAAATGGGATGCTGGAGGGTAGTGAAGATCAAAAAGAAGAGAGATTGAGAGGGTGGATGGATGAGTATTTGGTTAAGGAGACATTGCCAATGGCAAGTGTTATGAACGTGATGACTGTTGCCATTGCTTGTGTGGAGAGGGAGCCTAATAAAAGGCCAAGCATGGTGGACATTGTCTATGCTTTGTGCAAAAGTGATGATGGTTTCTTTGATGTTTCTGAAGAAGGGTTTTCCCCAAAGCCTCAAGTGAGAGCAAGATAGATTGAGCTTGTCAGAATGTAGGGGGAGTCTGTTTGTATGTGTTTTGGGATCTTTGATCTATCTTTTCTTTTCTTGCTTTTGTTTTTTGCCTTTGTTTTTGTTGGCATCTTATTCATAAGATTGTCACACATGCTACAATAAGGCCAGTTGAGACTGACAGAGGCTCTACAATAAGGCCAACTCAGAAAGGTTACACATATATAACCGATTTGTTTTGCCTCATTTCTAAATGTATTAATAAAATAATCATCTTTCTAATCAGAACTACTAAAATGAAGTGGGTGTATATTACAATGATTAAAATAAAATAATCATCTTCTCACCTATTGGAATGTCATGCACTATGTCTTTTAAATCTTTCTAAAATTAAACCTTTATAGCCTCCTCTAAACCCACTTGAAGAGCATATACATTAATAATATTGATTGTCTTTTTTCAAGCACCAACTTAAAAGCTATAATTCTATCTCCTTTTGTAATAACACACACTATTTTGTCTCTTAATCAGATATCTATAATAACCCCAACTCCATTTTTTCACTTATTCTTTCGTACCAGAGTTTAAATCCTGATTTGTCCACGATCCTAGCTTTCTCGTCTATCCACTTTGTCTGTTGCAAACATAAAATATTTACTTTTCTCCTTATCATCGTGTGTCCACTATTTCCTTTGTCTTCCCTGTTAGATTTTTAGTGTTCCATGTTCCTAGACTAATACTTCTACTTAACATAGTATTTCCTCTTTTAATATCTAACATACTGCCTAAGAACTCTTACTTATTTTTCACTGCATCTGAATTCTCTAGGAGATGCAGCGTCCCTAGCTCAATTGTCGCTGCATTCGGACCATGCGACGAGGATCCTTGCTTATTTGACACTACATCCAAGCCTTCAAGATGTAGCGGTCCTTGCTGAGACACTGCATTCGGAGGATACGGTATGTTCCTTAAGGGGAATATCCTAGCATCAACCCAATTTCTTGTTTGATCCATAACCATGTTTGGTGAAAAAGTTTTATACTAACTGTCAACCTAACGCAACCTGGACTTTGGACCTGAAAGTCGAAAACTCAACGAGGCAAAATTAAAATAGGCTGAGTTAAAATAGTTTGTACAAGTATCCGCTGAAATTGCCGCTTTATCGTTGTGTGTGGTATTTGTTTATTTATTTATAAACATATTGATCTAATTGTTAACTCCTGTAGTCCTTCTAATATGTGTGTCTCTATAGATTCTGTGATTTACGGTATATGAACTTCAATTTACTAGTTGTGTGGAAATTTATCTGCAATCAAAATCTATTCTAAAGTACCATCAGTCTGATACAAAACTATCATGAGGGATTTAGTTATTGTAATTGCTGACGAGGAACTTGGCGTATGATAGGGATTCTGTCCTGGAATAACACATGGACAAAGGTTTGGTATATCATATACAGCACCCAGTGATGCTAGTCCTGAAGACCAGTCTTCAACTGAGAAAGAGACCAATGTGGTTCAGACCCATTCTGTAGTTCTGGTTTCTAATCCCAGTTCTCAACCCTCATCCACCCCATCAGGTGGAGCACCTGCTGATCATGTCGATTCTGGAAAACAAGCTGACATAGGAATGGAACCTGTCAATGAAGAGTAGACACAGTTTGTTGATCTTAGTTTTCGAACAAAAGTTAAGAGCATGAAGACTGACCTTACAATCCCAGTGAAAACAGATTTTCTCTCATGGAAGTGACATCAACCTGTGGAAATTCAGAGAACAAAGTTGCAGCTTGAAGATCTGTTGGAATCCATTCTCTTTTGCAGGTGCTCATCTTAGTGTGATAAGTTTAGAAATTCAGAGAAACGTGGACTTCGCGTTAGGTGATGTTCTGATAAGAAGAAGTGTATATGATCCAGAGCAGGTATGAATTTTTACTCATTACTCAAAGATGAGTTAGTATATATTTTTTAGTTTTATTTGTTTTGTGAGAAAGCCATCTTATTGAAGGCTGAATAGCTGATAACAGGTATAGATCTAAGTGAATTACTGACATTAACTTGGATTAAGAAGTGCAAGTGTGTACCTGTGTAACCTATTCATTATTGACAAAGGATAGATCATACAAAAGTTTTTTGATTGATTATTGAATTAGGAGAGAATCATACTTTGAATCGAAAAGCTTATCGGGAATTATATTTCGCAACTTAATCTTGCTGTTACTGATGTAACCTATCTTGATACTTTATAGTCATATTTTCAATTTAGAGCATAGTGTTTTGAGATCTAGATGTTTTATCGGTAGTTATACTTAGTTGCGATTTTCAATCGTTGGCCACCGGCTGCGTGTTTCCGTTAATCCAATTTTGGTGGGTTTAGATGCACAAATGACCTGGAAACCGAATCAAATAATTATTGTATTGACCCATGTTGCTTTCCCAATTACTATGCTTCAGATCAGCTCGAGATCTTTCAATATAGATAAGATCAAACTCGACTTGTTAATTTGCATGCTCACCATCGGCTATGTTAATGCTGGTCTAAGTTAACTTGTGTTTGAAACCGGTCGCAAAGGAGAATTAATCGATAAAGAACTTAAGAGAGAAATGGAAATGTCAATCTTCCTGCTTAAACTCAATGGGCATTCTATCTGCCTGGACAAAATTAGGCTCAAGAACGTTTAGCTCAAGTTTGATGAAACTTTATTTAGATAAAGAGTTGATTATACTTTATATTCATATATTGGATTATAAACTGGATGGTGGTTGTCATAAGTATTAATCTCTTTCTTAGGACTTGTATCTATATGTTAGTTTGTTGTACGAAATGACAATTTTGAACAATGAGTGATGAATTGATATGAAATTAGTGGCGATGAATAATTCTTTCTCCGTTTAAAATATGAGTATTGTAGAAAACTAGATGTATATTTGTAGGAAGATGTATATTTGTAGGAATCTATCCGTTTGAGTATTCTGACATACTAGCCGTTAGGTGTTTAGCTTTTAGGTCTCATGTATATATACTTCACTCTTGTAATAACAGTTTAAGTGTTTTCTTCTCTTCAACATCTGTGTTCATGATTCAATGTTCCCATAATATTCAAACTATTAATTTCTTCAAGTACACCTTCAACAAAAATATGGTATACATTCAACAGCCGATGAGACCTGTGAGTATATTGTAATTGTCAAAGTCTCATCTCCGTTTGAAATATGAGTATACCTTCAACAACCGATGAGACCGGTGAGTAGATAGTAATTGTCAAAGTCTTATAAAATTAAAATAAATTATGTAAGTTTTAATACTTATAAAGGTTTGAAATGACAGAACAATCGCATATGTTTAGGAAAATACCCTTTTCTTCATCTTCTTCTCATTCCGTCTCCTCCTTTTCTCCTCCTGCCTCCAGGCTCCAGCCACTGATCTATCATCCCCTCCTATCTCAATTGTCTTTCAGTTGAATTTCCTGAAATCCTCTATAGAATCAACCACTTAGCTGGTGCAAAGAAGGGTTCTTTAAATTATTCACATTTCTTTAAAAGAAAAACCAAATATCAACATTTTTTATATTTTCTCCATAACCACCATCATCAATCAGCTTCCTCCCGCTCCATCCACCGTGAACCACCTCTTCTTCCCAGATCCCCCACCGCTAGCAGCACCTTCTCCGGCCACCAACACAGCATACCAAATCCTCCTCCTCTCATCTTCTAATTTTCTCTCAAAACCCCTGAAACCCGCCAGCCCAAGTCCTCGTTCTTTCCCTTTTCTGCCAGCCAAGCATTTTTTTTAATAAAAAAATAATTTTATTTCTTCTCCACCAAGGGCCACCTTCTTTCTCCCTAAACCCACCAACTCCAGTCGCCCCTTCTCTGCAAATAGTCAATTACAAGTAATGATCAAAATACGACACCACACCTTAAGACCAAAAACAATTAATTGAGATTTCATTGTCAGAAGGCTAATTGTTTAGCCTTGAGAAGAACCCAAATTATGCAAAATCCACATATGTGATTCAACTTTCTCGGGTGCATACAAACGAGGCAAGGACGGAGCTCTCGTTATGACGTTGACCAATCGAGGGTCTGATCTAAGTGTTAATTGTTGAATATTGTAATCATTCCATAATTACATAATGGTATGTATGTAATTATAGTATGAGTTTCTTGCCAAGACATGATAAATTAAGGTATAATAATATTCTATGATAAATTCTACTAAGGGAGTATAGTTTCATTTTTAGGTTGAAAAAATCCTATCAGGAAGAAAACTTTTCCTCAATTTTGATTATGAATTTTGACTTTTTTAATCAACGTTATCAATGCTTCAGGTGAATAAAACCGAAAAAACCGAAACCAAACCGGACTAGACTGGACCGGTCAAACGGTTTGTTGACTGGTTTGGTCCGGTTTTCGGTTTTCTATTTTCCAAACCGTAACAAACGGTTTGGTCTGTAAGATTCTCAAAAACCGACCGAACCGGACCATGTACACCCCTACATACCATATTGATTCATACCATAAATGATAGGATCATCAATTTACCTTGTATAGACGATACGGTAGCGATAAATTAGCAATCATCATTAAGTGTAGATTTATATTCCATAGTTAGAGACAAAATTGTAAGTATAAATATGGGGTGTATTATGCTGTGAAATATATGAAAGAAAATCCGTTTTTCCTGAATTGTGCTTGTGCTCAGTCAAACATGGTATCAGAGCGGGCACAATCCTTACGGATGTGACAGTTTTTGGGCATAGGCTCAGAAATAAGATCATCATCGCCAAGAAATCATACTCTGGCCAGATATTCTGGCCAACCGAAAACCTACCTTACTCAACCCATATTGGCCTGAAACCACAATCGGTTGCTGCTAAATCTGCAGCCTTCCAGATTGCAGACAAGAGCCATCTCACCTGTGCGCATTGTGGCAAGAAAGGGCACGCAAAGGAGAGTTGCTTCCAGATTTTGGGGTATCCTGAGTGGTGGGAAGGGAAAAGACCCACCACTGAAGGAGGAAGAGCAGCCGCAGTAAAGGGGGCTGAGGAAAGCAGCGGCAGCAACGTCGGAGACAGCAGCCAGGCAGCAGTCCAACCGAAACCTTCAGAGAGCTGCGATGGAGGTAACAGGGGGTTGGGCGGCAACCCTAACCCCCAAAAAACCCTAACTCCTGAATTTATATCCCAAACCCTTTCCAAAATTAATTATCAACCCCTGCATTCTTTACAAAATATCTCTATGGTCCAGGCAGGTGATTTATGTCCAGAACCAGTCCCTCAAAATTCGGCCCACGCAAAACAAGTCCCAGATTCTCAAAATAGCACCAATCCAACCCCTGTATTATCTGGTTGTCCCAAAACTAACCACAATTCTTTCCTAAATTCTGAATCTGCCCCAAACAAAATAAGCCCGTCATCAACCCACGCTCCCGCTTACCACATAAAACCCAGAACCACTGACCCCGGCTGGATATTTGATTGCGGGGCGACCGATACAATGACATTCGACCCAAGTGACTTTAACCATCGCTCAACCCCGCATAAAACCCATGTTGAGACTGCAAATGGCGAAACCATACCCGTATGCGGCGGGGGTTCCATCTCCATTACTCCGGAACTGACACTAAAACATTGCTTATTTGTCCCGTCCTTATCTACCAAATTACTTTCTATTAGTCAGCTTACTAAACAATTGGACTGTGTTGTTCTTATGTATCCTTCGTTTTGCGTGCTGCAGGACATTCATACTCAGGAGATCATTGGACGTGGTACTGAACGCGGTGGTCTCTATTACGTAGATGCGGTGGTGCAACAGGGTAAGTCTAATCTTGCCACCGGGACGATCTCTCGCCAGCTGTGGTTATGGCACCGTCGGTTGGGCCATCCATCATTTGGTTATCTTCAAAAACTTTTTCCTAGCTTGTTTTCTGGTACTGTTAAACCTTTGTCGTGTGACATTTGCCTCCGGGCCAAACAACCTCGAGCGACTTATTGCTCTAATAATACTCGTGGGGACCATGTTTTCTCTATTATACATTCCGATGTGTGGGGACCCTCCCCACACCCGACTTCTTTGGGCTTTCGCTATTTTGTTATCTTTATTGATGATCATTCTCGCATGACATGGTTATATATTCTCAAACATAAATCTGATGTCACCAATAAGTTTGTTGAGTTTTATCATATGGTCAAAACACAGTACAAATCGACCATACAAATCCTTCGATCTGATAATGGTGGGGAATACTACGATGGGGCACTCAAACAATTTTTTTCAAAACAATGGCATTATTCACCAAACATCTTGCCCAGATACCCCAGAACAAAATGGCGTTGCTGAACGGAAAAATAGAACCATTCTTGAAATAACCCGCGCTATCATGCTTGAGTCATTAGTCCCTCGAAGTTTTTGGCCGGAAGCAGTGTCCACGGCAACCTACCTCAGCAACCGACTACCTACTGCCACACTCCACTATAAAACCCCACTAGAAGTGTTGTCCTCACAAGTAACAGTCCCTTCCATCTTAACCCTACCTCCAAAAGTGTTTGGATGCACAGTCTTTATCCATGTCCCCAAATCCCATCGCACTAAATTAGACCCCTGTGCCGAGAAATGTGTCTTTGTGGGTTATGCATCCACCCAAAAGGGATACAGGTGCTATAACCCTCGTACCCACCGTATCCACACTACAATGAACTGTATCTTCGTTGAAACCGAATTCTTCTATACCACCCAATCTCGGTCTCAGGAGGAGATAACGATTGATGGTGACTCCCTCGATTGGTTGTCTAATCCACACTGGTTAGGGAATGGACCAACACGGCAAGTAGATGGCTCCGACTGCGCTATAGCTCCCTGCGGAAATCCAACCACCAGTCCAGTACTCGACCATGAATCTCCTCAGGTGAATGCACCACAACAGGTAAACGATGATATACATAATTCAGACTGTTCCATTTTTAGTGAGCATACTAATAATACACTATCCTGTGAAAATACCTCTGAATTACCCTCTGAATTGCCTACTGATTCTACTAATGTCTCAACCTATCCAGGGCAACCTGAACCACTTGAACTGGACCATACTGATGTTTTGGCAGGAATGCAGGGGCGCATACTACCATCTCGACGAAATAGAGGGGTGCCTCCTGAACGATACTCCCCGACGAAAATAGCCCAAGCATCGAAATATCCAATACCCACACTAAGGAGAAATTTAAGTGATACAGCGAGAAGTTTTCTAACCACAGTGTACTCAGCAGAGATACCACGAACTGTGGAAGAGGCCTATAACAAGAAGGAGTGGAGGGAGGCAATGATGATCGAGATGAGTGCACTTAAGAAAAACAACACGTGGGAACAGTGTATGCTACCATCAGGGAAAAGACCAGTGGGGTGTAAATGGGTATTTACCATCAAGTATAAAGCAGATGGTAGCATCGAAAGACACAAAGCGAGACTTGTAGCAAAAGGGTTTACACAAACCTATGGGGTGGATTACTCCGAGACTTTCTCTCCGGTTGCAAGAATAGACACTATCAGAATATTATTCTCTATTGCTGTGACAAGAAACTGGCCACTGTTGCAATTTGATGTCAAGAATGCTTTCCTCCACGGTGATTTGAAGGAGGAAGTCTATATGGAACCGCCACCAGGTTTTTCGGATTCATTTGCACCGGGACAAGTATGCAAGTTGAAAAAGGCATTGTACGGACTCAAGCAGTCTCCTCGAGCATGGTTCGGGAGGTTTACGTCTGCAATGAAGAAGGACGGTTACAAGCAGAGCAACGCCGATCATACCCTATTCATTAAGTCACAGGGAAGTTGTACTACTTGTCTTATTATATATGTTGATGATATGATTATTACTGGTAATGATACTAATGAAATCTCTCGTCTCAGGAAACATCTGTTCACTCAGTTTGAGATGAAGGATCTTGGCACCCTCAAGTACTTCCTAGGAATTGAAGTGTTACGTTCGCAAGCTGGGATCTACATCTGTCAAAGGAAGTATATTTTGGACCTGCTAGCCGAAGTTGGAATGCTTGATGCAAAACCTGCAGACACTCCGATGGTTCAGAATCACAAGTTGGGTCTCTTGCAGGATGCTCAACCGGCAGATCGGGAAGAGTATCAACGCCTAGTCGGAAAACTAATATACCTGTCCCATACACGGCCTGACATCGCATATGCAGTTGGAGTAGTCAGCCAATTCGTGCACAATCCACAGAAACATCACTTTGAGGCAGTAATCAGAATAGTACGATATCTAAAGGGAACAGCTGGAGTTGGGCTTATTTTCCGAAATAATGGACACCTTAATGTGGAAGCGTTCACTGATGCTGATTGGGCAGGGAGTCAGACAGATAGACGATCTACGTCAGGGTATATCACCTTGGTTGGAGGAAATATTGTCACTTGGAAGAGCAAAAAACAAAAGGTAGTAGCACTATCAAGCGCGGAGGCAGAATTTCGAGGAATAGTGAAAGGCATCACAGAGGTCCTTTGGATTCGCAAATTACTAGGAGAACTCGGTATTAAAGTAGTCGAGCCAACAAGTTTGAAGTGTGACAACAAAGCGTCCATCAGCATTTCCGAAAACCCGGTACAACATGATCGTACCAAACATGTTGAGATAGATCAACATTTTATCAGAGAGAAGCTGGATAAAGGGATCATAACGCTGCCGCATGTGCGCTCTGAAGATCAACTTGCAGATATTCTCACCAAGGCGGTAAATGGCCGAGTTTTTGGGAACATACTTTCCAAGCTAAATGTTGTCGACCCCACCATTCATCTTGAGGGGGAGTGTTGAATATTGTAATCATTCCATAATTACATACATACCATATTGATTCATACCATAAATGATAGGATCATCAATTTACCTTGTATAGACGATACGGTAGCGATAAATTAGCAATCATCATTAAGTGTAGATTTATATTCCATAGTTAGAGACAAAATTGTAAGTATAAATATGGGGTGTATTATGCTGTGAAATATATGAAAGAAAATCCGTTTTTTCTGAATTGTGCTTGTGCTCAGTCAAACATTAATTACCTAAGTCACACAGGACTTGAAGCTGGAAGGAGGGGGAAGTTTGGGTATTTGACGAGGTGTGGAGAAATATTGCAGGTGACGGGGAGGGGCCGGCTGGTTTCCAAACAAAAAGGGGGGACGAGGGAGGAGGATGGCCAGTGTGAATGGAAGAGGAGAAAAGAAAATGGAGGTGGATATGACAGAAAAAAAAAATGTTTCTCAACAGAAGTAAAATGAGATGTCAATTATCAAACACACAATATGAGAATTTTTATTTTCGCACACTCTAAAAGATGAGTCATCGGCAATGTTAGCTATAAACATTTTACACATTTTGCATAAAATTATAATTTTAGTATTTGTAAATGTTTTACACAAATTTAATGAAATAGATAAAAATGTCGTTAATGCTAACCTTAGAAACTGTGAATGTAATATGACACATTGCTGAAGAGTTTGAGCTCGAGAAAAGGTGCTCGAATAACAAAGCACCAGAAATAGTGTATTGGTCGATAAATTCACGAGGATGCAGTTTCAGTTAAATAATGCCGCATGACCTACCACTGGCAGAAAACAAGATCTTAATGATACACATACACGGGATGAGATCTATTCACACCCAAATCCCTCATCCTATCTCTACCGTCGGTACATATCAGCAGGAGAATGGTGAAGCTAGATGAGAGGTGGGGTTGAAGAGGTGAATGAGGGGGGTGGCTGTCATGTATCGAACGGTGAAAATAGCGGTGAGAGATTTATGGGTGAGGAGATGTCATCTCCACATACACTTGTTATAAAAATCTTAAACAACAACAGTAAAGTAGCTGGATATAAATGGTTAAGATAACCAGAAACAGACCATGAGAAACTCAAATTGATTACAAGAGAACCATGAAGGAGATTGACGACTTTGAGGTTCAACCTGCGTGAAATCAACATTTGCAAGTGCCAATACATCAATTGGAGCAAGAAATATTTTCTTGCATATATAACGTTATGTCCACATAACAAAAAAATTTTATGCACTTACATTCTGATGGATCATTACAATTAAGATATATATTGTAATACTCATCATAGTATATAAGTATAAATGATAAATTTTTTATATAAGTTACAAAGTTCTGTAACTTATAAATGATAAATGATATCAGAGTTTGATAGAGAGATTTTTAAATTGAGTCAACAACGATACTGACTTATTTTTAGAAGTGGTAAAATATAACATACCACCATAACATAACATATAAATATAAATTTGTGCCTAAGTAATAAATGTAAATTTGGTTAATCAGTTCCTATACCATCATGAAACAATTTAAAAGTTGACATTTAGTCCATTTATGAAAAAGATTACAACTTGGATCAACAACAACAACATTACTCCATTGTCTTGGAGGCTTCCATCTATGACGGAGTATGAAGGAATCGGATATACACAACCATTCTCATGTGTTAGAACTATACCGAGATTGTTTCCCGATAACCCAAAGACATATATAACATATATATACCAGAGATCCGGTGTTCATATGATTTGATCAATGAGATTCTGTAATTGTATCAATAACCTTTAAATATTATTGTATGCTTCATACCATGATCATGGTTTCGTATTACTTGATCATCAAGATCTTGATTATTGTAAATATTAGATTCTATTACATCAATAAGTCTGTAAACACTAATATGAGTGTTTTATAGTGCGATCCTTGATGTGACTAAAGGATCACCATGATCCTGGTACTTTCATCAGGATCCGGGTGGTTACTTGCGGAACCATGTGAGCCATGATGGGGATCTCGGTAAACAATAGTGCGAATAACAAAAAAGAAAGAAGTCACGGCTCATATGCTTAAAGATTGCTATACATTATTAAATAGAACGTGTATGTTGCATGTGGATTTACAAGTAGGCTATTGTATGGATCCATTCCTTTCATGTCTTGATCTCTCTGGTTAATATTAGCATTTCAAAAAAAGAAAGAAAGAAATATAGAGAATGAAAAACAGAGTGTATGAGTGTAGATCTTTCTAAAAGGCATGTATATATAGTTGCTAGCAATTTTTCGTAAGGGTACTTTTGAAGGGAAAAAACGCAAAAGAATGTAGTTCGAGGCAATAGCAAAGAAAACGTTAAGACTAGGAACAATTTTGCCCTATAATCTCTAGTGGAGTGAAATTTTCCCTTTAAAACGACGTGAAAAGCCATGTGGTTCATAAAAAGGGAGAAGAAAACCCAAAAAGAAAAAAAAAAGTTTGTTAGTAAAGGAACAAAGCTCACCGAATGTATTAATTTCCTAGTCCGGTTTTTGCTTCTTTTTCTTATATGTATAAAAGTACATGTCCCTACATGATACACAATCCATAAGTAAGGAACGTATTGTTTATCTAGAAATTACCCCTAAACACTCCTTCACATTTTGGCTTATTGGGCTGAACAAGCTCCCCACCAAGGAATGTCTTGTTTATCTAGAAAATAGAGAATGTCACATCTGCTCGGCTGAACAAGAGACACTGCATCACTTCTTTTTCTTCTGCTCAGCTACCAAACAAATTTGTCTTACTATCTCATCATGGCTGGCACTCCTACGAAGATTCCACTCTATAAACAGGATATTGGCATGGGGATCGAAAAGACTCAAAGGGAAAGCGTTGAAAGCCAATGCATCGAAAATTGTCTTGGCTTCGAAGGTGTATTTTATTTGGCAAGGTCGCAGCCGATACATTTTTGAAGGAGAAGAGTATCTAGTGATCTAGCGCATATAATATGCACTCATGTATATAGAGTGATGTATAAGCTCTATCCACATATCTTAGACATAGTCGTTGCTCATATGTTTTAAAATTGATATACATTACTAAATAGAACATGTAGGTCGGCATGTGGACTTACAAATAATATTATTGTATGGGTTGCATCCCTTTGATGCCTTGATTTCTCTGATTAATATTATCATTTTAACCCAAAAAAAATCAAGTAAACGTGGCACGATATATAATGATTGACTAAACTACTATTTTTAGTATTATGTAGTGATGATCACTTTTGGTGTCCTCTCAACATCTTTGTTTGGGACTAAGGAGGAGGCCGACGCACTACGATACCATTATTAGGATTCTTTTGAAAATGTCTTAGGTTTCGGTCTAAGCCATAAAGAGAGATAGATTGTAACACCCCTTATGCTACATGAAACAAAATAAAAAGAGGAAAAATGAAATCGTTTGGTAATAAAATTGACCTAAATATATAAAGTTAAATTGAGCTAACAATCTTAATTTATAGATAATATAACATGAAAAGTCAACATTTATTACTATTGTCATCTCATGACAATATTACCTGACCCGAACTTCTCAAGCGGTGATAATATTGTTGGAACTAATTCAAGTTAGACAAATTGACTTCTGTACAGTTTGTTTATGAAATAAAGCAGTGGTTGACCTGTCGAGCTCAGTTCTGGCTGGATAAGTCCACGTAGTGCAATTGAGTTTGTGTTCTGAACAGTCAACCGACCTGCCGACCTTAGTACAATAGCACTTCGTAACAGTAGTTCTGTACTATCAACCTTCCAGCCGAGCTGACTGATGTTAGATTGATAAGTCAGATCAGATCAATCCAGTCAGTGCAATTGTATTTGTGTTCTAGACTGATGGCCGACTTGCCGACCTCGGCACCTCAGCACAACAAAACAACAGTAGTACTTTCAGTTGCTTCAGCCAAGCTCAGCACGACAGAGCTGCAGAACAACAAATGCTCTCAGCCAAACAGTAGAGCTCAGCACACAACAGAGCTCAGCTCGACCACACTGTACAACAACAATGATGCGTTATCCCTCGCTTAACAGCTCAGCTGAGCAGAGATCCAAGGTGAGTCTAGGACTCTGTCCTTAAGACGTATTGCTCCGGTATACTACGCCCAACCAGATGGAGCAATCGTCTTCCAGGATACAACGGAGTCAGTTCAGACGAGCGGCACTGTGGCGTATGAACTCAAACGAACCTGTAAGGTGTCTTGAACTCTCGGATCACTTGGAAATGCAGAGAGTGTTTTTGTATGCGGGAGAATGATTATGCAGAGAGGGAGATTGCAGAGAAAAGAGAAAAGCTTCTGAATTTTTTCTATGGGTTCACCGAGGTCAACTTGGCCACTATTTATAGGAAAATTCTGAGGTCAGTCTGTTACAGTCAGTTCAACCACGGCCGTGAGATCAAATACCTGCTCGACCTGAACCCTTGGATCAGATAACTGCACCATGTCTGCCCTCAGCTGTCGGATCAAATAACTGTTCAATCTGAGCCTTCATATCATAACAACTTCAGGTCAGCTCAGCACGGTTAAAGCTTAACAACTTTTCAAAATTTAACCTTAGCATATCTTAACAACCTGGAGAAGTTTAAACTCAACAAACTTCACCCCAACTGATAAGATCCGACCTGCTGCTGCAGGACATGGCCTGTAGTCTGCAGCCGCAGCCCAGCCTACAGCCCATTCTGCAACCTGAGCCCATCAGGTACGGGCCAAGTTGAGCTGATTTTCTCCTTATTTTGAGCATTAATTTCTCATTCACCTGGTATCGGAATTGAGTGATTCAAAAGCCTAAAATTATCCACTCGTCGCATAGATAATTAAGTACTTATTAGTTTCTACTCATCATTAATGAAACTAATCATAACTCAACTCAAAGTACGTCGCTGATCATAGTTTGTAACTTGGTCCAAATTCAATTTCTTTCCATTTTCTCCAACAAATATTGCCCCACCAAAGTTCCTGAACGTTACAGTTTCATCGAGCTATCGACGTGATGATAATATTACCCCACTTGAAGTTCTCGAGCATTATATTTTCATTCAGATACCAATGTGACGATAGTATTGCCCCACTCGAAGCTCTCGAGCGTTACGTTTTCATCCAATTGTCAATGTGACGATTGTATTACCCCACTCGAAGTTATCGAGCGTTACACTTTTGATCCATCTGTCAATGTAACGATAGTATTACCCCACCTAAAGTTATCGAGCGTTACACTCCGATCGGTTGGTCAATGCCAAGATATTCCACTTGGCATTGGATAGTTAAGCTTTTCTTGAATAATAATTCAAATTTATCTCCCAATTTTTCTCCAACACAGCCTTTTTCTTCATAAAACGTTCGCTTAAGTTTTCTCCTTCATTTGGCTGGTTGGCATTCAATAAATAGGTGGGAAAGAATCTACCTTGGAGATAAACGTTTACCAATTACATCAAAGAAAGCAAAAACTGATTCAGATTGTATGCAGGTTTAAATCCTGGGAAAAGGGAATTGTGTACACATTCAAGTGATCAATTCAAGGGAGAGAAGAATTGAAGGAGAGGGTCTGCAATGGACTTTGAGAGTCGGCAAGCGAATATCAAAGGCATTCTTACTTGCCCCATTTGCAGTAAGCTTTGCCGCGAAGTCACTGTAATTGAAGAATGCTGTCATATATGTCGGTCTTCTTTCTTTACTACTTTTCTTCTGCCACTTTTGTTCTCCTGCACACTGGTATAAGAAAGATTTTCGTTTTTTTTTTAAACAGAGAAAACTTTAAAAGTTATGATGTGTCCTTAAAAGAGTGTAACAAGTGGGGTTTCAGTTCAATAATCTTACCATGTGTCTGATAATTCTTGTCACCGAATATTTTTATTTTTATTTTTTGAGAAAGAATTTTTTTATTCTGTTTTTCTTTTTCTGTTCATTTAGAAATCAACCTTTCGGTCTAGGTTTATGATCGTTTAGAAGCCTAAAGATCGACAAGGTAAACGAAAAAACAAAAAGGTAAATACTACCCTTGTTGAACCTTCTGGCTCTTAAAAGGGGAAAAAATCACACATTCAATCTGCCTACATCATTATTTGTCAATCTTATTGCAGTAGATGTGATGTAGGGGGTAATAAATCACAAAGATCAGACTTTTCCACCCTTGCAAATCTTCATTTATCGCTTCCATTTTTGGTGTATTAAAGTTTCAATTTTTTTATGCACAAGATAATCAATATGTTGTTTTACAGGAAAGATCGGTAGGCGAATACATTGGGTTTTTTTTGTTTTTTTCTTTTTGCCCCAAAATGATTTTTTTTTCTTGGTCGGTAAGAACAGGAGAAGAATAATAAAACAATCCAACTCATTAGAAATCTGATCTGATCCGAACTCTTTTGGGAGAGTTAGATTTATATCTGGGCCAGATATGAATGTTAGATTTTACAACCTGGAGTGAGACGTGCCAGGCTCGGGTATAAATATTAATTTCCATGACCCTTTATCGAGTCAGGCTCGACAAAATAACTCGGATATTACCCAACATGAGCCAAGTCTACTATTTCTATTACTGGTGATTTTTCTTTTTTTTGGGGTGGAGAGGCGAGGCTAGCAGGCGGGCACGGTGGAGCTCCATTGGATTGAAGAATTTTGATATAACCTGTCTCTAATGGGTTTTGAATCCGGTTTGGGTATGAATTATGAATGAATGAGCCGGATTCGGGTTTAGCAAAATCCTGCCCGAGCTGTTAGCCTCTTTACGACAAGCCTATACATGTAATATCTTCATTTGTTGCGACTTAATGACTTGTATCGTATTCATAATTCATTACCAAAATTTGTTACTAAAAATCGAACAAAAAAAAGATGAAAATCATGACTTGTGACGGCATTTGTGTATAATGGTCCGATCAACACTCATGATATAAATATTTCATTTTATGCAAGTTTTTTCGTATTCGCCTGTAAAGATTTATGTTTCATATGTTCACGTACTCTGTAATAATGCAGTCTGCAGGAAGTGCATAACGAAGAAAATAACAGAAGAAAAGTTGCGCAGCTGTCCAGTTTGCAAGGTGGATCTGGGCGTTGCACCTCTGCAGAAACTGAGGTAAGGAATGACTTCTTTTCACACAAGTATGTCTCTCGATACAACAACAACAATCATACTCAGTATATCGCAATGACAATAATAGCTACCGCTATGGTATGAAAAGGACGAGAGACAGTAAAACGATACTTCTATCTCAAAGGATAAAGAATTTGCTTATTAAAATAAACACGGAGTAAATTATATCTTGGCTTCTACACGTTGGATCACATTAATAAAACTGTAGCATATATATAAAAAGAAAGAAAAATAATTTCTTTTATGCACATGTGCTTCCATTCGTCCTGACAGAACAAAGAATATATAACATTGCTAAATGATTGCAACACTTAGAAGTACTTTGTAAATGATTGCGACAATCTTACTTAATGACTGCAAGAACTTTCAGTGATTAATTATTCGAATTTTATTGTCTACAAATCCATGTAGGGCTGACTATCGCATGCAAAGCATGAGGAATAGTATTTCAGCAATAAAACAAGAGCTCATACGAGAAGGTCGTATGAAAGGTAAATCCAAGGAAACAAACGCTTCAAAAGAAGATGATAATACTGATGGGAAAGCTAAAGAGCAACGGGCGGATTCATTCCCTATTGACAAGGAGAAATCTCTTTCTTCTTCATTGAGCATACAAGATGAACAAAACCCCGCTCCTAGACATGGTAGAAGGAGATCTTCTAGACGAAGAAATGTTCTTTATCCAACGCTTTCCCTATCAAATAAGGAGATCTTTTTTGATGAACTGGAGGATGAGGATGAGGATGATGAGTCCCCAGAAACCCCCGTCAATATAAAGAAGACATCAAGAATGAGGAAGGTACATACTCCCTTTATTACAAAAATGTTTGCCTTTTTGCTTTCTTTCTTTAGTTTTGTTTCCATTTCCAAAGGAGTCAAGGACACACTCTTCCTTAACTTTGGAATATCATAGAATAAAGCAAAATGACTCATTAAATTGACTGTGCTCCTATATTGTAAAGTAGCAATTGATCGACACAGCTTGACCCATCATTATGGGTCATCGCGAAACAACCTCTATGTGTTTCTAATACATGAGTATGGTTGCGTAAATCAACCTCCCGTACCTCGTCATAGACAGAGCCTCTAAGGCAATGTTTGTTGTTGTTGTAATATTTTCTTTCTTTAGTTTAGAATCTGAAAAATTGTACAACCTTCTATTGGCCATGGTCCTGTGGCAGCCAAATCATTTTATTTATTTCTTGATACTTTATACGTCCAAAAATCATATTTTTTGCTTTCACTTGGATAATTCAAAATTGAATTATGTTCAAATTAAACACATGAATCATGTACTGAAACCTTTGAGCTATTTTTGTTCTCCCGTTGTCAACAAAGAATTTGAAATGTTGCCCTTCATATAATTTTCCATAATTTATCAGAGTGGCTCCTCCTCCAAGTCGTCTAGGCAACAATCATCTAGAAGAACCAAAGAGCGACAAGAGGGACCACTAGAACATATGAATGACCTGCTAAAACCTTTGGAGAGCCAATCAAGTGGATTTGGAGCATGGGATTCTAGCCGCCTTGATTCACCAAGTTATGCCTTGAATTCATCAGCTGCAGCATCAGATGGGCATGAAGCAAGAGAAAGGGATAACAAAGGGAAAGGGAAAGAAACCATTGCAGCATCAGATGCTTTTGAAGCCAAAGAAAGGGGCAAAAAAGGCAAAGGAAAAGGAGTCATTAGCCAAGAAAAGAGGAGGCCTCTTATTGATGATCTTAATTTGCCTCCTCAGTCTGACATTGAGTCCACCAATATGTGGACAAAAGGAAGGGCTATTTGGTTTCAGTTGGTTCCTTTGAATAATGAGTAAGATTACATGTTCTTGCACTCTGATACGAGACTGAAATTGAGCGTAGATTGTTGCATTTTCTGCTGATGCCCTAAATTCTTTTTTTCTTTTTCTTGTTTCGTTTCTCAGGAATTGTTTAGCACCATTACCACCACTGCCTATTAGCTCCTTGAGAGTCAAGTAAGTTATTTTAAATGCCGGGTGTACTATGTCTTTTTTCCGCATCCATGCATGGTGGTGGTGGGTAATGTTTTAAAACTCACCCCTACATTGAACCGTAAAATATATATACACACACATATGTACATGTATATATGTACATATATATGTATATATGTACATATATATGTATATATGTACATATATATGTATATATATATATATGTATATATGTAGGTTTTAGGTTTTTTTGGTGAAATGCAAATTTGTATTACCGAATATCATGACACGAAAGAGATATATCCCATACAATAGTCCTACTTGTAGAACGACATGTCGATCTACATGCAAGACACCAAAGAGATGTATCCTATAAAATAGCTCTACTTGTAGAACGGCATGTCCATCTACATGAACTAATTAGTAATGTAAGCTTTTTTAGACAATAGATGCATCGCCTATGTTTAAAATATGAGGGAAGAGTTTGTAAATTACTCTGTATACATAGGTGTGTATTTTATGTACTACATCCCTAGATACAGAAACTATGTTTACATTGTATACATAGATGCGTATTTTATGTACTACATCCCTAGATACAGAAATTATTGAAGAATTGTATATTTGATTCAATGGGAAAAATGTTTACACGATATGCGTATATATAGGCCCCCTTGAACTAACTATGCCTACAATAAAGAGCTAGGGGATAAGGCTAGCTAAAACTTATCTACACAAATAGTGGGATATATACAAACTAATAATATACAAACTAACTATCCGTATGTATCTCAATACTCCCCCTCAAGTTGGTGCATGAATATCAAGAATGCCCAACTTGCTCAAAAAATGCCGAAACTTGTCAGGACCAAGTGCCTTTGTGAATCCGTCAGCTAACTGTAAAGTACTCGGAACCTTGCAAGGATGAATAAGGCGATTAAGATAATGCTGGCGAACGAAATGACAATCAATCTCAATGTGTTTGGTGCGCTCATGAAAGACAGGATTAGCAACAATATGTAAAGCAGCCTGATTATCACAATGAAGAGGAACTGGTGCAGTAACTGAAACACCGAGATCATGCAAAAGTTGACGTAACCAAACAATTTCACTAGCAGCATGGGTCATGGCACGATACTCTGCTTCAGCCGAAGAACGAGAAACAACCGGTTGTTTCTTGGAACGCCAAGAAATCAAAGCCGAGCCAAGATAAACCATATAACCAGTAGTCGAGCGCCGCGTAAGTGAACACCCTGCCCAATCAGCATCACAGTAGGCGCGAAGACTTAAGGAGGACGTAGCGGGAAAGAAGAGACCCTGTCCCGGGGCACGCTTAAGATAGCGTAACAAATAGAACACAGCATCCAAATGACACTTACGCGGAGCATGCATGAATTGACTGAGAGTATTAACAGCAAATGAAATATCTGGCCGTGTAACAGTAAGATAAAGTAAACGACCAACAATGCGACGATAAAAGGCAGGATCATCCAAGAGAGGATCCGACTCCGAAAACACGCCCTTTTGATCCATAGGCGTACTAGTAGGGCGACTGCCCAGTAGACCACATTCATTGATAATATCAAGAACAAACTTACGCTGATTTAAAACCATGCCAGCTGGCGAACGTGCCACTTCAATACCGAGAAAATACTTAAGAGAACCAAGATTCTTGATCTTAAACTTGTGATCAAGATAAGCCTTTAAAGCGGAAATGCGATTGAGATCATTACCAGCAACAATGACATCATCAACATAAATCAAAACAACGACAATTGAAGATGAGTCAGAGAAAAGAAATAATGAGGAATCAGCGTTAGACTGAACATAGCCGAGCGCAACGAGAGAAGCAGTAAATTTAGCATACCAATTACGAGACGCTTGGCGCAAACCATATAAGGACTTGCGCAACTTAAACACAAGATTCTCCCCCTGACGCGTGAAACCAGGAGGAATACGCATGTAAACATCTTCAGTAAGATCACCATATAAAAAAGCATTATTGACATCTAACTGATGAACATGCCAATGACGTACCATCGCAACTGCCAACAAACACTGAACAGTAACAAGTTTAGCGACTGGGGCAAAGGTTTCATGAAAATCCACACCCTCTACCTGGGTATACCCACGCGCCACTAGGCGAGCTTTATAACGTTCAATGGTGCCATCAGGATTATACTTGATCTTGTATACCCATTTGGAATCAATAGTACGTTTGCCAGGAGGTAAAGGAACAACAACCCATGTTTGATTTGCCTCAAGAGCCGCAATTTCACGTTGCATGGCGTCGCGCCAATGTGCATGTTTAACTGCCTGCTTAAAAGAAACTGGCTCATCGCCAGCAGTGATGGCCGCCACAAAACCATAATAAGAAGGAGATAAGCGAGCATATGAAAGGAAACTTGATAAAGGAAATACCGTAGAGTTCGTTGCAGGAGGAGGTGAGACAGCAGATGGCACAAGCGACGGAGTCAGTGCAATATCAAAATCTGCAAGACGATGGGATAACTGACGGGTGCGCATGCTGCGCGAAGGAGGGAACGAAGTGGACAGAGATGGCTGGTCAGCCGAGGCCAGCAGCGGCGAAGGGGCTGCTGACTGAACTGGATTAGGCGGACCAGCTGGCTGAACTGGATCGGGCGGACCAGAGGCCGCTGGCTGGGCTGCAGCGACTGGCGAAACTGCACCCGGCCCAGCTGAGGCCTCGTTCGCAGAAGGAGCAACATGCTGAGACTCGTCCCAGCAGGAAAAGTCAGGCGCGAAAGGTGCTGGGAGGGAAGAACCAACAGACCGAGAAGACAGTGAAAATGGGAAAATATGTTCATAAAAGGTGACATCACGACTAACATAAATGTGACGACTAGACAAGTCAAAAATCTTGTATCCCTTTTGTGAATGCGGATAACCAAGAAAAATACCGGGCGCAGAACGTGGTGCAAATTTGTCACGCACGCCATGATATGTATAGCCATAACACAAACAACCAAAAACACGAAGGTGTGTATAGGAAGGTAAACGACCCATCAAGACTTCATAAGGAGTTTTATTTCTGAGACTAACAGCAGGCATGCGATTAACAAGATATACAGCAGTAAGAATACATTCCCCCCAAAAGGCAATAGGTAGATGAGCATGAAAACGAAGGGCACGAGCCACCTCTAGAAGATGTCTATGTTTACGTTCAACGACACCGTTTTGTTGTGGAGTATGGACACAAGAAGTTTGTGCATCAATCCCATGTTCAGCATAATAACCAAGGACTGTAGCACTAGTGAATTCTAACCCATTGTCACTACGAACACGTTTAACAGTGCGCCCAAACTGTGTATGAACCCAACGAAGAAAATGCAACAAGAAACGACTAGTTTCAGACTTAGCTTTCATCAAATATACCCAAGTACTGCGACTATAATCATCAACAATGGTTAGAAAATAACGTGCACCAGAAAAACTAGGTGTTTTATAAGGCCCCCAAATGTCACAGTGAATGAGATCAAAGACTTGATTAGTGACACTAGTACTAACAGGAAATGACAAACGAGTTTGTTTGGCCCGACTACAGGCATCACAAAAGACATATTTATTAAAAATAACAATAGACGGAAGAAAACGAAACTTGGAGAGAGGAAGATGACCCATGCGACGATGCCAAAGAGACTCATCAGACTTTATTGCGGCATGAACGGAAGCAGACACATTCGGCAGAAAGCTATAGAGGCCATCATGCTGCCTACCCACTCCAATCAGCTTCCTCGAGGGTATCTCCTGCACAACACAAAAATCCGGACCAAATGTCAGTGCACATTTCAAATCTTTCACCAAGCGACTGACAGAAATCAGATTAAAAGCAAACTCCGGAACGCCCAAAACATCATGTAAAACCAAAGTATCGGACAACTTGACTGTGCCAACTGCACGCACGGCTACATGTGTACCATCTGGAATTTGTACAGTTGCTGCTATTTTGTCAGTGATAATAGAAGTAAACATAGACAAATCATTGACAATATGAGCATTGGCGCCGCTATCCAAGAGACAACTAGACGATATATTAGGAACAAAAGGAACAGTACCCGAATCCTTCTTGTCTGCGAGCTGCAAAGGCGACCCAAAATTACCTCTGTTTAAATGCTCAACAAACTGTGCCAACTGATATTGCTGCGCAAGAGTAAGTCCAGTACACACTGGGGCATCACTGTTGATCGTAGCACACATTTGTGCCAACAAACAAATGATAAAAAAACTGATTTTGAAAAACAATCGACTGGAATGTCGATTGCAAAAAAATTCGACCGATGAAATTCAAAAAAAAACGACTGGTGAGGACAAACGAATCCAAGACGTATGCGACAAAAAAACAAACAAGATGTTTGGAAGAAACCCACTTGACTTAATCAAACAAGACTGAGATCGACGATAGTGGACAACACCGAGAGGAATTCGAAAATCAACGTTGACTTTGGTTATCGCCTTTGTGTGCGCCACTGGAAACAACACAAACCAAAACTATCGAAAACAATTGATGTTGGGGTGCCACTGGACAAAATGCAGAGAGCACCAAAAATGGCGTAGACAATGGCCACAGGAGGAACAACGATCAGTATGAGAATTAGAACAAATTTGTTTGCTCTGATACCATGAAGAATTGTATATTTGATTCAATGGGAAAAATGTTTACACGATATGCGTATATATAGACCCCCTTGAACTAACTATGCCTACAATAAAGAGCTAGGGGATAAGGCTAGCTAAAACTTATCTACACAAATAGTGGGATATATACAAACTAATAATGTACAAACTAACTATCCGTATGTATCTCAATAATTATGTTTTCAAAAATGTAGATATTTCGTGCCTATCAAATGTGGTACACCGTAGCTGACAAACAATTTTTGATGCGTTGTCCTTTAGTGCCTTCCCTTTCAACCAAAACTGAGGATCAGTCAAACCACTACTTAGTAAACGGGATAGTGGAGGAACCATTAAGTTTTGCTAGAAATAACGGTTCTTGAGCTAAATTGAGTTTGAGATCTGACCTAGATTTAAAAAAAAAAAAAAAAAAAAAAAAGGAGTCACGGGGCTACTAAATGGACCATGCAGGTTGGATTCGGTTTTAAAGCACTGCTGTGTTAGGTTAATCATATACTATGAATTCGATATTATGGGCCTTTTACATGAAGGAATGCGCTCTGCTTCTCATTTGCTAGATTTTTTTTTTTTTTTTGGTTGTCAACTTTGTAGGAATCCCTTTGTGCCGGCTTATATTATCAAGGCTTACCTGGTTAAGAAACTGGGCCTCCAAAGTGCAGATGAGGTATGAAAAATACTTTCTTCATGATGTCCTTTTCATGTATGTCCCATTTTTGCGTCTTAGCAGTGTTTCTTACGTTCAGTTGACGGGGTGGTTTATTAGAATTTGATAGTGGGATTAGTACGTTGATACGGATTATATTCACTTAAAACATTAGAACAGTAGACCGTAGTATCTTATGTTCATATAAATTCATTTTTTTTTGTTAAATCAAGGTTGGACTAATTTTCAGCATGGTTCTCCTAACTGAACTTAAGAAACCCTATTTTTCAGAGACTAGACTTGTTCTTTGTGTCAGTTTATATTATGTTGGATTATTCAATAGTAATACTAAAAGGAAGAAATTAATGGCAGGTGGAGATAAGCTTGTGTGGTTGGCCAATACCTCAGGAGAGGCAACTGCATGAATTGCTGGATGATTGGATTAGGACAAGGCCGCCGAATGAAATGACAACCGTCAAGGTTGGTGATTCAGCCAAGGAATTTGTCATGCCTATATCGTACAGTCGTCCTAGGATGCATTGAGACGGTGTTTTATTTTGTTGATGAAAGTTTCCAGTTTAATTTTATTGTATGGACTAAGATTCTATCTACCTCAACATCAAGAGAACAATTTGTTTTCATGAGAAATTAAAATTAAACACTTAGAGCATGTGATTTCCTGGTCCAGGTTTCCTGTGGAGCATGTTTTAATGGGTTTTCTTTCACTCACAGAACATGGTGTTTTGGAATTTCTTCTTTTATTTTCTATATGTTGACAAAAGTTAATAAAGGTAAAACATAGCTTTAGTAGAAGAGGAGGAGGAGGAGGAACTTGGTTTTTTTTTTTTTTTTTGGTTTTTTTTTTGGGGGGGGGGGGGGGTTTGGGGGCTAGTATGCTCGTTGTTTGTATTCTTTTTTTTTTTTTTTTTTTACTTCCTTTGTATATGTTTTTAAGTTTTCTTATCATTTTTATGCAGCACTGTATAACTTTGTCTTTGAATCTGTAAAGAACACTTGAAAAAAAAATATGTGAGCGAGGCGTATGAAAAAATAAAAAAAAACTTTGCAAAGATTGAAAATGACTCAACATACGTACAAATCATAAGTATTAAATATACCCCTTTTTATAACACCATCATTCTACCTCGGGTTGGGATCTCCTCACCCTCACTTCCCTCGCCCCTTTTGTGACCACGCGACACGTGGCAACAAGGGAGGGTGGTGAGGCTAGATGAGGGTCACCTGCATCTGGCCTCACCATCCCCCCTTGCTGCCACGTGTCGCGTGGTTACGCGTCACCGCACCCCCTTGCGGTGAGGGATCCTATCCCTTCTACCTCTAACATTTTGGTTGATGCGTCGTGCCTGTTTGACTTTGATTTGTACTATCAGTGTCATTGATGGGGGTTCAGATAGGCTAAATAAGAGGGATGAGATCACCTCAGTCCAAACCTATCACCCTACGCGTCACTACACGACACGTAACAGCAGAGGTAGGTGGTGAGGCTAGATTAGGCACTCCAAAGTGCAGATGAGGTATTAAACAGTCTCCACATTTTGGTTAATACACACTCCACCTGCTCCCAGTAGCCCCTTTTCTCTTACTCTATTTTAGCCGCCCTCTACTTTCATCTCCGCCCCCTCCTACCTTCTACCTCCATCTCCTGATTCTCCACCACCACTCTCCACCTCCATCCCCGCCTGATAAAAACTCACATATGCCACCCCATCTCCACCTCCATCTCTGCCCCCTCCTACGCCCTTCTACCTCCATCTCCAATTTCTTCACCACTGCTCCCTATGTCTCATCTCCACCGCCTTTCCCTTCCCAACCTACAATCTCCCCCACACCCTTTCTTTCCCTATTGCCGTCGCCCCTCCCTCCCTTTGCCCTTTCCCATCCTTAGCAACAACCACGTCATCATAGCATATGATTAACTCAAAGAACTCCAGTTTCATTTTTCATTTATCGGAGTCTACTCATATAAAATAGGGAGGGAGGAGCGGCGGTCTTCTTTGTCACCGAGTCGCAGGTAATGAAATGTAGGAGAAAAAGGTTTTTGAGGAGGGTTCAAATTTAGATTTCTCTCTCCATTAATATGTTTTTAAAAAAAATTATCTTATGCCACATGGCGGCCGTTAATTTACGGCCTCTTATTTGACCTGGACAATTATCTGCTGAGATGTGAACTCCATTGATTGTTAGTTTATTAGAACGTACCTGGAGAAAGGAGAAAATAAAATAAAATGTACACCAAAAAATATCATCAATATGCTCTACATAGGTCTAATGAGTACTTCAACTCCCATCTTCACTATCTGCAACCGAAACCGTTATCTATTGGATGCATATTATAGTTTTAAAGATTGAGCAATTGGGTAAAAGGCTTATAAATGTAGGAGGCGAGCAACATGTTTCTCATTCTAATACTCATATTTGAGTCTACCAAGGATTAATAAGCATTTGGCACAGAATTTCCCCCTCTTTTTTATAACAAAATTTTTTTAAAAAAAAAGGACCTGAGAATGAGCACCACAAAAAAATGGATTTGTGAATGAGAAATATAAGTCTCCTATTTTCATATGAATTAATAGGATTATTTTAAAATGCTCAAGTGGAAGAGAAAAGCCGGACATAGAGTAGTAAATTAGAAGTAGGAGACTGTTATTTTGATAGAAGGCGGTCTCTTTCAGAAAAATTGGCTCTATTTTTCTTCTTTCTTTTTGATTTTAGCTTTCTTTCTTTTTTTTCAAAAAGCTAAAAGGTGGGTGGGGAAGAAAGAAGCTGAACCTCTAGTCGACCTATTTTAAATTTCTCAAGTGACTTTTTTGTCATGATCTTCCCAGTAGATCATATAGGAGCTATAACCATTTCATTCCTTTTCGTTGTTATGATGTTCAATATTCAAAGAACATAGATTTAGGAAGAAATTTTGTGCTATTTACCAGTAAGTGGTATTATTAGACTGACCTGTTAGTAAGAAATGTTCTTCATTTTAGATAATAAAAGAATCACATTACTACCAACCCAAAGAAATACGACCTCTCTAAGATATACGATTTATGCCAGAAAGGTGCGAAATTATACTAATGTGGTGCGTTAGGAAATTTACCTTATACATACTATCCCGCCCAGTTTTTGTTTTCTAGTCTTATTTTATTATTAGTCACGGTTGGAACTATAGTACTTACGATGCATAAGACTCTAAGGTGAAAAGACATGATGTATTTCGATGTATGTTGTACTAATGTGTAAAACCTCCTAATTTGAGTGAGATTGGCATGGTGAAAAAGCAGATATGATTCAATATTCCTTTGTTACGTATGTTGGTTATATTCTTTCCATATATTGGTTATGTTCTTTATTTCTTGTCTAACGAAAACTAATCGAACTCCATTTGATCTTCCAGAAGTAGAAGCTGAATTATTTGTAAGCTATAATGTAGAATATGCACGGAATGCTATGTATCATAGGTTTATTCTTCTTATATACTCTTTCTATCCTAAAAATAGTCACAATTAGCTTTTAATACTATAAATTATACTATTGAAATGTCCATTGTGACAATATTTTCAAAAACAAAAAGAATTCTTTTATTCTTCATTATGCAATTACATGTATTGTAACAAAATTTCCACATTTTAAAACAAAAAAGAAAAAACCAGAAAGGGTAAACTAATCATAAAATCTCCTTTTTTGGCACGTTGAAAGGGGAAATCGTGAATCGGGCAGAACAGAATACGGGAACCAGAAGAAACAAAAGCTTTTTCCTATAGAAAAAGAAAGGGGAAAAAAAGGAATCAGAGGGCAAGGGGAAAAAAGATAACCACAAATAAAAGATAACCTGAATGCAGATTCCAATGATTACAAGGTGACTAAAAGCATTAAACCCACTAACTAGCATTCTTACAAACAAGAAAACCCTGATACACATTAAACTAAATACAATGCAAGCGTAAATAGCGTGCTTACGCGCTTTGCTGCTTCAATCCCAAATGATTAAGAAGCACTTTGCTGCTTCAACTCCAAATAATTCGTAACTACGACATTAGCCAATTTGGATGCACATTATAGGAAGAAATTACAAGTGGTAAACAACCCCTGCCTCTAAGGAAAAAAGAGAGAAGGGAAAAAGGAAAAGGACATACAGCAAAAGATACATGTATGCAGCAAACTAAAGTCTACGTACATTAGTTCCCAATCCGCCTGTCCTGGATCATTTCCCCGAGCTTCATGTATAAACTTAGTTGATCCTCAAATGTGAGGTTCATCAGTACCTGCACCAAAGTATTCATGGATGGATTATGAACAACCCTACCTACTGTGTGTAACTGTGTTATATAATAAGTAGCAGTTCAAATATGCAAACCTGATCCAAAATGGTCTCAACCGTTATGCTCTGCGGCACCACAAATGACTGATGATAAATATAGGCAAATACGCCCATCACCATCTGCATACAGAAATGGCATATTAGTTGCAGCATTATCATGGGTTCAAAAATACAATGCACGACCCAAATACGTCTTTCAGAACACATTCACCAAACACGCTTTACTCTCATCATTCAGGCCAAAGCAATCACTCAAATGGTTTTCCATTCTCATCAAACTGGAAATTTTACTAGAAGAATGAAATGGTTAATCAATTAATAGAAGTACTCTGACCAGTTTCTCCCTTTAGAAACTTTATTATCCTTATCAGGAGGGAAGAAGAAGAGGAAGAATAGGAAGAAGAGGAAGACGAAGAAGAAGAGCAGGAAACAAAGAAGACGACGAAGAGAAAGAGTAGGAAGAGGAAGAGTAAGAGAGGAAGAGGCGAAGAGACGAAGATGAAGAAGACGAGGAGGAAGCACTTACCTAGCGCATATGATTAACTTCTGTGGCAGTTGTAAAACAAAATCTACCTGATCTGGTTCACACAGCTCAAACCACTGCTTTAACCTTCTCAGGAATAAGCAACAATAGTCCACCAAAAATAATGGAATATGACGTAAAACTGTTGCAAGATTCTTTTTGTATCACGTGATTCAAGTTTGTCTAAAGCTCATGATTGAATTCTTGGCTACATAAAAAGTTTCTTCATGGAAAAACTCAAGTCTCTTTATGGTCGCCTCGGGATATTTTATGGCCTTTTTGGCAATGTCATGATAACATTCATTTTCTGTCTAAGGGTTGATAATTACATTGTTTTAGTCTCATCATGGTAGAAGGAAGAGCAATCGCTGAAGAACTCTCACATGCATTCCAATTGACATGTCAAGAAAGTGACTGGTTACCTAGATAGCCCCAAACTAGAGTTACTCTGAGGCAACTACTAGTTCTAGACCAAATCTAATTTTAGAACATCTGTAAGCTACTATATCCAACTTCTACTCATATCTAATGACTTGAGCGGCTTCTGCAAATTTGGAATTATGATTTCGGGCAACATGGCTGCGTGACAGTAAATTCAGGTACAACAAAAGTTCAGCAATATCAAGATAGCTTTCTTTTATAAAATGCACAAAATGCTATAGGAGAACTATGGCTTGAATAAAAACATCCAAACTATCATTGTTCGCAAAGTCACCTGACAATCCATTCTGTCCGTGATTCCACCATGTCCAGGAATGCTATCACCAAAATCCTGCAATAGAATATAAAGGGCAAATATGAGACTATCAACTATCAGATAAAGTCACCCATATCAGCCATAAGGAATTCACCTTAATCTTAAAAGCTCTTTTAAAGCCACTGGCGAAAAATCCTCCAAAAGGTGCAATAATTGACGCAAAGAGGCCAAGCGATAAAGCATGCCACTGCACAGGGAAAACTTCCATCTCTTTCCAGGGAAACTACTCATCAAAAACACAAACTATCAGAATGCATAAAAGATATATAAGGCTTCCAAATACATTAGGAACGAAAGAAAGCAAACTTTCAAACTGCCAAATGATAAAGCCTAAGCAGAAGCACCCATACATAACTTAATCTGATAGGTCAGTCCATTATGCAATATTCAAGAGTCAGCCCATGAATATAAATTGTAACTTCAGACCTAATTAAATGGGCCAATAAAAAGTATTTAGCGTAAATCATTACCATCAACACTTTGCATCAAGGAGCACTAAAATAAAGAAGATTTCTCAACATAGAATCTCACCCACATGGCTCCTAGAACATATGATGGACCTTCACGAGGCAAGCATCTAATATCCTACCTCACTAGGCCCTTCCCTTTCTAAGAATAGAGATACTGGCAAAAGCTAAGACTATATAAAAAATGGCATGGCTCGCCAAACCGAATATATTTGATACCAAATGCCAAAAAAGCTCAATTTACTGTCAACGGCCAGGGAGCTGCATCAATCGTAGGAGGTAAAATGCTAAAAATTCAGCTCTTAATAGAACTCCTACCGAGTGGATAAAAAAAAACATAACACAGGAGAACAGAGCTATCTGGAAAATTGAGTTTCTTTGTTCTCTGTCTTAAGCACCTCAAGTTCGGTTAGCTGATGAGCTCCCAGCTTTTCCATTATTTAAATCGCTAACATGTGGACAGGGACTCCTTAACCATGACTGTTTGTTGGAATGGGGCGGAAAAAGTAGGAAGTAATGTTGGCTTTGACAGGCGATGGAGACCCACTTCATTCGTTTACTGCATTTACTCCGAAACGGTGTGGATTGCAGGGCGCAAGATATAGACACACACACACACAGATATATATATATATATATATATATATATATATATATATATAAAGAGCATTCCCGACACACTAGACTCGAGCATTTCCGCAGGATTCGGGGAGGGGCCGAATCGTTTCGCGATCTAATGTACGCAGTCTTACCCTACACCTTGTGCAAGAGGCTGTTTCCATGGCTCAAACCCGTAACCTCAAGGTTACAAAGCAGCAACCTGGCCCTCATATATATATATAGACACACACACAAAATAATAATAATACTATAATTTCTTCCTTTGATAACAGTAGGGAGAGAAACTTGGAGGAGAATAGATTAATAAACTTCAACATCTGTTTGGCATAGTTTAGCTTCAACAGTATACCTCAAACGTCAAGAAAGGTAACTCAGTGTACATCAGAATATGTTAACGCCTGCTGCAGTTGTATCCATAGCTAACTTTAGCTGCACAAAGACTCTCTGCCTGTTCCCGGAAGCATGTATGGAAGATCAAGGCCAACGAACCACTGAGCAGTAGCGATTATGTTCAAAATATTTTGCTTGAACTATTTTGGGTGGTACTCCTTCCGTACCAAAAATATTGTCCTAGTTTGACTTGAGCATAATATAAGTCAAACTATTTTGCTCACTATTACTATTCTACCATTAGTTGGTTATTTGATGTAAACTAGAGAAATCATACACGTGCTAATCGAAAGATTAATATGGAAACTTTGACCACTAATACATTCTTATTTTCGTAAAGTGTATATTATTTTTTAGACAAACCAAAATAGAAACTAAGACAATATTTTTTGGAATGGAGGGAGTAATGTTTTGTTAGCTATACTTAGTGTAATGAACTAGTGTCCTGGTATAAAATATAGACTTATGGATAGGTATTCCTATCTGGCATGAGTTCTTATGATGTACTTGAAAAAATTCTTACTCGCTTAGCCGAACACTCATCGCACTTATATTTAACTTTTAAAATTATCAAAAAGGACAAAAGAAAACAACAAATAGAACACAAATAAAACCAAACCCAACCCCGAAAACCAGTTAGCTCACAGTAGCCTAAAGATCTTTGACCCACGCATTTTACTATAGAACACATAACAAGGAAGCAAAACAAATTAAACAGAGAAGTTATCCATACCCATTGTGGTAACCATCCAGGAAGAGTAAAATAATCCAGTTTAAAAAGAGGGCCGGGATCACAGTAAAGCCACCCAGAAGATAAGTCCTGCACGCACAAAATTCAATTGCTTCAGATTCAGTTCAAGGTCTTAACTCTAGTTCATGCCCAAAGCTAGTGATGATACCTACCACCTGTTCCTCCGTTGTCAAACAATAAGGGCTATAAGATAGTATAGATGTGGATAGATGACGATCTGATGCAAATCATCATTGATTTGCAAATGTTAGCAGGGAAGAGAAGATACTATCGCCAATATTTTTTTGCAAAGTTCAAGTGCGTGACAAGAACAAAGCTGTAGCATCTTTAAAGATGAACACATGGCCATAAGTTGACCACTGACTAAGTTATTTCCTTCTGGCCACCACCCCTCATTTTTCTTTTATTTGTGTTTATTCACTTTGCGCGTTAAAACTGGCATCTTACGTGATAACACATAGGCATGCATCTACTCAGGATGGATAACCTTCTCTCATGCCAAAAAAAAAAAAAAAATCCCCAACTTTTCCTCTTCTTTTTCCCATTATTTCTCATCAATATAGTTGCTTCTTCTCTAATCAGAAACATAAAATGACAACCAAGCACCATCACAAGTCAGACCACAAACAAATTTGTAGTGGCATTAAATAATTAAATAAGCAAATAACCACCATGCTTTAAAAAAAATTACCTTCCTAGGGCAAGTAAGCCACTGGAAGCGGGCAAAAAAATTTGCAAGCTGCACAATATTGCCAAAATATCGAGTTAGGACAAGATCCAGAATCACAACCATGACATTCAACTTTAAAGACGTCGTTAACCATGAGAAAATCCATGTCCATATTGAGTGACAAACTCCAATCCAGAAATCATGGAGTTAACCACTTTGGAAACTTATGATAACTCTTTCCCCAAAAAAAAAATAATAATAAGGAAAAATGAATCAAAAGAAACATCCACTTGTATGCCCAAAAGCGGAACACAGCAATAACCAAATAAAAGAACTAAACTGAAGGCAGCTTCATGTGCAAATCAATAGTTTTAAAAAACTTCAAACCCGCTTCTCAGTGTACACCAAATACATCATGTACATTTGGACAATTCTTGTTAAAGAGAAAAACTTGGAAAGGAACATAGAACTTCAACTTGAGCTGTTGAACAGCCCTAAATAGAACGGCTCAACGTTCAGCAATGGCACAACCTATAACACAGACAGATGTATGAAAGTACACAGACAACATTGAATTATGGGACATAGCAACTCACCACAAATGCAGCCAGAATAGTTGAAAAGGATGCTCCGATGAAGCCTTCCCAAGTCTTCTTGGGTGATAACTTGATCAAAGGAGTTCTTCCAAAGAAAAAGCCAAAGAAATAAGCTGCTATATCATTGATGACAATAAGTGATGCTGGAAGAAGGAACCTGCACCATTGCTAATTGGTTTGAAGTTCTCAATCAATGCACATATACTCACCAAAAATAAAAAAACTACCAAACAATTATTATGTAAACTATAAACCGGAGTATTTCTGTCGTTAAAAATTTAGGCGCAAAATGAGCTCAAGAAAAGAATGTGCTACGGAGAGGAAGATAATTTAAAGAAAGCACTGTAAGAATCCCCAGTTTTAGCAGCTCAATTACAACAAGAATTCTGTAGATAGGGAAATTTATGGATACAGTTGCACATCAATAGTTGAATCTCGACTGCATTTAAATGAGTGATAACGGTAGAACCTTCAAGGAAAGTGAAGAGAGAATAAGCAATAAAGCATATTTAAGCACACTTGATTTTCTTGTATGCTAAACTTTGCAGATCAGAGTAAACTAAAAACCTGAAGGGATAATTATTTTTTACCCATTGTTTTAGCAAAATACACCCAAGACCTCCTCCAGTTCTCCCCCCGCCCCCCGCCCCCCCACCTTTAGCTCCCTCACCTTTTGCTCAAAAAAATAAATGTGATTCTGCATCAGTAAATTACCTTTTCACCGCCTCTGTTAGAGGGGATGTTAGGGCTAATTCACCAAACCATAGGGCGTCAAAAGTTAATTTTTTGTGTATTCCACCATTAAGTTAAGGGAAATGACCTTTACCTTTTAGTCCAAAAGAACAGGGGAGGCAAATGTTGGAAGAAAACTAGAGGGGATCTCCTGTGTATTTCACTAAAACACAAGGGTCAAAAGTAATTATCCGAAGCCTAAAACTATAACTAGCACTCTTGATTCCATTTTTCAAATGCCAGTAGGTTGAGCCAAACACTTGAAAGCTTATAGAAAAGGACGCATTGCCACAACTCAGATGTGTGCATACATCTTGAGTCGCAATCAGAAGGTGAGACTGTGTATAGTTGATAACCACTTTGGCCAATACAATGATTCCCAGTGAAGAAGAGGTGCACGTAGTGTGCAAATTAGCACAAAAACCACTGAAATTCACCAGAACAATCGGGAGAGACGATTTTTCTTTTTTTGACGTTAATAAAAAGTTTGGACCGTTTCTTGATTTGTGCTTGTCATCCGTCAGAGGCCATCCTAATCTTCTCTTATATCATTCCGATTTTATCGATGTCCCCGCAGGGACAAAGGAAGAGACGAAATAGAATTATCTTTTCATAGAGAAGCTGCTACAAGGTTAGAAACCATAACATTCGTGCGATGGTGATCAGTAACAGAAGAAAGTGATAAAGCAGCAACAGCATAGAGCTACTTGAACGACTGATGTTCACCTCAGGCACAATTAAGATCAACTTCGACTTTACTCGGAAACTTAGATCTGTGCACTTTTGTAATAACCACAAATCTGGAAACTCAAAGTTCAACTTATCACAAACTTTCTGTCAAACATCGCTTACAGAAGACTTTCACGGAACGGCCATCACAGTTGGGCCAGCATAACATGCTAGACACAAATGTGATCACACCTATCTCCACTTCAACAGATTTAGATCACATAATGAGGTCTGAGGAGCAAACAAAGATGAAGGATTGGAAACAAAGATGAAGGTCATTCGGCAGCAGTGCACCAGAAGCACAATTAAGGTTTCCTCTTTTATCCCTTTTTTAGGGAAAGGAGCAGAATCAAATGAAGATATAAATATTTCAAAAAAAATGGCAGAAAAAAGTATTGGACACGCAGGAGAATGAAATGTTAGACGAACAATTACAGATGCACAAGACGTGCTCAATACAAATCCCAAGAACGTAAAATAAAATAAAAAATAAAAAAACAAAGGGAAACTGAAGTCATATCCAGGGGCCATCTACAGTAATGCCTCAAAGAAAATTTCTAATAACAAATTCTCATGCTTAACTCACAGGAAAAAAAAAAGGAAGAAAGAAACTGCTTTTTCAGTACTAAGAAAAGTTTCCATGTCAACCTTGGAAGAAAATAAAGGCAGTTAGCAACCTAGCAGATTGGGCCAATTTCATTAGATCTAAATAGTCACAAGGGGAATATATGCACACAAGTCATTTAAGTAACTCAACTAAAAAACCCTTCTCCCCACACCCCACCTCAAAACAAAATCAAGATGCTTATCCTTTCCTGACAAAAAAATGAGTTTCAATAACAAGGTCATATTGCTCTATTTTCATGAAGCTCTTGTCCTCGAATTCAAACAGACTGCTCAACGTTCAGGTATAAGTGAAAGAGATTCAATTCGACTTTCAAGCTTATGTTGATCATTGCTAGTGACACATACAAGAAACGCATGTACAGCAAGCTAAAAAGATGGCACAGGCATGCTAGACTATCATAATCCCACTTTGTAGTTTGAGCAAAGGAAACCTTGCGCCGTCTCTACTTGCTACTCATCTTGTACCATTTGCATATATATGAAATTTTAACTTCCAAAAAACAAAAAAAAAGATGGAACAGGAAGAGGGAAAGAGTTGCAACCTACTTGATGCAATGGCAGCAAGACAGCCAAAAATAAAATAAACGGGGAAAGATCGAAGATCTGCTTACCAAAAAATTCCTTCAAATATATTAGCTACCGTAAAAGAAGACTGTGTGAACACCACAATCAGAATCATATGCGTCCACGCATATTGGCCAAACTGATACTTGTACATCTTCTTCTTCAGTGTCAGAATAAACCACATAAAGCCTGAGAAATTAAACGAGAAGATAATTCAGCTAAAATTTCCAGATTACTCTTTGCCTGTTCAATATCCTAAACATTAGGGCCATGCAGCATTGCAACAGATTCTAAAAGAAATTGCAACAAGTAAGAATCAACACACTGAAAATTAAGAGCACCGACACCTATCCAGGCTCTACAGTATGTCATTCTCAAGATACAACCTCCCCTTGCACTTCTAAGATGATGAAAGAACCTTTTCATAGCTACAGAATACTAGAATATTCAACCACATTTCCTAATCTTTGAGAGACTGATTTTGAGGCAGAACAAAAATAACTAATTCAACAACATAATGCATTACATGCTTTTAGGAGACAAGTGTTTCGGGAAGAGCATTAAAGGATACAGCAAAGAAACGTTGGCAAACAAACCTGCAATATACAAGAAATAGCAGGTAACCATATGATACTTGACAAATCCGCTCACGAAGTCGTGCAAGATATTATCTGAAATGACAGTGTTCACGAGTCTCTGGCTGAGCATTCGGCCATATACAAATAGCATTGCGGTGAAGAAGAAATGCCTATATACCAAAAGGAATTAAGAAACAGAAGAAAACAAAAGAGATAGAAATAATCAGGTTGAAGGTTATTTAGATCTTCAGCAGCAAGTTGAACATCGTATATGTGCCACAACTAAGAGATAAAGCATAAAGCCTCAAACATAGTAGCAGTCCTAAAAAAAACTCAACCATCCTAATTTCCGCGTAAATGTTTCTATTACATAAGGATCAACGAAAACAAATAAGATCAAACTTATGCAAGCCAGACTCATATTGTTATGGGTAAAATTTTAAGAAAAGATGCACAATAGCATAACATGATAACATGATCCCACTATATCGGCAAAGCACTCAGAAACAACCTAGCTAGGTACTCTCGCTTTTGCTACAATCATAAAGGTTGTGCAACTTAATTGCAACATCTTACAACATCACCAAGCAGGCGTGTCATCAACATCACTAGTTTTGGGTCAATTCAAGTGATAGCACTACACAAGTTGCTCACACCACAAATTCAAGTTGCACTGAAAATACACAAAGTAAAATCTGACTAATTTTCTTCCAAGGTAATACAGTAAAATCTTCAACTTCCCATAACACCATTTTTTCCTATGGATCTTCTGTAAGGAAAATATTTTGTGGCTCTAATACTCTCCAACTTAACATCTAGCAATTTTCTGCCAACGCAAAATATAGTAAAATTTTCTGACCAGATTAAACGGCATTCATGTTCTACATCCTCACTCTCCCCAGTCGGCTTTTCTAAATGTTTCCTGCTAAGGGGACAAACAGAATTCATTAATCAACTTCTTCACTTTCTTCTAATAGCTGCCTACCTTTCGACAAGTTTAGGTCAACTCAAGTACTGGGAAGATGAAGCAAGAACAGCAATTGAAATAAAGTTGTGTAGCTTAACAAGTAAGCCTCAGGACATGATAAGAACACAGCTTGAAATTTTAACAAGTTCTTTTCACACACCAATTTAATAGCCTGAATCCTGGTAGCCGCTTATCTTCATGTGCTCGCCTGAGGAGATTGAACAACTCTTTGGCCATAAAAATCTGAATCACCACTACCATTGCCCATATATAAAGATGGCCCATGTAAACTATGAGAGCAAAACCCCCAATCATCCAAAAAGATGAATAAATCCGAATCAACATGGATTTGTATTTGTTTCTATCGTTGACAAGCAAATGGCTCGCGTTTTCAACTTCAGCTGGAACCTATCATTTCAATAAAAAAAAAATTGAACCAACATTACCAACTGTCAGTTCTAAAAGAAGCTACATTGGCCACTTGCAGTTTGCGTCAGCCTTCTGCCTTACAAGTAAAAGAGGAACCTCCTTGCAACAGCACCTTTCCTATCTCATAATTAGAAACTTGAGGTGATGTTTTAACATATATGTTAAAAAAAAATACAATAGTGAAATGGGGAAAAAGGTAAAATAGAAAGTAGAAAATTACTAAATGAAATACAGGGCATCTAACATATAATTTTGAACATTGATAAACGGTATTGAGATTTAATAAGTTTTGTCATAGATAGATTGCTACTGTTGCAGTGCATCATTAGATTTGCAACTATCCATTTGAGCTAAGAGATAGCAAAACAAAGAGCTCAGCTAAATGCTTCTATCGCCACCACGTCATGGATTTACACCAATAAAAGAACCCTGTGTTCGTCAGTAGAGGTTCAAGTAACATCAACTAGTACAATTTCTCAAAATATTTGCAAGGCAGAGTCAGTTCATGCTTTGTATTAACAGGATTAGGAACAGGGAATCTTGTTTTATTCCCCAGAAAATTATTACTTGATCCTCTGTGTACAAATAGTGTATCGGTGTCCCTTTCCGATAAATATGTTAGTTCAATCAAATAGATAAATAGCAATAGCCAACTAAGTAATTGGTAATCACCAAAAATGTCATGCATTTCATTAAAAAAATCGAAGAATGACCTCATTTGAACCCTTGCGCCGACGAAGCCGTCCACTACCCTGCCCTCCAGGGGCGACTTGACCACTATCCCTCTGCATATCTTACCTCAGAACCAAACCTTTCTCTTTCCGTCCAGATAACCAAATCCTACTGGTTATATCACGCACACTCCCACCTTGCAACCAAACTCAGACCAACCTGAAATATTGCAAAACCAATCCACCCATAAAGACAAACATGCTAAAGCAGAAGCAACAAATTTTATCCGAAAGTCACTTTCTAGTCATGCCAAACCCTATACAATAAACCAAAACGCAAAGAGACCACTAACAATAACTTCAATCAAAGGGTAAACAAATTCCATGCATAAACCACATAACAGAGAGCATGAAAGAAGCGAAACTATGACGAAAATGCATAGGAACCACGTGCATACATGTAGGGTGGACACCGGAGATCTTCCGGCGACTTAATGAGTACAAAAGTTGTTCTCAACGTCGGAGGAAAGCGAACGACCGGGGAGAAGAGAGGTTAGCAGAGCTGGAGAAATATGATGATTAGATCGGGTACCTCTATTTTTTTTTTCTGTTTTTGTGAAAACTTTTTGTATATGGTTTAACAATTATAGATTCTACGCCGCATGGGGCCTACAGAGTGTTAAACTATAGAAGTATCTTTTAGTAGAGGTGCATAACATGGTGTGGAATAAATCCTTTAAAACTTTAATAAAATAACAAAAAAGAAGGTTTTGTATTGAGTAAAGATTTAAGAAAACCACAAAACTCGTAATTCATAATTTTTCCTCAATAAATGGACAAGAATTTTGTGGTGACAAAATAGAATAGATAACTTAAATCTAGTAGTGGTTTAACTAATAGAAAAAATAATAAACTGTTAAGGATACTGATCTTCATACTTTTTGTGTCATTAATACAAATCAAATTCACAAGATTTCCCTTTAAAAAAAGTAATAATAGAACTTCAACGTATGCTGGAACAGAATAATGTATTATCATGACAAAATACAATATGATAATGAAAGTGGCAATGAGTAAACCCATAAAGAAAAGAAAGAAAATGTTAAGAATAATTGCATCCTTGCCAACGAACCGAACGAGCCGAGCATTGCATTGTTCAAGCTTGGTTCATTTAATTTAGTGAACGAGCCGAGCTTGTTCGTTTATTTAAACGAACATATTTAAGTGTTCAAGCTTGGTTCGTTTAACTGACGAACAATATTAACGAGCCGAACACCTTAAACGAACGATGTCACTTACCGAGTTCGAACAGAAAAAAGGTGTTCAACCTCTGTTCATTAACCTTTTATCCGAGCTCAAGCCAAACGAGCCGAACAACCGAACGGCTTGGTTCATTTACAGCCCTACTTGCCATTATTTTACTTAAATCATATACGGACTAGTTACCAATTGTAACTTCATTTCGTGTTAAACTCCAAAGTGACTTCGATTTGGAAAAAAAAAATCGAAATTTCCTTATTTAGAAAGACTTCGAGAGAGGGACAGAGCAGTCGTAACGAAAGAAGAAGTTACAAGAATATATGTCTAACTTGATAACCATCTCAACTTTTCCTTCGGTTCCCTTGAGAACAACGGCACGTTATGTGATGCATCAGAACCTCCAAACTATACAACTTTATTTATGCATCTTTTTATACATATGAACCAAATTGCTTAAGATATATATGGTTACACGAGTTTTTTTTTTACAAAGTATATATGCTCCAAGCTACACAACTTACGCCTTGAGCACAGTTTCCGAGTGGCGTTTTGGGGTGAACAACTTACAATCTAAAAGGAAAGGTTAATAACTTCTAGGGTTGATTTGTCTGCATAACCACCGTATATCTGTACATTAGTGAAAATATGAGAACTATTAAGGACTTGAGCAAGTTAACAAAAAAAAAAAAGGAAAAAAAAAAGAAAGAAATTGAAGTGTGGTAGTTCCAGTGGGAACCGACAAAAGTATAACACAAAAGAGTCATGATACCATAAAAATGAAGTTTCTAGTAACCTGTGTTTCAACCCCAATAGGCATCGAAAAATAAATCATCAAGAAACACTTACCCCCAGAGAAAGAACAATGTTCTGCCGACGCCTATAAAGGTTTAAGAACAAATATAAGCCCCAGAGTTTACCTCACTTTCTTCCAATTGCATCCCAGAAGGCAAATTATTCCACCTATTACCCCACATCGAAACCTTAACCATAACATAATGCAGAGTTCAATATATGAAGGGGTTTCCCTAACCAGGTAAAGCAAAGGTTTTCAACAACAGGCAAAAAAAAAAAAAAAAAAGATTCTACTAAATACCAATGAACTGAAACATCATAAGTAATCAATTCAGAGATAATAAAGAGAGAACAGAAATGAAAGCAAATCTAACTTCAGAAACAAATAATTCAATTCTTCAGCTATTTATCTAACACAGCATTTTGATTCAAAGCACGTCTATATAGAATCTCGTAATTCCAAATGAAGAAAAGACTAGTAAACAACAGAGGACTAGTCTCCACTACAAAATCTCAATACTCTGGACAAGCAGGTCCATCACTTCAGAGGAATAAACCTTGAAGAGTGGGTGGCACCAATACCAGGCCTACCATGCTTGACTGGCTTGTATGAAATGGAGAACTCAGCCAAATAGTGTCCGATCATCTCAGGCTTGATCTCAATGGTATTGAATGTTTTTCCATTGTAAACACCAATAACACTTCCAATCATCTCAGGTACAATGATCATGTTCCGCAGATGGGTCTTCACAGGGTTTGGCTTCTCACCAGGGGGAGCTTCACGCTTCTGCAGAAACAAATATAGTAGACAGTGATGCTCAATCCTCCATATATAGATCATTTCATCTGTTAAAAACTACAACACACATACTATGTAGTCTAGCATATATACATAAGATTTCCCATATAGGCCAAGATCATCCACGACATTTCTATCAAGTACTCCAATACCAACCGTATCCTAAATACGAATGAGGTTACAAGAGAATGCCACTAAAACAGTATCAACGAATTTGAATCTCCGTTAGTTATACTAAATAACCACACGATCATCAAGAATTATCAAGTAATTTTATGCAACATCGTAAGCTCAAGAAACAGTTGAAACTCATAACCATTTTGTACCAGTTACAATGTCAATAAAGTTGTGACATTATGAAGAATCAGAATCATTCTGAGAGAGTTGCCGTACCAAGCATATAACATACAAACAACTTGCACAACTTGAAGCCAATAAGACGATTTTGACTGATTCACATCTAGACCAATAGTCTCAGAACCCACTCTAAAGCTCAAGAGCAGTAGCGTATTCATAAACCAAATGTTAAAATATCAAGAAGGCACATCCAGAGACAAACCAACACATCAACATGAGTAGCAAAATGAAAAACCTATGCAGAAGAACATAAAAACAGATAGACATACAGCTTTACGGAGCTTCTTGATCAGAGCCATGGGCTTCCTCTTCAAACCTCTCTGGAACCTATTACCAAATATAAAAACATACATCAGAACGGTTCTCACAAGGATAGACACCAAAATAGCAGACAAACAAATACTACTCATGTTTGCGAGATCCTACTGTAGAATCACACCGAACACATTCTGATTTTGGATTACAAATCACTAGGAGAACATTAAACATACGGACAAAAATAAGAGCACAAATACAATACATAGCTGCAAAAACCAATTCACTTTAATTCGGAAGATGCAAGTAACTGATCAGTTCCGCAAACAAACGAGGAAGCTGGCGGCCCTGGAAAAGGCAATGCAAGAAGGCAAATATTGACACTCTCCCTCGCCTATACAATGGCAACGGCTTCTAATACCGTGCCAGGGGAATAAAAAAAACCACTGAACTTGAAACGAAAGACACTCCTAAAGAACCGACGAAGAGCATTAGAATCCGAAATTATAAGAACGATACACAATACTATTTAGACATCCGTCAAAATCTTTTCTACTATCTTATATTTCCAATAATAGATAACCTTTAAAGAAAACACAACCTTCTGCGAGCGCGAGCAGTAAAGAGCTTGACAAGCTCATCAGTGGACATATCAAGTAGAGCATCGAGATCCACTCCTCTGAAGCTGAACTTCTTGAACGTTCTCTTCTTCGGCTGCCCTGTCGCGACATCGGTCTCCACATCCGCCTATTGAAAAATAAAAAAAATTAAAAAAAATTAAGATCTCAAATTTTTAACAAAGATACGAAAGAGAAATGCAGAAATGAGACTCTGATGGCTTGCCATGGTGATCGAGAGAGACGAAAACAGTAAGCTGGAACCCTAGAGTGGTGCGGCAGATTGGCAGGGGCAGGGTTCTCTACGAATGCGAGAGAGGGGTGTTGATATATGTTTAGTGTGGCAAAATAACAGGATAGGGTTGGGAAATGCAAAACTTTCAGAATAGTCCCTCATTTAGTTTGAAATTGTATTTCTGATAATAATCGAGTTAAAATTAAATAATAAATGAAATTATTTTTTTACCCTTCCTATAATATTCAAACTAAAAAACTAAATAGCTCAACTGGTTCCGGGCAAGAGTTCTCGAAAGGAATGTCAGGGGTTTAATTCTTGTCGCAAGAGAGTTCTTTCCCAGCAAGTGCATAGTGTGGGAGCTTCTTTGACATGTAGGTTTATCTGCAGTGCTGGGTCTCCTTATGCAGACTATTGTGTAAATGACCAAGCTTCTGGTAGTGAGCTGTTGAATACCTGATTTACTTCTCTACAGTACCTTTAGGTGTTGTGGCAGGATCTTAGTGATTGGGTTCAACCTTTAAAAAGTCTAGTCATTTTCATCTTTCGGGTAACACCATCAACTGCAGCCGCCACATACCATTTCCCCCTCCACCCCTGCCTCCATCAGCCTTTCCCCAGCTGCCCCCTATCTTCCTCTCTTCCACCCTCTCCCGCTTTAGCCACCACCGCCACTATGTATGTCCTTTCTTCCCTGATTTAACACAACCCTAGCCCCCCCGCCCATGACTCCCTTCCAGCACCATCCTCTGCACCACACTCTCTCTTTTGCCTCACCAACACAGCAGCCGGCTAACACTCATGGCGCACCCCCAAGCCTTTGACGCTGCACGACAATTTCCTTGCGCCTACCTTTAAAAAATTTCCTGATTCTCCTAAAACAATTGGACCAAATTTATTGGATAAAATACAAGTTGGGTTCTAAGAGAGAAATTTAAGTATTATCATGATTTTTAAAGAGACCGTTGATTTGTTCTCAATTGTTGCTGGGGTGGGGCTGCTTTTGGAACGGGCAGGAGGAGGGGGAGTGGATGAGGGGTGGTCAGTGGAATGGAGGTGCAGGGAAGGAAAAGAAAAGGGTGGTGATGAGGTTTTGGAAACTTTTGGATCGCTTTGATCCTGGTAGTAAATGAAAAACTGGGTAGGTGTATCATACACAATCGAACGGTTTGGAATTGTTACTCTCAGAAAATCCGTTCAACGCTTAAGACAATTTTTAGAGTTTAAATAATTTGTCTCTTTCAGAAAATGTTGTATATTTCTAGAATAATGTTTTTGATTCTTGTACGAACGTGAACATGAACCTAGACCTCCTTATGTATGGCCGTTTTCATTCCTTTTGTATGTTTTGGTTGGACAATGCATATTTGAGGACAGTAAGTGTTGTCACGTATTTTGGTCTGCTTGTATATGGATACCAAGCGATGCCACGTGTGTTTACGTTGTATGATAAAACTGCTTATACGGTATGAGTTGTCTTGGTCGAGCTGAGATGACTTAACTTAGTTTTCAAGGTGTTCACTAGATAGACCGATTTGGTGGCCTTGGCTAAGCTGACGCTTGTGGCTAAAGTGAAGACAGTGACCGAAGTGGTTAATTTTGGTGTAAGTTTCTTAGAATGATTGGTTGGAGGTGACTAGCAGTTGTCAGACCTAATTGAAACACCATCGTCAAAGAGAATTCCTGCGTTTCTTGGACAACGACGACTTGACTTTATATTTTGGACAACGACGACTTGACTTTATATTTGAACTTGAGTAGCTGACGTGAATCATAGACGACCTGTGTCTTTATATAGTCAGATGGTGTTGACTATAGATGTGTCGAGTGGTTCGTATTTGTAGTTTTTTAGAACTTAATTGATTTTGTTCTCGTCAGATAAGACGTTGGGTTTCTCGTGCTGGTCGTAGGATGTGGCTGAAGGTCATCGGAGGTACTATTGTCTTGGCAGAGAAAAGATGGTCTCTTGG
>AP025041.1:6212827-6223684 GCA_036186865.1 Eustoma russellianum | reverse complement strand
ATCGCGAAGTGGCCGCCTTTGCTCAATTTGGCTCAGACCTTGATGCTGCGACTCAGGCATTACTCAATAGAGGTGCAAGGCTGACAGAAGTACCGAAACAACCACAATATGCACCACTTCCAATTGAAAAACAAATTCTAGTCATTTATGCAGCTGTCAATGGATTCTGTGATCGAATGCCACTAGACTAAGTTTAAACATTAAGGTATCTAAGATTGTATTTCTAAACATTAAGAGTTCAAAAGTAAAACGCACAAAGGTAATTTTCCTTTCTTTTCTAATACATTAAAAAGACTTGAACATCAGAATTATGAGAGAGGAAAATCATACTGGAGTTGATGGCTCTCCGCCACCATCACAAGTTACAATTTGACAGTATTTAAAGTAGAGTAAGTATACAACTCACTTCAGGACATTAGGATTGAAGCATGAGATCTTGATTATAATTATCAGAAAAATTCCTCGCCAACACAGAAAGCAAAGTGGAAAATCAGTGTGATCGAGGAAGGAAGCTCACAATGCTGGCATGTTTACAGCTTGCAAAGAAAATACAATTTTATCGAAGTAAAAAGTATTCTCTCGCACCAACATTGGTATCATCAACCCTTGAGATTATTGCACTTACGAATATTCTCAAATTTCAACATATTTCTGTACCCATTTGTTACTCTTTCTGACCCTTTCCCACCCTGCTGACTTAGGTTCAGACAACATGAATCTCGACTTTAGCAATGGCATTCTTCAGCTCCAGTCGTAGACTTGCAACTGTAGGCATCAAAACAAAGTCTTTCCAAATGGAACCAGGCTGAAATATCAGCTCAGAATCTTCATGAAGCTCATATATACACACTGCTTTGTCGTTCAGGCTGCTTGCTTGTTTCAAACACTTGATCAGATCAGGGTCTACTAGAAGATTGCTGTCTCCATCTTTCCATGCTATCAACTGCATTCACATAACATGTACTACATCTCAGCAACTACTGCATTCCATTTTTGTTGCTCATCGATCTAGTACTACAATACGCCCCATAAAAACAAGTGCTTTTACAGTCTCTCCTTATGAGACATTCTAAAATGGGCAGCGATCTACTGGCTGCTGCCCATTTGGAACATACAAGATATTGAAGATATTCCACAGTAATTAGTAGAGCTGTGACAATTATGATTGGTGAACTAGGTGGAATGGTGGTCATATTCAAGTATCATAATTATGTAAGTAGAATTTTAATTTGCATGTTTGCCATTTTTCAAGTACTAAGACGCCGTTACCTTGGGTGGATTGCCAATCCCATTTGTGCAGTACAGCCTTGCATTATCTACCAGATGACAGTATTGTGGAAAAGCATTTGCAAATCTCTTGTGGGATGTCAATTGTGACTTCACCCTCACCGCCCTCCCTGTTTGTACAGCTCTCCTGTAAAAATTTATTTGGAGCTTACTCATAAGAGATTCTTATAGCATGTAAAATGCTGACTAGATCTCAAAATATCATGAGGGAGTGGTAAAAAATTTGTGCCTCGTACCTGATGCCTCTTACAACAGCCATATAAGCATCACAAACAACCCCAACCAACTCGATTCTATACGGATTCCTTGTCTTAGCAGATCCATCTCCTTGTTCTTCTTCTTCAATTTGCTCCCAGTATCTTTCAATAATTGTGCCATCTTCTGATACCTTATAGCCTTCACCCATTCGATAACGATGCTTGTGCACATTTCGAGCCATTGCAATTGTCTGCTCAACAAACGGCTCCCACGAGAGGGTTCCATCCATGATCACATCGCGCCCTTCATTTAATGCGGTTACTAAGAGGGAAGATGCTGCATCGGTGGATGATTGATGCACCTGTTTATATCAAATCACAATATTCTTGGTTATTTTATGCATTATGCTAAACGAGCGTCAGTCAACTTGTCTACCACAGTCTAGTACATGGAAGCATCCCAATTCGTGTCCAAGTGGAGGGGAAAAGAATCTACCATTTAGACCTACTATATGCAGTGGCACCTTAAAATCTTAAGCTGTTACAGAAAAGAGCAATTTATACATTCACACAGTTGAAAAGGCTGTGTTTCCCAGGATCCAAATTCGTGAACGTCTTAATTAGAAGTACAAGAGAGAAAAGATTTACCAATTCAGCAGTTTGAAGCATGTCATGATTATGACCCCGAGAACTAAGTGCTCTATAGATCACATCTGTCTCCTTGAAAGCATCTGCTTCTACCACCACTGCATTTGCTGCAGCTCCTGACCAAAATGGTCTGTCAAAGTAACAATTATTTACTAGTTAACATATGGAACGCACCAAGAACTAACTGATTCCATGTTAAAACAGCCATCATTTTGCGTACTGAAAACATTCAATCCATATATCTTTGCAAACATATGAGGACTCGCAAATAATTTATCTTACTATCTGAACTTGGAAAATCAAAAGTACATTCTTACCCAAATGTGCTAAGAAAATAAAGGGAAAAAGAGAATAATACTCTCTCATGATGTCTTTAAGAACTGTGCTCTTGCCAGCTCCCATTCCACCACCCATTAGGAGAAGCACAGGGCTTCTCTCACTGTGAGCCACTGGAACCATCACTTCTGTGCATTTTGATTCTCCATTTGACCCTGTCCTGATTAATTTCATTTCCTCAACTAGTGTAGAAAATAGCCTTGTCACTTTCAGGTCTTTGGTGATCTTGTCAAATCTCTGCTTCCTATTCACACACCAAAGGAAAAAATCAAAGTCCATTTACTTTTTACTAAATTGAAGTTATCATATAGAGTAAATTAATCTAGAAAAGTTAGGGCCGTGATTGGTCCAGATGTTTAAGAGAAGCCAAAAATGACGACCTTGATTTCTAGACCTCCATCTTGCCCCTTCAAAGGAAAAGGTTTACGCGATTCTTGATTACAACAGGATTTGTAAGTATTTCTCTCAAGCTGACTTGACTTTAAACAACTGAAACCATTGACAACTTTAACTCAAAATTAACATGAGAAAACATGTTAGTGGGAGGCTAGAGGATGGTTTGTTGGGGTTTTTCACTGGTGTCCATAGCATCTTAAAGAGAAGATAATCGGAGATAGTGGTGGTTTAGACGGTGGTTGTCATGGAGGTAGGCGATTGGGAACTGCCATTAGTCACAGGTGATCCAAGGAAGCTGGGGAATGGGCCAATGGGGTAACAAAATAACTTTTTCCTTTCTAATTTTTAATTTACTTATTTATTTAATCTTAATCGATCTCAAAAATAAATTGCACTAAACTGTTGAATTAAATTTAATTGGACTTCTCTCGATCATGCCGCCAGCGGTTCCCGCCCAAGGATTTCTTCATTATGCTGCATATGGATAAATTTTCGCGCAGGTAGATGAAGATGATTGCTTACTGGAACCTCTGGCTTTGTGGGTTGAGCGGAGGTGAGAGATTTGGTTGTGTGTGTGATTGAGATCTCAGATGGCGGCGATCAGACATTTTTACTAAATGCGTCCAATTTGTCTCTTTTTTTTAAAATGTGTCTCAACCATTTTGCTAATGATGTCTTAGATGTTGTTTATGAAACGTTTTGTTAATGACGTCTCAGGTCATCTGAACATTTTTGACAAGTCCTTATTATATGGAGATTTTTTCTAATTTGTACTACAATTGTGTATTTTTGACTTTTCTTGTGTTTGTATTGTATCAACTTTACAGGGAATTTTTTTAAAAATATAGTTTTAATCAGAAAAAAATGCGGTACAAATAGAAAAAATTTCCAAACTGTTAAGGCGTCATTCTGAATATCGCATTAAAAGTACTCTTAAAGCACCGTTACGAATGGCGGCTTAGGAAAAACAACGTTGAAAGCTGAAAACAGTCCATCTAAGACATCATTCCGAATGACGCGTTAGGTGTTTCATGCACAACTATAAAAACCAGATATTTGAACGTTGTTGTTGGACTGTACCCCTATGCCTCAAGATCGGAAAACCGTATCATTGTAAGGGACTAGTTGAGTCTATACATGTAGGGCTGTAAATGAACAGAGCCGTTCGGTATGTTCGGCTCGTTCGGCTTGAGCTCGGCTCGAGCTCGGTTCGGTTAAACGGTTAATGAACCGAGCTTGAACCAATTTTTTTTGTTCGAGCTCGGTAAAGACACCGTTCGTTTAGGGTGTTCGGCTCGTTAATGTTGTTCGTTAGTTAAACGAACAGAGCTTGAACAATTAAATATGTTCGTTTAAATAAACGAACAAGCTCGGCTCGTTTGCTAAGATAAACGAACCGAGCTTGAACAAGGCGAAGCTCGGCTCGTTCGGCTCGTTTACAGCCCTATATACATGCGACCCTCTAGCAAAGGACGCACCTGTATTGCAGGTTGAGTAAAGGACACATGTCTTGATGTTTCTGCAGATCGTACCATTTCTATGTGATTTTGCTACTAGCCGGACACAAGTAGTATATTTAGTTGCTCTGCAGGACTTTGAGGTGGCAACAAGGTATTTGTGGGGCATTACTTTGCCATTATTCTTAGTGAGAGGCATGAGGTGGCAGAATTGTTACACCTCGTTTAGTACCAAATATGGAAGGGATTTCACTCACTGTGTCTTACCATACTACCATGCATAATTGTTACTCTTAGTAATCTTCGTGCGAACTGGTGGCTCAATAGACGTAATTTTCTAACGGTCACCAGGCACGCAGTTGATGTGGTTTGTGATCATTTGGACAACATGGTAGAGGGGTGATTTTATATCGATATCCTACACCGATGAGATCATTATGGCATTACCGAGTGTGTGTCGAGAGATCTCGGAACTCTGATGTACTCTGGTGTCACTCATACTGTGGAAAATAGTTGAGCTGAATTTACCTGACAAGGTAAAAAGGTATTTTGATCTGACCCAGGAAATGTATGATCCTGTTGATACATGTATCTCACTTCATTAGCGTGAGAGACGGATTATGGAGATTGACTATATGACTCTGATCCAACAGTACGAGTGGGCTAGGCATAGTAGGCAGTGCGATACAGGTGGACATATTGGCGATAATTATTTTGTTCATATTCATTGTAATGCTTTTTGTATTTTTTGTATATTCTGTGTATCTGATTGGCAAATTGGTTCACATTTGTAGTAGTTTTTGTGTTTTTTGTATACTCTATGTATCTGATTGGCGACCATTAGTCGTTTCATACTTATGTGTTGTTTACAACATTTGTACTATGTACCTCCTTGTTTGGAGTTTGATAAAAGCGTCCTAAAGTCAGAACGAGTTTTACAACACCGTCTGAAAGTTATATTTTTCACGACATTAGCTGAAATTTAAATTGTTCTATGAACAACATCGTAATACAAGTAAGGTTGAATTTTTAAAGCCTCTTTCATTGAGTGAAGATTGTTAAAAGAAATCCATATAGTTTTTTCATGTGTTATCATCGCGATTAGATAGAGTTTGATTAATTAATTAAATAGCATGATTAATGAAAAACCACTTGTGAAAACCGCCACACATAAGAATGACGCCTTAAGTGTCTATAATGCCATTCTGAAAGGCTCCTTATATCCAAAAAATTTTTTCCCTTGAGGCGTCAAGAGCTTTTCTAAGTTGTCATTCTGAATGGTAAGTTAAAACATCTAAAGCGACATTTTGAATGACGTCTTAACTGTTTGAGAATTTTTTTTCCATTCGTTTCGTACCACATTTATGATTAATTTTATTAAAACTACATTATTTTTGAAATTTTCCTAACCTTACAAGTCAATTTCGTAAATAAAATAGTAAACTAATAAAAGGGAACAAAGAAAGAAAAAGAAAAGAGGGGAGAGGAATACATGAGAAGCTATAATTATATCAAAAGTGACTAACATTTTCATTAAAAATCTATATCTCAAGGTCTTTGTTTCAAGTTGTTCATGGATGTATATATTAATGGATTGTTTGTTATCCTATCCTTCTTATTGTACTTAACTTTTCCTAAATAATGATAAAAGCTTTTCTAAATAAGTCAATCATTATGCAGAATGATTAGCATAGAGAATCTGATTTCGCTCTAGTGGAAACATGGAATTTAATTAAAACTTAAACAAAAAGCTATCAAGTGCTTTGGGAATCCAAGGTCACCTTGTTGCTGCCATCACAAACTCCTTCAGCTTTTTCTGCTCTGAATCTAAATTCAACGCCTGCAAAATCAAATTAATCCTCTTAATTTATTTTTTAATTTTAAAAAAACCCACATCCCCTAACCCTTAAAGTTTTGGGATTAAACAAGATCACTAAAAGAGAAAGCAGAAGTCAATTAAGAGAACCTGACTAATCAAGAGAGAAGCATTGCCCCAATGAAATGCAAAATATGAAAGAATGCATCTCTCGAATTCCTCCACCAACTTCACATAAAGAATATCTGCATTTGCTTCACTGGCAAAATACTCATACACTTTGTCTTCACAACCTTTAGACTTCAAGTAATCAGAAGCCAACTTGCTAAATTGAGGGCACTCACTCCCGTCTTTAAATCCAATTTGTCTTGCTGCATAACCCCAAACAATAAATTATTGTTGTTTATTTCGATTTCACTATAAAAACAAAAAATATATATAATAAAAAGAGGTGGTGAATCAATTAGGATATCTTTACCAACATAATCAGAAAACTTCTCAAGTTTTCCAAATCTGCCACTCTCTGTTCTATCAAGACGAGGAGCAAAAATATTGTCCACTTTGGATGGTTTTGACTTTTTTCGCCTAAAATGCATGACTGCCACAGATATGATACCAATTGAGGCTGCTGCAAGGAGATGGGCGGTGATAATTTTTGCAAACCCATCTGGGAAAAGAGTTAGAAGATCAAAGATTAAGTAAAAAAAGAAGCACCAACTATCAAGTACTGAAAGGAAAAAGTGGAGGAGCTGTCTTCCAGAAGTGGCAAATTTTGCTGGCTTACCTTGAGGCATTATGCAGTGGGGTAGTGAGCAAAGTTCGTGGAAGTTGAAGTTTAAGCTTTGCTGTTTTCAAGAAGTTTTGATTTTTGAAGATAAAATTGATGGCATTGTTAATGCTATGGATGAGTTCTGAATTTTGGTGGGGTAGTTAAGATATTATGAGTCAACCATATTTTGATGAGGGTGTGGGTTATCCCCCACCTGTACCAGAGGCTCCTTAGCCAAGTGGGATGTAAATCGAAGGATGTGCTCCACCGGCAGCCCTGCAAAGGGAGAGGACACACGAGACTCAGCCAGCCCAAAGGAAACCCTTGTAATATTTCAACAAGAATTGTCTCCACACGGACTCGAACTCGGGACGTCGGGGTTATAGCCTCAATCACCTTTGTCAATTACCACTGGACTATGGCCTCGGGCAAGTCAACCATATTTGTTTTGGGGGTTCGTTGCTCATTGTCCTGGTAATATCTTCAGAGTTTCCTCTTAGATCATCCTTTTAACTTATTAGATACTATAATGTTGTGTATATCTGAGTTTTATCAAATTAAAATTTGTGAGTAATTTATACAGTATTTTACAAGTTGAGATAACATAGAATTAAATGCTTTTAAATCATATTTCAGTTCTTACTCGGATGGCAGAATTGCTCCAAAAAAAAGTCGCAAGTTTGAACATGACACGTGCAGAGTGAAATCAGTATTGCTATATGAGTCTAAAGGCCAAAAGACTTGAATTTGACCCAATTGTATATTGAGTTACAAGTCCGATTTGCATTAGGCTCTTTATATGAGTCTTGGCAACATCTTAACAATTTAAGAGACAGCTGAATTTCTGATTTGTATCTTTTACATAGTTCTATAAAGTTAAGACAACAGAACCCTTCAAGCAAGTGATTTGACCTTTATGCTCCAAAAAAATAGAAATAATTGCTCCCAGGTTATTGCTCAGTTGGTACTCGGGTTGAGATTTGCTCCAAGAGATCAAGAGTTCAATTCTAGATACATGCACAGTGTGGGTGTTCCACTGCTGATAGGTCTAATGCCTAGTTTGCGGGAGGACACCTTGTGTGTATCACTACGCAAGTCTTCATCCAATCTAAGAGGCCGTTGGATTTCTAATTTATATCCTCCATAATGTTTCTTGAGACTGTAACAGTTATACCTTCAAAATCAGAGAATTACATTTTTGTTCGAAGAAAATAGAAATAATCTACAAAAGTATATATCCTTGTCCTTGCTTATCAGTAGCCCATGTCATGAGGCTTGTACTCATATGAAACAGCGGTCCCGATGAGCGGTGTCAATAAGCTCACATTTAAATAAAAAGGATTTTAAAATCTTAAGTATGCATTTTCTTTGTATTAAAAATAAATTTTAAAAAAAACAGAAGTAAAAAGAGTAAAACCAACATGAGAGAATAAATACTAAACAAACATAACACTAAATAAAAATACTTGACATGTGTCAACAGGAGTGGTGCTTATGTCCCCAGTAAAAAAAATGAAAAAAAAACTTAAAATTAATCATGCATTTTGTTTGTTATTGAAAATTACGAAGAATAAGGCAACATAAGTAATAAATACATATAACAAATAATTTTTTTGCGTCGAACATTTAAGTATTTACATAATAATAAAAAATAATTACATAAAAGCACAAATTTTTTTATAAATTTGTAATTATTTTTAGTATGAGCCTAATGTTTATAAGATTAGTAACACAAGTATAAAATTAAAGAGATTTCTGATTGAATTGAAATCTCCATCCTATCATGACAAACATTGCCGATCAAGTTCAAAATCGCCTTTGTATATACGGTCCTGACACCATCATAAATCAAATGTCGCATTTCTGAAGCATTCTTTAGCAGATATCAAGAAAAAGGTATTTGGTCCCAAGAGATCATGAGTTCGAATCCAGTTGGTAATCGGATTGGAAATTGCCAACAAAAGGTCATGAGTTTGAATCCAGTGACGCACACAGTGTGAGTGTTCCTCTGCTGCCAGGCCAAATGCCTGGTTTATGGGAGACACCTTGTATGGGTAACCGTGTAAGATCTCACCCAATCTAGAAGGTCGCTGAACTCCTGATTTATATCCTCTACGCAGCTCCTTAGGGCTGGGACAGTTGCGGCCCTTTGGGTTGGGAATCAACCTTTTGCCAACAACAAGAAAAAGATATTTGGGATCCCCGTTCTTTTTTAGGAAATAATGTAAATAGCAATACACAATGGGCCAAGGCATACCTTGACCCGAAAATGCACCTTAATGGGGGTGCAACCCGTACAATAAACGAAAGATGTCGAAGCAACATGCTGCTTCCTACTGAAACCACCGCAATATCAAAATAATGCAGGCAACATGATGCGCGACGCAATTTACATGTAAAATGCAAGGAACCTATTCATTAACACATAACATGCTATGTGCAAATCAAAACAATCAAAAGAATAGCCATAGCGGAAGTAGTACTAAGGGGTTAAGTGTGGGAAAGATTTATGCATAACCCCATATACATGTGTACAAATGTGCCGAGTTACATCGTCCGGAATAAAAGTGAAGTCTTCAAATATTTTCTTATTCGTGCCTTGCCATATGTAATACACTGCTGCAGCAATAGAAATTTTAACAACCTTAATTCTAGGAGATTTTTTTCGCAATCTAGCTTTAGCCCATGCTAAAGTTCTGGTTAAGTTTGGTAGGTTGATAGGCATGCCAAACCATTCAACAATGGAATTCCAAACCTGTTGTCTGAGTCAGATGACTTTATTGAGATATAGATGTTGACCCTGTTTGTATTGAACATGTTGTAGACAACTATGTAAGTAACCGGCCCACTTATAGAGTCACTAAATTTTCTGAATAATGCATACCAGGCTTGATAACCCAGCTGGAAAAGTAGTGATCAACACGCCTATGTTTATCATGTTTAGGCAAAGCCGGATATGGTACAGCCTGCAGGTTCAGTAGTAGCAATGTATTAACAACACTTCATGTATAGTCAACTTGAAAAAACTAACCTCAGCTCATAGTCTATTTGGTATTCGGGTTGGGGATTGCCAGAAAGACGTCATGAGTTCGAATCCAAGGACGTGTACAGTGTGGGTGTTCCTCTGCTGCTAGGCCAAAGTCCTGGTTTGTGGGGAGACACCTTGTGTGGGTAAATGTGTAAAATTTCACCCAATCTACAAGGACGCTGGACTCCTGATTTACATTCTCCACGCAGTTTCTTGGGGTGGGGCAGTGGGAGCCCTTTCGGTTGGGCTTCAACCTTTTGCCAGAAAAAAAACTTGAAAAAACTGAGGCAGAATCTTCTACAAATTAGTGAAGACATCAATCAACAATCCTGAAACTTTCCTCTTCATACAGTTGTTCATTTATATGATATAAGGGCTTTACGACATTTATTTTCGCCAGTAGAACTTCTAGTTTTAAAGTTTTCAACTCATAAAACCATAAAAAGAAAGAGAGGGACGGAAAGGGAGAGAGGGACAAGGAGGAAGGAATGAATAGGGGGGAGGGAGTCTGAGTATGAGCACCTTTGCCACACAATAGAAAGTTTTTCCGGCTTCTCATTTTCTTCTACAAATAATATATCCTCTGTCACCGCAGAAAAAGGGGAAGTGCAAAAGAGGAACACGGAGACAATTCATCAAAGTTAGGATCACTGGGAAAAGCGATCATCAACAAGAATGGTTGCAATGTTAGCATTATATCCAGGGTTTATTTCCCAAACTTTTTTTATGCCTGGAGTTCAGCAGTTTGTTTCCAGAGAGTGTTTTCAGGTTAAGATGCTGCAGACAGGATTATAGAGAATTTCATACCACCATGCCTGTATGCCATCCTTCTTTCCTCTTTTCAGCATCACAAGAGAATCAGAATTACAATAAGCTACATACTTCAATGGTGGTAATGAACCAGACAAAAAGCAAAAAAAAAA
>AP025041.1:6154708-6212817 GCA_036186865.1 Eustoma russellianum | reverse complement strand
AAAAAAAAAAAAAAAAAAAAAAAGAAGAACTTCCCCTCCTCGATACCAAAAATCAGTGAAGTGAGACAAACCATGTAAAGTGATGGTTAGAGTTGAGTGAAATAGGTTAAACTATGTAAAATTTGGATCTACGTAGTAAGGTTTAAAGGAATGGCTAATGAGCACTGCAGTAAACCGCGAAAGATAGACTACTGAATGCGATGAAATCTCTTCACCCTACTTTTTCTTAACCCATTAATGACCGCGCGACACGTGGCATCAGGGTGGGGTGGTGAGGCTAGATGCTGGTGACTCTCATCTAGCCTCACCACCCTCTCTTGCTGCCACGTGTCGTGCGGTGAGGAAAAATGGGTGAGAGGATGATATCCCTACTAAGTGTCCACATGAATGTGGTGAGAATCCAATATCAGTCGTGGCAGTTGCGTGGAGGAAGACGTGGCATGGAAAACGTCGGTCGTACTCAGAAATTTAGTCTTACTTTCGCTGCCCCAATCATTTTCGATGGCTAATTCATAGCTTTAGTTTGTCTTTTGATCTACTTGGTTTCAACAATTCACCATAAACTTCTAGTTGTGAAATTTAACCTTCCCTAGTTTTGTAAAGCATTTTCTTTTCTGTTATTATATGTGTTGGAAAAGTAGTTTTAAATACTTTAAAATTTGCTCTAAACTTATACAAGAACATGTAAGATGTTTTTTTGAATATTGAAATATGTTTAGAACACTTTGAGCTTGCAGGAATACACTTGGATCGATCTAAATACTGGTTGCATTGAACCAAATGAAAGTTCAAAAGCTGAAAAATGAAGATGAATGTTCTGTTGGACATCGATCGTTCAATGTGGTCTGCATGCAAAGTTGGAGTTCAATGTCCAACACTAATTGATCGATGTGACATCGATCGGTATATCAATCGATCGATGTGCCAAAAGTCAGGACTCTTGAGTTGAAGTTGCAACTTTTGATCAAAGAATCATCTCCCATCATATATGAATGTTATGTAACTGACATAGAGGTTATGTTTACTGCTGAAATGATGTTTCAAAAGAAGTTTTACACAACCCAATGTCTATAAATAGTAGGCCTTACTCTCTTAAACAAAAAGCTAATACTTTTGCAAAAATTTGAGAATTTTCAGCAATATTCTCTTCTCCACTATCCTCACTTCTTCTTCCTCCGCTATCAAACACTTCTATTATGCAAGCTCATCTTTCTCTCGTAGAACGAACGAAAGGAAGAAGTCATTATATATTGGGAGGCTTGTGCCGTGTAGTTCACTCGCTTGTGGTGGAGACATTTTAGCTTTAGAGACATCAATAAACGTTGTGTCTCGACTTTTCTATTATCTTTATATTTCTTGTTTGATTTCCATATCCTTCCATATTTTCCAACAATATGCATCTTCTCTTCATACAAGAACATTATTGTTCTTCATACGTGATAAACCAGAAATAATTATCTATTAGTCAACGACAGTCAACGGCAGATATTGTGCAAGTATATAACTCCTACAGTTCATCACCCAAACATTGCTTTTCAGCCTTGACTGCACTTCGGCTGTGCCTCATATTATCAAAGAATATACTATAAGGATTGCACCTCGGCACCTAACTTCAACCTCCACTTCGGCCAAGCTTGGTTTTACACTTCGGCGAAGGAGTTGAACGTATCATTACATCGTGGGACCATCAGGCAGAAGTGCAATTCAAAGAAAGAGTACACGTTGGGCTGTTCAGCATGTACACGTCAAGGTCACATCGGCCGGCCTACTAGTCACGTCCGCAGACCTACCAGTCATATCAGCAGACCTACTGCGTCATAGGTTTTCTGCCCCAAGCAAACGTCTCATCCGCTATCAGAGGCAGAGCGCGGGAAAAACTAATAAAAGCAAGCTAACGCAGACGAGAAAAGGGATCCGATCGAAACATTTTCATCTCTCCTGGAGCTAATACATTGAATTTTCTCCTCAGCCAAGAACTGTGAGAACTTTATAACTCCACACACCAAATTATATTCTCAATTAGAAATGGCCCAAACTGACTTGAGCGTCGGAGGGTTTTACCCGGGGTCACCCCCGGGACCTCTGATTTTTGCTTCCTTGTGCAGGACTTCCAGGAAGCTATTCCAGCTATTTTCTTCAAATCACTAACGACGTTTATTTGAGGTCATCTTAGACCTTTGTTGAAGATCCGGCTTCATCAATACGGGAACATTATTGTTCTTTTTTTAGTTGAAAAATATCCAATCCAAGCAATAACGTTAGAATCTAATCGTATAAATTGATAACATGTATGACAATGATGAAAAGCCTTTCTCTGGCATAACTGATTATAATTTACAATATGTAGTATTAATATGAATCTTCTCTCTGTTTTTCTAAAAAAATCCATCATAGGCACTAATTTGAACCCTTCATGCAGAAGCTTTACTGGAAATAGACAATCACTCCAAGCAAGCAATAATAGACATATATCTAGTGGATATGGTTATCATTTTTTTTTTGGCGAAAAAAGAGACATACAAAGATTACAATATGGAAAACCAAAGGAAAAATAGAAGAGGACATGTAAAGGACTTTATATATATATGTGTGTGTGTATATATGTGTGTGTGTGTATGTATGTATGTATGTATGTATGTATGTATGTACGTATGTATATTTTTAATAATTTGAGATCAACCTTATGCAAATTTATCATCATCATCATCATCATCATCATCATCATCATTATTATTATTATTATTATTATTATTATTATTATTATTATTATTATTATTATTATGCAAGTCTGAAAAACCAGCTTTAATTGTTCAACCCCCTAAACGAGGCAAAGAATATGAGTCTTAAATGGATGTTAAAGTGAAAGTGCGTGAGTCATATTCTTTGTTACCATTTGCAAGCAAAGTTCACCTAAACACTAAACTAAATTCAAACTTTGACTTCTTTTACAACCTTGGTTTTGTAGTCATGTGTTCACACTCAGCGAACAAGAAAATAAATGCAACCAATAATGCATACTTACTGGAAAATCCATCCTCCTATGACTGTTCAACTAGCGAATTATTAAATGTGATAGAGGTAAAGAAATCAACAATCCAATCCTTCGTTTAACAAGCAAACTCTTCGTTTTACTACATTTCGGAAACAAATCGAGGGGATGTGATTCCGTATTTAGAACCTCACAACAAAGACCAACAGTGCTACACTTTAAAAGCGAATTGAGAGATATACTTCAGTGATCAGAGGTCTATGACAGAGCCCAACAGTGCGTTAGAGGTCTACTCTGCTCTACTGGTATTTCAATACATTGAAACTTCTCGAAAAGACATCCAATAAAATTAAACTTTCATCTAACAGGATCGAACATTGGCCAACTGTCTTAAAAGACTTTTCACCTCAAATATCTTATGCTTTGCCACTGGAGTATGCGTATGAGGCTACAATTCAATCCTATTCTTATCCTTTTTGTGTTTCTACGACCAGTTAAAACATTGTAGGCCAAAAGTAAATCTCGACGTTTTGCGTAAGAGGAGGAAACTACAAATCATGAAATTGTAGAATATTTTTCATCAAGGGCAAAAAGAAAAAACAAAAGAAGTTCACTAGCTATTGTCTTCCAGGCAATCTTGCTTGCGCACAAGAAGCACCAAGTAAACCCTTCATGTTCATACTTTATACACCAAAAACAATATTACCCAGCTAAATGAACTAGCTATATATAAAGTACCTACAAACAATATAGCAACAACAACAAAAATAATACTCCTTCCGTCTTAAAAATATTGTCTCAAATATTGTCTCTGTAGGTAATTTTATACATGGTTTATTTGAACTATATATATAAAATTGCCAACTACCAAGTATTAAAGATATAATTGGACTATTATGGCAGAAAGATTTGTTAGAAGAATATATAATGTAAAAAAAGCATAATCTCACTCTATTTGACGTAGCTTAAGGACTGCTTATATTCACGAACTTTGCCGGCTGCCACTGGTTCAGCTTGACGTTATGTTTGTACCCAAAGAGAAGATGGAGAAGAGAGTGAAACCTTCAGGTTAGGGGGAATGAAGCCTGGTCCGAAATAGTCCCAGCTGATTCACCTACAATGTAGATCATCAGCTTGCAGGAGTGATCTCGAACCAGACAACATTCCCCTCAACCATTTCAAACGGGAGAAATGTGTGAAAGGAGAAGTTGGAATATATAGAATAGATTCTTGATTTTGAAAGGACCATGCACATTGGTCTTCAGGCATCACATGTACGTAGAAGTTGTGGTTTCACAAGGAAAGTGTTTTTGCAACTTGCAAGTCAAGAATCATAGGTTGCCCGTATTCTTTTCACACGTCGTAATCGTGCTTTTCAGAGACAAAAATTCCAATGTTCCAAGGCAGTGTTTGTCTACTAGTACATACACGCTAAACAAAAAGTCCTATTTGTTATGGTTAACGTCATCCCACATGTCAATGTGTTTAACAAAATACTATCGGCAGTTATCATGTAATTAGTCCATTTTATACTGCTTTTTGCTATCGCGATTACAATATACAAGTAAACCTCGTCAACTTTTACACGAGACTCACAAGACGATTGTGTGTTTTTCTTTTTTTTTTTGGTTGTTGCTGTGGCCCTAAAGTTGCTCTTTAAGACCGTGTTTTAACTAGGATGTGTAATGTTTTAGCGTTCAGGTCAACTTTTATTGTTGCTAGTATTACTTTATTACACAGAAATTTTTGAGTTACTCCTGAATTAACTTTAAGTTCGATTTAAAAAAAACAACCATCTTAATTTTACGCCACTGCCGAAGACAGATCTTATTTAAAAAAGTACAATTAACGATCCATTGTTATCCAATCATATTACCTCGACCCTTTCCTGATTAGTCGTAGGCTACTCTAAAGACTAGAGTCGAAAGATTTCTTGTGCCAGGATTGCTATGCTTGTTTCTCATTTCTCACGGAAAGAGTTTGCACTTTTAACTTACACACATACTCTTCCTTCTTGTCATGATCGAAACAATAGCTCTGTCTTCAAGATTTCAAAAGTCAACGCTAAGGCAAGTTCATGATCGAAGCACTAGTTCCCATCTAAAGGATTTCAAAAATAAACGCTTGACGAGGCAAGTTCATGATCGAAACACTAGTTTCCGCCTAGAGGATTTCAAACATAAACGCTTAGGCAAGTTTTGCACGCACAAATCCAAACTTCAATCTTTTCTTATATAACTTCTATTTAGTTTTTTCCCACTTGCTTTCGAATGGGAGGTGGATTGGGACCGGAACACTTTAGCATGTTAGCCACTCTACCCAACATTCAAGCAAGGCAACAAGTAAAATTTAAAAGGAAAAAAAGAACAGTAAATGAAAAAAGGCGGCGTAACTGCTGATTTTACCACCGTTGTTCCATTAATTGATTACATAGACAAACATGCATATGAAAGTGGAGGAAATTTGGCTAAACAATGCTGCTAAGGACATCAAGACAATGACAGTTTGGCTAAGGTTAGCGCCAAGACTCTTACTCCATCTGCAATATTGTTTATCGATGCGAATTCTTCCGGCTTGTGACTATACCCTGCAAGTTCGATGAAACAGAGTTAGACAAACAATGATATTCGCGAAGAAAATTTCTGCAACAGTAAAGGAAGGTAGTACCTCTGTAACATGGAATGAATATCATGCCCATGGGAGAGACTCTGCAAAAGTTGACAATTCCACGTCAGACGACATGAACCAAAATAGGAGTGGTACATACTATCATTTCCTCTCAATTTTGTAGAAAGTATATGTGACAGAAATTAAAATCAATTAGGAGTGATTTTGAATTCTTTTTTTTTTTTAATTAGTGAGATCTTGTTGATTTCAAATTCGAATTGTTTCCATAAATAGAAGATCTTATATGTGTAAAAGTATACACTCAAAGGCTATAAAAAGCCCAGTGTGTATGTATATGTATGCAATGAGAAATACATCATTCTTTTACTTTGTAAATGGTATCAGAGTTATAGATGTCAAAATACGTTCTTCTTCCTCTTCTCTTCTTTATCATGGCCACTGAGTCATCTTCTACATTCAGTGCCGTTGAACTCTCTTACTCCATACAATACAATTGGGTAGGGTTTTTCAACTCCCAATATGATGGGATTCATATGGTAGTTACTGATCACAAGCTTACTGCTAACAATTCTCTCTCTTAGTCTAAGGCTATGGACACATTCATCAATGAAGATGGTAAAGAAGACTACATCACTGGTACTATTGCTGCCCCAATTGCTAGTGAACCTAAATTCAGGGGCTGAAAGACATAAAATAGCATGGTCATGTATTGGCTCCAAGGATGCATGGACCCCGACATCAGTGAAGATTTCATTCTTTACTCCACAACACAAGAAATTTAGATTGCAGCCTAAGAAATATACTCCAAGAAGAACAATACCTCTGAGTTGTATGAGGTTGAAGCTCACCTTCATGATATCAAGCAAGGGGGCATGACTGTCACTAGATACATTACGCAATTCATACGGGCATGGCAGCAAATTGATGCCTTTGAGTCCTATAACTGCATTTGTACTGCTTATGCTCCCCGTTATAAAGAACTTACAGAAACCAAAAGAGTCTTTAGGTTTCTGAATGGCCTAAACACAAACCTTGATGGAGTGAGGCAGAATCTCAGACACCAAACCTCTCCCAAGATTCAAGATTGTTTTATCTGAAATTAGATACGAGGAAAGTAGACTGAAGCTGATGGTAGGAACCCCACCTTTGTTATCCTCTCATAGCTCAGCACTTGTTGCTAAACAGTCATTCCACACATCTGATGGCTTAGCCTTTGGTGCCAAACGACCATCTCATACATCAGCTCACAGAACAAACCATTCTGTAACTACTGCAAAAAGTCTAGACATACCATCAAAGAATGCCGGAAATTGCATGGAAAACCTACAGCCAAGCCATGCCAATGCAATAGCCTCTAATCCACCAACTAGTACAAACCTGCCAACCAAGGATCAGATTGAAGCCTTTCTCATGCTATTAAATCAACAGCAGCCAGAAGCTCAAGTATCTATTCAGGCATCTACGACACATGTAGGTAACCCTGGCTGTGATTAGACCCAACCATGGATAGTTGACTCAGAGACCTCTGATCACATGGCAGGAGATGGTAAACTCCTATGAGAATCTTCAGGTACTTGAAGGGGTCACCATGCCTCAGAAAAACAGAAGATAGATCCATTATTGTCTATAGACATGGTGACTGGGCTAGTTCCAAAACAAATGGAGGCCATCCACTAGATACTGTAACTATGTATAGGGTAATCTGATTATATGGAGTAAGAAGGAAGAAGTTGTCGTAATGAGCAGTTCAGAGGCTGAGCTAAAAGCATTGACATTAGGCGCATGTGAAGGACTGCAGCTTAAGAGAGTCCTAAATGATCTTGGATAGAAACTATGCAAGCCAAATTAAGTGTATTGTGATAATATATATGCTTGGCATATTCCTACAAAAACACAGTTGACTGACATATTCACCAAACCTATTTCCATCAAAGTTTTCCAAGCATTATTATCCAAGCTTGGTTGTATCAACGTCTACATCCAAGCTTCAGGGTGTGTGTGGAAAATATATGTGAAAAGAGTACATCGGATAGAAGGAAAGGAATCATGCATCATTAATACCAAATATTCTAGACAGAAATTAGAATCAATTAGGAATAATTCTTGATTCTTTTCTTCATTAATTAGTGAGATCATGCTAATTTCAAATTCAAATTGATAAATAGAAAACTTATAGCTACAAGAGCCTTCACTCAAAGGCTATAAATAACCCTTTGTATATGTACACGTATGTAATGAGAAATACAATTCATTCTTCTACTTTCTAAAAATTTTCATGCCTTTAACATGAAATTAAGTCCAAAAGCCGTATCCAGTTGTTGCAATAGTTACCTGGCCATGAACAGAGAATCATGATAGGCTCTACTAATCATTCTCTTGTACGTCAAGTTCAGCTCTTTGGATGCTGATTCAGCTGCCTTAATTATTGAATCATCAGAAAGAGCAGGAGGATCTTGATTGACAATTTTAAACTCCGACAACTTAACAGAACGTCTAGCAGATATTCTCAGAGCAGATTCATGGATTTTCTCAATTACACTGTTTCGGCGCTTTTCATCAATGTCCCGTGCATCTGCAATGATCATTAAGAAGAGAAAGAAAGAACATGGAGTTAGCAATGCATCACTTTCATTATATCCCTATTGCCTAAAAACAATATTCTAATGGATTCCCGAACTATATACATTGACTGAAAACCACAAATTCTCCAGAAAGTGACGTTCTAGAGCAAACAAGCCAAATTTGGGAATTTGTTCTACATGCAATTGATCAACGAACTAATTATTAACAGAGTCAGGAGCTTGCAGCCAACCTTGGGTATACCGAAACAACAGCTTACCTATTTCCAGGTGAGATTTGCTTGGAATGCTATTAATTGCTCCAGGGTGCAACTGCAAAATTCCTGGTGAAAATGAAACACGTCTGTTGTTAAACAAAAATTCTTCAAGCGTAAAGAAAAAACACCATAAAATCTTCAAGTGTAGAGAAACAACAAACTTTGTGCTGAAGTACAAAGCAACACGGCAATAACTAGAAGCACATCCTAGTGTTAAGATTCCTTATTTTCATATAGCACATCAAAGCTACAAAGGAGATGTAGAAAGGTTTGAACAAGTGGGCTAATCTGACAACATAAAACTGCATCAATGAGCATGATGAGGAGGTAAGCATGAAATTGTTCAGCAAGAGATATAAGCAATCAATGCATATCCTTGGAAATTTGCATGGAAGAACAAACCCAAGGTGACCAACTGATGTAATTGGGTGAACTGACTGCTACTTTAACAAGTTCGTATCTTGCAAATTAAGCAGTGCAGCTCTAGAATATAGTAGAGCCAAGAACTGTGGATCCTGGGCAAAATGAAAGAGGAGAGCTTTACCCACAGTGCCAACGGTGTCAACAGATCCAGACTCTAAGACATGTTTCTCCACAGCAAGTGCCAACTCTGCGGCAGCCAATCCTGCATCATTTCTGCATCAATGATTTGCAACCAAAAAAATTTAAGTGAAGAAGCATCATCAGGTAGCTATCTATTGGCCATAAAACAGGAATATCACAAGATAAATTATAATGGACGAAAAATCTAAGATAGGTCTATCAGTTGTTATTCCAAAGACAAAATAATGACTGAACAGCGAGGAAAACTGAATATAAGATCATAGTTGCATTATTTCCCCAAACTTCCCGGAAGGAGAAGTATCACAACAAAGAAAAGACAAAAAAAAATTAAAGGAAAAGAAAGGGATGAATTGACTGTCTGTTTGAGGACAAAGTTGTTAAAGGTTGCAGTCAACTTCGGAGTTGATATAAATCGTGATTGACAGAAGCATAACAAAAGCATGTGATTATCATTGAATGAACACAGTTTATACATGGCCAAACTGTGCAAAAGAAAAAAAAAAAAGCACCTGTTTGGCATTAGGACAGCTCCAGCATGACCGCCATTGCCCTCAAATTCTACCTTGATGCTCGCAGGAGCAGCTATAGCAGTGACAACACCAATAGATGTACCTGTAATTCAATAAAGCAAATCACCAGTGGATAGAAGATGTACACACATAACCTTTAGATATTCAGCTATATGTCAATTTTGACTCTGTCCTATATATTATGTGTGTAATAAGAGATACCTTCCTCCTCAAGAATGGGACCTTGCTCAATGTGCAACTCCACAAAAGCAAAATAGCTTGTGTTCCCCAGAAACACAGAGGATAACTCCTCTACATTGGCATATCCTGCAGATCTTGCTGCATCAAAAAATGAAACATCTGTTCCATCCATTGTTTTCTTAAGCTGTTCTGCAAGTTCCTGGCCACCAGCCAATAAGCGGCTGAAAATTTCACACTAGCATTAGGCACCCAAGCAGATACTACCAAATACTACCTCCATCTGAAAAATATTGTCATAGTATCTATTTTGGTGTGTCCCACAAATATTGTCTGGTTTCTAACAATAGGAATATAGTAGTAGCCAAAGTTTCCATACTACCCTTTCCATTAGCACTTGCATGATTTTGCTAATTTATATCAATCAACCAATTACGGGTATAATAATAGTACCTAAAATGGTTTGACTTTCTTAAATTATGCTAACGTCAAACTAGGACAATATTTTTAGAACCAAGGGAGTAATCAACAAGAAAGAAGATTGACAATAAAAAGAACATTTGGAAAATTTTGGGAAAGATGCAGGAATTTGGATGGCATGAGCTCATGAATACAGTGAACCAAAATGATAAAGTAGATCATTCACAGTAACAAAAAATCATTTGTTTTTCCATCTCTAACCTTCCCAAGCAGCTGATACCGAATCTGGTAGGCTCTTCTGAAGTAAACATAATGACCTCCAGTGACCTTTTAGGTTTAAAACCAGATCTGACAACAGAAAAATTAATATAAAAAACTTGTCATAGCTAATTCAACCAAAAGAATTCTACATGTGATCAAAAGAAAATTGAAACACTAATACAACCATACCATAGTATAATCTAAGTATATTAACCAAAACAATTCAGAAGCTCTATTCAATCAAATTCAACAACCCTCTCACTTATCAGATCAGGACAAACAGGTATCAGGTTTATGGGACAGCACATCTTAGAATACCTCTATTTTTATTGCCAAACCTTTTTCTGATCAGAGAAAAAAGGACCCCTAAATCAGGTAAATTTAATAGGACAATTGCATGAAAATATTTTTATTGAAAATAACAAGGTTCTATTAAGGTTCTATCAAACTTACCGAAAAAAGAGGTTCTATTTTTTAAAAAAAAATGAAGTCCAGTTTACCGCTTTAATACATTGATGGCTTCAATAGCACCCAAAACACCAACAACCCCATCATATTTTCCAGAAAATGGTATAGCATCTGTATGAGATCCAGTTGAAACTGAAGCAAGCTCTGATTCATAACCAACCCTATCAAAAACGGTACCAGTTCCCACATTCAGATAAAAAGCAACTTGCACGAGAGAAAGCGATGTGAACTATTCATAGTATATTCAGATAAGAGGTTTAGAGATCAATGAGCTAGAATTCTTCTCAGCAATTGTTCAAACTTAAAATATTTGTCTTTAGTATTTAAGTCTACTAAGCAATGCATCAGATTCTTATCAAATTCTAAATGGCTCCATTAAAAATACAGTTCACAGAGAAGATTTTGGATAAGCATTGTCCTTGCTAAATATGTGTATCCCAAAAGTAAACATCAGTGATTAATTCATTTCCAGTTATTCCACTAAAGAGAATTTCCACAAAAACCTTTTCTGTAACTCACCATCGACCAAAAATGTTCCCAACAGCATCCTCTCTGACAGAAAGACCAGAGGAGGTCATCAAGGATTTAATGTACCTGCACATCAGAAACTACAACTGAAAAGGAATATGGAAAACCTCCACTAGCTCCCAGACAATGTTTCTTTGACTTTAAGGAAATCCTTTTGATGAAGAAGAAGAGAGAATAAGTTACTGTTCTTCAAACCCACAGTTGATGAACCTAGAATGTAAATTTCGACCTCTACACATATATTATTTACAAATAATCTTCTATAAAGAATTTGCAGAGCACACTAAAAGCAGAGGAGTCAGAAGGATGTGGTGTTTCCACTTCCAGCCCCTCCAAAAAAGCTGCATCCACTGTATCTCCAATAGATAAGATGCTTTAGTAATCCCCTATTTGCGCTCATTAGCTGTCTTGTTCTGCTTCCGTGCACTTACAAGCAATACCAGTATTCTCTTGTCAACCAATAAATTCCAAAATCCTTCATCTCAAACAAATTTGGTCCTAATCTACCCAAAAGATCCTAGTTCAAAACAGTTGACAGAAACAGAAATGGACCATTGCAATACAGAATCATGATGGAGGGGTACATACCATAAACTGAAACGCAAATGGCAAGGCCATGTCAACTTAACCTAGTTACTTATTAGCAATAAATTGAAACTCAAATGGTAAGAGCATGTCCTCTTAACTAGTTAATTGTGCTGAACACTAATACAAGAAATTACTTTTAAGCCAGTTCTTGCTCACCTTCTTGCTGCCACATCCTTCTCACTGAACAAAATTCTGGTAACTGATGGTGACGGGCTATCTGAGAAACTTGATAATTCATCTATCTGAAGGCAAACAAGCATGAAATTAAGTTACTGATTCAGAACACTTCGGCAATGAATTACGATAATGCTTGAGCCCTCTCTAGAATATGCTAAACTAAACAATCCATTTCCTTGAGAATACCTAGGGTCGCAAATGTAGTATCATCAAACACTGCCTTAAAAGTAATTTCACTATGACAAGAAAATAAGCTGAGGCCCCTATTATATATAATCCAAGCAAACCAAACTAGTGACAGAGCTGATCCTGCCTCTTCAGTATTCAATTCCAAATACAGGACCATTCAAAAGGGTTCTATACTGAAAGCATCTGTTGCAAGCGCATTGCCAACTAGAAAAGATGATTTAAACTGCGCACCAAAAGCACAAGAAAGAACCCACTTCTGGCATCAACGTTTCAACAGAAACAATACATAAAAATCCAATCTTTAAGAAAAATACGAAATTTGAACGTCTGAAATTTAGAGCGAACAAATAACACACAAAAGAGTCTTAAAATTACTTGTTTCTGGAGGTTGTCAGTGTCCACCAAGAGTGAAGATAGAGGCTCAGAGAAGTGGGATTCATGAATCGGATACCCAGAGAAGTCTTCCATGGTTTTGATGGTCGGATCATCTTCATATGAATGAGCTAATTTTACAATGAATCCGAAAATAAAGAAACATGAAAGAAGGGACGGGAAAAGGGTTCTGAAGTGAATAACTTCCATGGCTAATCTTGTTTGTTTGCTGTTGAATGAGTGGTGCGCCATGGGAAATCACTTAATTAGATTAAGCAAAGGTCCAAAACTCAATAAGTAGTGTGCCTATTATTTATTAAGTTAATCATCGAAGCATGTCTGGCTCACAACGTTTAAGCAAACAGTCTCTTATATTTAAGTCATAGTATGCGAATGATCAAGTTTGGCAATATGCTAGGGATTCTGAAGTTTGTGAAATTTTGCAATTTTATTATTGTGTCGTCCAAATGTAGACGTAGATGTAGATATGAAGGTAAAATATCCTATTTTCGGATACTGATAATAAATATATAAATAAATACAAATACGAATACTTCAATAAAGACGCAAAACTACCACTACAAGGACTATAAAACATAAAGATAATTACCTTTACATGTTTATAAGTAATAAGTTCTAGACTCTTCTAGTTCGGTATGTAAATAATAAGTTCTAGACTCTTCTAGTTCGGTATTACTCTCATTATGAATAAGAAGCTATTACACTTTCAATGGCTATCGGTCCTCGACGTTAATATGAGTAAGCATCTCTTGGCATTTCTCGTCAAACATCTTCATTTTTTTAAAAAAAAAACTGTTTAAACACAAACAGTTATTGGTAAACACCTAGCCTCCTTGAGTACATTGTTTTACGGCTTCGAATAATTGGTTGTCATTGTATATACCTTCTGACGCCGTCGTGGGATAATGTCCACTTGTGTACGGTATTTGCATAAGGTAATTGTATACATTTTTATTCAACGCCTTCAGCTTCTCCATATATTCTGTAAACTTGTGTACTTTGTGTTTTGATGCGGCATCCCATAGAATGGTATTTAATGCCTTACCAGAAAATTTATTTGTAAAAATTAATTGCATATGAATGCTAAAACATGATCATACATTATCTATAAGATGTATAAATTAATTGTTCAGAAACTTACACAAAAACTTCAATCTGATATGACGGAGACAATAACTATGATAGGCATGATCGCCATGTAGGACCTAATCGAATATTGTTTGAAGGCTAGTAGATCTATAAAAATCAAAAATACATCTTTCATGTCGCGGATTACATACTGATGTATGTTCCTAAGAAGCTATCCCTAATTTTGTCCCCTTTCCTCATAAACATAGGATGTGTCTGAAACCAAACATACATATTTCATGTTGCCAGTTATATACTCATGCATGTTCATAAGAAATCATCTCCAATTTTGTTCGCTCTTATCATCTATAATAACATAAACAACTAGAAATATATGATCGCCTGCATCAACTGCAATATCAATCAATAATCTCGTTGTGCTTGCCATACAGGTGCATATTGTCAATTGATATCATTGGATGATGATATTGAAAGCCAAGAGTCGATGGTTTAAATGCGTAGAAGAGTGAAGCAACGCACATTTATATCCACATTGTTCAGTTATATATCACGACTCCAGTAGACAGTGGTTTCTTTGTTTGATGCCTTAAGGATAGCCATGTAACATGACAATTCACCAAAAGGTTTGAGCAAATCACCATATGCCATTTTATTGTGTCCTTTCTTCCCCTCCCCCTGATGATTTATTGCAGTTGATATCCACATTTAAGCTCCCTTTTACATATTCTCAAACATCTTGAATTTTGAAATTCATATTTTGACTAACGTGTTTTCTAATAATTCTTCCAACCATGTTTCAATCGACATTCCTATGATCCGCTGTGATGTTTGCGAGCAGCTATGACGCACATGTAAAATGTTAATATTCCAATAGTTTTGTGTTTGTCTCAAACTTGCTCAAAGATGTCATTTACAATTTTGTGTCTTTTGGTTGCGCACCTAACGTACCAATATTTAGATGAACTAGCCACCACTTTGTAGAACCGGATATGTCTGACAGACCATAATTGCTTGGTATGTTTCACCTACAGCTTTGGATTTGAACAGTATATCCAACCCTAATTCATCTGGTATACTCTTCTTCGATAGACGTTCCCTAAGTCTACCCTGACCATGAATTATCGTGTTTTGGACTGGCCATAATCTTCAAGAAACGAAATGTTTGCATCCGAGGTACTAGTGGCTCATACGCCCCTCGTTCATCTTCCTTCTCTTCAAGGTCCTCGAAATACTTTTCTTTATCGATATCGTCCTCCTCATCGTCTTTGCTATAGTCATTATCAATATCGTCGTTGTTGTTTTCTCCATCCTCTGTATCAGGTGGAATTTTCACAAGCCCCTGTGATGAGCTGCACCCTCCTTCCTTACTCCCAGATTCCCCAACAATATCAAAATAATAGGCTTGTGAACCATTGCAACCGATATCAAAAATTTTGTTGGATTTATTGTAGACACATCACAAACACTCACGTAAATCTCTACAGAAGCTTACTCATTGTTGTTATTTATTTAGTTTGTTACCGTAGTTTCCAGGCCGAAGCTAAGAATGGGTGAATTTAATTTAAAAAAAATTCGAAAGAAAATTTGAACTCAAATATCTGTCAATTAATTTAGTCACAAGTTGAAGTGCCTTTTCTGTGCGGGCCAGACGAGTAATATTTATGAGATTTCGATCTCAGCCTAGAATGGAAGACCGTTTTTTGTGAATCATATCATATGCTAGAGTTCAAGTTAGAGTTTTCATAGACTAATCGTAGGAACGTGGGTTTTTACTAGGTAGAACGCAATTGTATTTACTAGTTCTAAAGTTGTTAGTGTAAATGAATGAATCTGATACAATATTATTCATGTCTATCTTGGAGTCAATGTTTAATTCATCAAATCAGTGCAAATCATAACAAGTAAAAAAAATAGAACTCGAATTATGTTTCACAAATTGTTAACAAAAACATCCTCCAACGGTGGCCGTATAAGCTTGTTAATAAAATTCTTTAAAAAGCAATTAGAAAAGGAAACCATAAATAAACCACGAATAAATTCTTTTGCCGGCTCCTAAAAAATGAAAAAGGAAAAAAAAAAACATTCGCAGGAAGTAAACACATCATCTTTTATTCAAAAAAAAAAAAAGTTCATTTAAAACGCCAGGCAGGTAACGTTATTTACCAAAAATAGCCGTTAGAAAACTACAACGGCTATATTTCTAATCAGATCTCTTGAACTGCTCTTAAAAGCCCTCTTTCAGCTTTCTTCAATTACGATCTCACTTCCGACCTGATTTCCCTCAAATTTCCTTCTTTTTTAGTTTCCTAAAACAAATCTCCTCTCTCCTCTCTCCTCTCTCCTCTCTACTCCATATCTCCAAGATGAACGACTTGATGACTAAATCCTTCACTAGCTATGTGGATTTGAAAAAAGAAGCCATGAAAGACCTTGAAGCAGGGCCTGATCTGGAAATGGGAATGACCCAGATGGATCATAATCTCACTTCTTTCTTATCAGAAGCAGAGGAAGTGAAGAAAGAGATGAATTCAATCAGATCAATTCTGGATCAATTAGAAGCCGCCAAGGAAGAGAGCAAGACATTGAGCAAGCCTGAGGCTTTGAAATTGCTTCGGAATCGAATCAATTCTGACATCTTGGATGTATTGAAGAAAGCAAAAGGCATAAAACACCACCTGGAAGAAATGGATCGGGCTAATGCTTTGAGTAGGAGAGTTTCCGGGTGTAAAGAGGGGACTCCGGTGGATCGGACCCGATCGGCGGTGACTAATGGGCTGAGAAAGAAGCTGAAGGAGCTAATGATGGATTTCCAGGGCTTGAGGCAAAGGATGATGACTGAATATAAGGAAACTATTGGAAGAAGGTATTTTACTGTTACAGGGGAGATCCCTGATGAAGAGGTGATTGAGAAGATTATTTCCAGTGGAAATGGACAAGGGGGTGAGGAATTTCTCTCTAGGGCTATTCAGGTAAGGAATTTTCATTCTGTTTTTACTTTATGGATTAATGTTTATTTGATGGTTTATCTTGGTTGCTTTCCCCCTTATACTTTGCTGTATCTGTCCTCTTCAATGTTAAGTTAGCATTTAATCTTTAAGGCTATTCAGGTAAAGAAAATATCTTGACAAATTTTGAATTTTGAGGTTACATGTTCATTTTATGGAATATTTAGGTTCCTTGCCTTCAATTTTGCTGTAATTTGGGGTGTTTGACAGAGGAAGATACTTAAGAGTAGAAGCTCATCATATTATTTAAAAATCATCTATGAACCCTGTAGTGATTGATAGATGTCCATTAGTACAAAAAAGGACTAAAAGATGGCTATTTGATATAGCACAACATGTTCATACTTGAAAGTTCAATGACTAAGCTTTAAGACCAAGAAAAATAAGAGAGAAATTAAATTCCTACTGTGACATGGGGATACAATTCTGGGTAGTTAAGATAATATTCAACGCACAATTCAAAGATGCAATTTACTTATGTGTACTGGTTGGATCAATTCTCTTGAATGATTTGCACTTTGACACTAAAACTCACTTGGTTGATGTTGTGGATTAAAGGAGCACGGGAGGGGGAAAGTGTTGGACACAGTGGTGGAAATTCAAGACAGGCATGATGCAGCAAAGGAAATAGAGACAAGTTTGCTTGAGCTACACCAAATTTTCTTGGACATGGCAGTGATGGTAGAAGCACAAGGTGATCAAATGGATAACATTGAGGAGCATGTGCATAATGCAGCACATTATGTGAATGATGGAACCAAGAATCTCAAGACTGCTAAACAGTACCAAAAGAGCAACAGGAGGTGCTTGTGTATTGGGATTATCCTTCTTCTTGTACTCATTCTTGTGGTGATCATACCCATTGTCACTAGTTTTAGCAAGTCCTGAGTAACCAGCCCCCTTCCTTCCCCCTTCTTTAAATGATTTGGTTCATGTTGAAGGCATTGTGCTATGCCTTGCTAAGGTCAGTTGTTTCTGGAATTTTTTTATTTTTTGGTGGGATTTTGGTGATTTGCTGTAAAGTCATTATTGTCATTTGGTCATAAGGATTTCTCCATCACTCTATGATTCATGCTCCCTTTTTTGCTTCACATTATTCTTGTTTGGTAATTTTAATATTTCAGTTGTGCAGAGAGCTCCATCCTCTGCATATGTCAAGGGCCTATCTTCTGACAAATGTCACTAGAATCAGAGACCAAATTAGTGTAATATTTAGGCTCTCTGGCTCTAATTCCATGATTCCCTTTTTTTTGGAGTTAAGGTCCATTTTTTTGGGTCTATATCTCTCTTTCGTTCTTCTTTTTTTCTTTTTATATGTTACCACGTTAACAATTATTTAATTTATAACCAACTTTTAGAAAGTACAATGATGTAAAACTGAAGAAGCAATTAAAAAAAAAAATACTCCAACAAGGTGCAAGATAAATGACTCCTTCACTCCAACAAATTTAAGGAAGCCTGTGATGAGCTTCCATGAAATATGATGGAATAAAGTAAAATGACTCACTAAATTGGCTGCGCTTCCTATATTGTGAAGTAGCAGTTGATCGATGACGCATCATTATGGGTCATCGGGAACAACCTCTGTGTATTTCTAACACATGGGTATAATTGCGTATATCCACCTCTTGTACCATGCTATAGGCGGAAGCTTTTAAGACAATTAAGTAATATTGTTGTTGTGAGGAGGGGCTCCTCACATGCTGTGCGGAATTTTCAATTTTTTAAGGGAGTTGTTTTAGAGTTTTTGTCACCAAAATTTTAATCAATCTTTGTACTTTAAATTCTTTTTTTTCCCAACAATAACCTCAAAAATTATGAAAAGTTTGCAACTAAGAAAGAAGAACCCATGAAAACTTCAAAGCTTTGACATTGAAAAGTACATTCCCATCCCCTTACGCAGAAAGTCGCAGTTTAGGAAGCTGAACTCCTACAATTAAAAGTCAAAATGACAGTGTAAAACATCTCTTAAAAGTGAATTTCGAAATAGAAATAAAAAAGGCAGGGCTTTATGTAACTAATTAGACTTGTCTAGTTCAACGGAAGAGTTGTGTAAAAGTTGTTTTCTGATAAAAACCAATACTTTGGACCGGCTTTTCATATGTTTTATTCTCGTGCAAGCTCTGTAATGTATTTCAATGTTTATCGTAATAAATAAAAAAAAGTATATCTTTGTGATGAGATTCATTTATGTATATCGTAATCCATAAAAAGAAAAGAGAAGAAGTATTGTAATCCTAACAAATACATTTTCCTTCCATGTTAAATATCTACACACGTCACAAAGTTCCTTTTTTGATGTAAATCATTCTAATTTAACTATGTCAAATTAACTTTTCTTGAAAGAAGGAACCTTAAAGTTAACTTAATTATTGTTGGAAATTTTGGTTTTAGAGATATGAAGGATGATAAACCAACAATATAAATAGAAACCTAAGGAAAATAGAAGAGAACATCAAAAATGTAAATCTAAAAAAGATGAGATTTCATTTGTATAAACACAAGATTATAGAAAAAATTACAAAGATATGATAATTAAATATAAATAATATGTAACAAAGAAGGGTTAAAAAGCCAAGACATAACAAATGTTACTATTTTAAAAACAAAATTGCCTCCACCATTGTGTAAGGTAGACTATTTGGCAAACGTCTCCTAATATATAACAGCTTCTTCTTTTCGTTTGCTCTATAAGAAGAAGATTGAACTTGTCTATTAGAAGTGTTTAATATCAGAGGAAAAAGAAGAGAGAAAGAGAAAAAATTATGTAAGTTTTCAAAAGAGACTATAAAAGGCTCTTAAAGCATTTCAAAGTTCAAACCAACTTCTTACACCAAAACATTTTGATTCTTCTATTTATAGACTCAAAGTCACAAGAAAGAAATTAATTTGACAACTCTTTACAGAATTTAACTTTTGAGATTAGTTTACGATCGTTTGAGATTGAAAAGATGTGCTCTAAGCTGCCAGAGCTGTATCATTTCAGCAAAAGACAACATGAATTTTCTGCTGTCCGAGTCGACTGAACGTTTGATCTTTTTGACCAAAAGCTTCAAAATTTTTGAACGGTGCAACTCAGAACTCATCACCAAACTAAGGGCCTGACGTTCGGTAAACAACTTTGCCGAACCTTTGGTGCTGCGTTCGGTGACTGGACGAAAACTTTTAAATTGGATCGACCTTAGAGATTGCATTCAAAACTCATCAACGAACGTCGGACTTACTCATCAAACATTCGATCACATTAACATCAACCAAATTCAGAATATTATCTCACTCGTCTGATCTAAGTTTTTACTTCATACTCCGATCAAACTTCTTACATATTTTTATATAAGTTTAAAGTATTTTCTAAAGTAATTTGTATACATTTTTTCCAACATGCGTGATGATGATGTGGAAAAAGAAAGGCTAGAGACAAGTAGATTTCTAAATATGTCATCGTTTCCCCTCGAAACATTATGGTCATTCGCCGTCGTTGATTTTTAATTCAAAACGCACATTATTTTAATTGAAAAAAATGTCCCTTTGGACTGAACAAAAATCTACCGTCTGTATTCAAGAGCAAAGAAAATGAAAAAGTGGGTAAGAGAACAATATTGAAAAACAACGTCAATCTTTGGTCAAGTCTACCCATGTTTTATTGTTTTGTCACTTCAAAGAATTATACACGCGAGGCTTTTCCTCTGCACATCATACGACTTGAGCCGTACTAATTTGACACAGGTTTTTTTGATTTTCCAAAAATTACGCAGATTAAAGAACAATCAAACGACAAAATGAAATAAAAAAAACTAAAATGACATGCTACAAATGGTTATGAAAATGAAAAGTATCAATAGCATATCATTAGTTTATTCGATCGGTGAAGTTTAACATCTTGTGACTGATGGAAATAGTTCATTAGACATATGTAGACGTTTATGAGACCTACATAAGATTGGTGCGTATTTCAGAAGAGCAGGTCTAAGTCTCTAAAACAAGTCCCGAAGTCATATTATTTACTAAGAGACATTTACTCGAGTACAACAACATTATCCTATTGCCTAAGAGGCTTGCGTTTATATCAAGGTATGAGGGGCCGGATGTATGCAAACATATCCATGTGTTAGAAACACACAGAGATTGTTTCTGGATGATCCATAATGATGCGTCAAGTTTTGTCGATCAACTGTTAATTCACAGTATAAGAAACACATCTAATTTTGTGAGTCATTTACTCAAGAGAGGAGAGAGCAACCAACTCGCTAGCTATAGGTTGATTCACCACAAGCAGAAACTCTTTGCAGATGTTTGATGACCAATCAAAACAAGGTCAAACCAATGATCATATTCATCTCAGATGTTTGCAACAAATGGTCAGGAAGCTAAAACAGAGACCTTTTCAACATTAATTGCGTTTCACCATGGTACACAACTGGTCCAAGGCTGCCCTTGAGGAAACATTTCGACTTGAATAGTTCAAGGGTTGGCGGGTAGGCAAGTGGGTAGAAGATGATGTCCCTTGACTGTTATCTATTTTGTAGACTGGTCTTACACTAACTACTAGGAGGAGGAAAGGATGTTGGAAAGACCCTTAACAGACCCATCATCCTTTTTTTTGGTTAGAATGTTAATATATTAATCAGAGAGCATCAAGAGGATGAAACCCATACAAAAACCCTACTTACATGTCAACATGGTGTCCTACATGTATTGTTCATTAATATAAGCAATTTTTAATCAATAGGAGTAGGGGATATATCTAAAATGTGCGGGTAAAACATTACCCTATATATGTGAGTGCAGATTTTATGTGTTACATCCCTAGATACAAATTATGTTCCTTCAAAAAATATATTTATTCCGAGTTTGGCAGATATGATGTACTGTGGCAGCCAAGGCAATTTTTTCCACCTTGGCTCTCATAGCTTTCCTTTTGAGTATGTGACGGAAACATGTTGATGGAGGTAATTTCCTTGGCAGAGCTAGCCATGTCGAGATAGTTAGCCAATCATGTCTGATAGCCGAACAGGAAAAGAGTAAGTGATGAAGTGTTTTTTAAGTTGGTTGTTAGTTATATAAAATTACCTCATCGCTGATTCTCTCTTTTTTTATTTATTTGACGTCTATTAAAATGTACCTTGAATTCAAGATGAAGGTTATTAGATGTGTTGTGTGTGTCCTTTTGAACATGAAAATCTTTTATGTAAGCTATACAGAAGCACCGTGATCATGTAAAACGACGGCCATTTTTTTAGTACTTTACCGTGGTCAATAGAGAACTGTGTAACATTTTAATATTTGATCATTAATAAATGAGAGAAAGAAAAATAAGAAAAAAATATCAATTTTTCAGAGACTACATGATCAAAAGTATTTGGTAAGGAATTATGGCTATGGAAAAAGTTCTCTGGATTTGGAGCGTGGAATATCATTTTTGAATGCTTCCTTTTTTTTCCCTTTTCTTCCTGTTGTCTTCAAACTTTATATACGATACATCAACAATAGCTCAAGCAACAACCTACCAACGCCAAAAGAAAAAGGAAAAAAAAAGTGAAAAATGGGAATCAAGACATCGATTAATATATAGGAAAGTGGCAGTGTGGTGGTACAACCTTCATGACACCTTAGCACATCTTTATCTCACTAAAATGACACCATAAACAATGGTAACAGTGAAAATTTTCTAATAAGTGCATGCATATATAGTACGTGAAATAAGAAAGAAAAAAGAAAAAAAAAGGATAATAGGGCTTCACAATGAACCCAAAAGATCACAAGTGGATGACTAAATGGAGAGAGAGAGAGAGAAATGATCAAGCATGTTGGTCAGTGATTTCTGCTTTACTTGACTGTTGAATTCATGGTAATTAGCTACGAATATTCTTACAAAAAAACGAAAATTAAGAATGTTCATAGTCGCGAACATGGTTATAAAACCTCAACAATTTCAACTTTCAACCTTCGAAAACAAAAAAATGTCCTCTCTAAGATCATTACTCGTTGGATTTGCTTTGTTTTTCAGCATATTATCCATCACCTCAGCTCCACCATTATTTGCAGAAGCAATAAGACCTTTGAATATGGAAAACGCGGAGGCGGTGGCGACGACAACAATGGAGTCCCTTCCAAGAGGTCCTATACCCCCATCTGGTCCTTCGCCTTGCAGTTATATTCCCGGCGGCACCGGCCAGTGCGTTTATGTGATGGACTTTGCCGGCTATCTTATTCGGAGATCACCTCCATATAAGCTGTCATAATGAAGAACTACACATTGAGGAGTCTGATTTGTTATCATTTCTTTTTTATTTTTTTTATTTTTTTATTATAGAATGTTCTTCACTTCATGAATGTACATTTGAAAAATTAAACTTTTCTTCGTCTATATCACCTCCATGCTTAGTTATTCTTCTTCTGGTTTAATTTTTGATTTTTGTTTTGTTTTTCTGTTGAGAATATTGTTCTATGTTGTCTAATTTAAGAAAAAATACATTGGTTATATCAAAATAATGTACCACTATCCATTGTCTTAATATTTTGAGTAGGTATGAGCCTCACCTAATGTAAGCCCAAGTTTCAACATATTATCAGAGCCGGTTGAAAATATGGACTCACACCTTGTGTGACTCATGGTTGACCATTTATTGTCTCTCCTCACCCAAGTCCAGATGTTCGTGCATCGCTTATGGTTTGTGATTGAGGGCAGGTTCTAATGCACGTGTGCATGTTAAACCACGTTGCCATGCGAGGACGGGTGTTGAGAATATTGTCCTACATTGGCCAATTTGATAAAAAAAATACATATGATAACTCGTACCCCCACCTATTGCTTTAAAATTTTAAATAGATATGAATCTCATTTCAGTTAAGTCCAAGTTTCTAACATTTTACTTTAATTTGCTTCTGGTTCTTCCCTTGATGAATGTACATTTGAATAGAGAATCCACATTTTAATTTTTATCTTTCTTGATATGATTCTACTTTTGGAACTATCCTAGCTTAACATATTCACGCTATTACTTCGCTTTCAAAAATAGAAAAAGAAAAGGTAAACATCAAAATTTAAAAATAAAAATCAATCCAATCGGAGTTACCTTTTCTTTTTTCTTTTTGTGATTTCGTGCCCTTTTTTTATAAAAAAACATATATAAGACAAACGCACCAAAACTAATTATGCTCGTATGACTACAGAAAATTTTCGATGCAACACGTTGTCAAGATATAATTGTTGGAAAAGTACTTAAAAGTATTTTAAATCTTGTGATCCAACCTTGTATAGTGTTATGTGACCTATTGATAGGAGATTGGATGAAGTTTGGAGTGTTTTATGAAGGATGGAAGGAAATGGGGGCGTTCCAAACACTTGAAGCGCCTAATGTAGGCGTTCGAAGTGTTCTGGAATACTTCCAGACACTTGAAGCGCCTAATGTAGGCGTTCGAAGTGTTCGGGAACACTTCCAGAACACTTCGAACGCCTTGTATAGGCGTTCAATGTGACATGAAGCGCCTAATGTCATTTTGTACAGTCGTTCGAAGTGACATGAAGCGCCTAATGTCATTTTGTACAGTCGTTCGAAGTGACATGAAGCGCCTAATGTGTCGTTCGATGTCACATGAAGCGCCTAATGTGACCCGACTGTTCACAAAAGATGCATCTTCTTCTCCAAATGACATCTCCTTTCATATTGAACGTCCATAACCGATCCATGGAGGAAAAATCTGCAGAAAAAAGGTCTTTTGAACTTGTCTCAAAGCCTATAAATAGTAGGTTTTGCTATCTTCAAAATATAGATGAAAAACTCTTGAATTCTTGTGAAAAAATTCTGCAGCATTCTTCTTCTACCTTTCACTATCATTCTCTTCTACTAAACAAGTTCAATACTTTCTCTCTAAGAGCAATAGAAAGGAAGTAAGCCGTTATATCCTGGGAAGCATTTGCTAGAAGTATACCTTGCTTTTTGGTATAGGCAAAATTGCTTTAAGGACAGTGACAATCCGTCACGTCTCGGCTGTTCTATAGTTTGTGTTGCCAATATTCTCTGCAATTTTCCAACAATCTTAAAGCAATTTTTGTGAATATGGCAACAAGACAAGCACCTGTTCCTGACATGTCCAAAATGGAGCCATTCGATGGTAAATTCTTCAAGCGTTGGGCAGCAAAGGTGTTATTCTTCTTGGAGACGATTTCTGTTTCATATGTGCTTTCCAAAGACAGGCCAACAGATGAAACAGAAGGCAAAAAGTATGATGCTGACAATACTACGTGTAGAGGACACATTCTGCACTTTCTCTCCAACTCTCTATTTGACATTTATGTCAAATTTGCGTCAGCAAAGGATATTTGGGCAGCACTTCAGAACAAATATGGTTCTGAAGATGTTGGCAAAAGAAAATATGTGGTCAGCGAGTTTCTGAAGTTCCAAATGGTGGACCACATACCGATCAATGATCAAATCCACCAATATCAACAATTGGTGGATAACATGGAGCAAGAAGGCATCAAAGTTGATGAAACTTTTCAAGCAGCCTCCTTGTTAGAAAAGCTACCTTCTTCTTGGAGCAAATACAAGAAGAGAGGCAAGCATGATGATGCCAAGTTGACCTTGGATGCAGTCATCAAGCACATTCGCATTGAAGAGAATAATCGGCTTGATGACATTGGACGTGATGAAAGGAACTCCCAAGCCAATGTGGTGGAGCACAAACCCAAGAGGCAAAAGACTCAGCACATTGGCAAAGGTAAGACATTTGTGCAGGGACAAGGACAGAAGAAGATGAAAGGAGCGTGCTGGGTGTGCGGAAAGCTTGGACACAGAGCGGCTAAATGCAACCAACGGAAAGGCCAACCGAGCAATCAAGCACATCTGGTAGAGTTCTCAAAGACAACCGACGAAGTCATTGCTGCGGTCGTCTTATCTGAGTTAAACCTTGTCGGTAGTGCTTCGGAATGGGTGGTAGACACTGGGGCTACCAAGCACATTGCTACCAGTAAGGATCTATTTTTTGAATATCAAGAAATAGATGATGGCGAGCAAGTTTTCTTGGGAGATGCACATGGTATCAAGGTTCTTGGTAAAGGAAAGATGCTCCTCAAGTTGACTTCTGGCAAGTGACTGGAGTTGAACAATGTGTTGCATGTTCCCGCGATGCGCAGGAACTTGATTTCCGGAGTACTACTGAACAAGGCTAACATTAAACTTGTTCTTGAGTCTGATAATCTTATACTTTCTAGAAATGGGGAGTTTGTCGGGAAAGGTTATTGCTCCGGGGGTTTACTTGTATTAGATGCTGTGTGTATTATGAATAATAAGAATGCATCTAGTTCTGCTTACGTTGTTGACTCTTTGAATATTTGGCATGCAAGATTAGGACATGTTAATAAAGATGCATTAAAAAGACTAAAGTTCACCAACCTAATCTCGTATGTATGTGAAGATGACTTTGGAAAGTGTGAGTTTTGTGTAGAAGCAAAACATCACAAGAAGTCGTTTAAATCTGTTGAAAGAACAACAGATAAGTTGGAACTCATACATAGTGATCTTGGTGACTTTAGAGGTTATACAAGTAAATGTGGTAAAAAGTATTACATAACTTTTATTGATGACTTCTCTAGATACACTAGAGTTTACTTGTTAGCACATAAAGACGAATCTGAAAGCATGTTCATTAGGTATAAAAATGAGGTTGAAAATCAACTAGATAGAAAGATTAAGAGGTTGAGGACAGATAGAGGAGGTGAGTATAATGTGTTATCTTTACAAAGGTTTTGTGAAGATAATAGAATTATACATGAATTCACTCCTCCTTATACACCTCAATCTAACGGAGTCGCTGAAAGAAAAAATAGAACACTCAAGGATATGATGAATGCTATGCTTATAAGTTTAGGTTTGCCTAACAATATGTGGGGAGAGGCAATCCTTTCGGCATGTCATATCTTGAATAGAATCCCACATAAAAAGACCAATAAAACTCCTTACGAACTTTGGAGAGGTTACGCACCTAACTTGAATTACTTCAAAGTGTGGGGGTGCTTAGCCAAGGTTGGTATGCCAGAGTTCAAAAGAAGTAAAATTGGTCCTAAGACTAATGATTGTGTTTTCATAGGATATGCTCAAAATAGTGCTGCATATAGATTCATGTTGGTTGATAATGGTTCTATCGTTGAATCTAAGAATGCTGAGTTTTTTGAGCATATTTTTCCTATGAAGAAAGAGTCATTAGTTAGTCCTAAATTTGAAAAAGGTGAGTCTAGCAAAACGTCTAGTAATGACACGTCACCTAGAAGAAGTAAGAGAAAAAGAGTAGAAAAGTCTTTTGGAAATGACTTTGTTACTGCATTCATTTTAGAAAATGACCCGACTACATATCAAGAAGCGGTAATGTCTATAGATTCTAAGTTTTGGAAAGAGGCTATCAATAGTGAACTTGAATCTATACTTAGCAATAATACTTGGGAGCTCGTAGACTTGCCTAGAGGTTGTAAACCTATCAGTTGTAAATGGGTCTTTAGAAAGAAACTAAAGGCGGACGGTACAATTGATAAGTTTAAGGCTAGGCTTGTGGCTAAAGGATTTACCCAACAAGAAGGGATAGATTTCTTTGACACCTATTCTCCTGTTGCTAGGATTACCTCCATTAGAGTGTTAATAGCTTTAGCTTCCATTTATAAGTTAGTTGTACATCAAATGGATGTTAAAACAGCGTTTTTAAATGGAGATTTAGAAGAAGAAATTTACATGAAACAACCCGAAGGTATGATAGCAAAAGGACAAGAGCATAAAGTTTGTAGGTTGAAGAAATCGTTATATGGTTTAAAACAAGCACCTAAGCAATGGCATGAGAAATTTGATAATGCCATGTTGTCTAATGGTTATGTTGTAAATGAAAATGATAGATGCATTTACAGTAAATTTGAAAATCATGATGGTGTTATTGTTTGTTTATATGTTGATGACTTGTTAATCTTTGGTACGAGTCTTGATGTTGTAAATGATACTAAAGCGTTTCTATCATCTGTTTTTGAAATGAAAGACATGGGAAAAGCAGATTTAATTCTTGGTCTTAGATTGATAGAAAAATGTGGGGGTTATATGTTTTCTCAATCTCATTATGTTGAAAAGATTTTGAAGAAATTTAATCATTATGATGTCAAGCCTGTTAGTACCCCATTTGATGCATCTATAAGATTGGAAAAGAATAAACGTGATGGTGTGTCTCAGTGCGAGTATGCAAAGATCATTGGTAGTGTCATGTATCTCATGAATTGCACTAGGCCAGATATTGCATACTCAGTTAATCGTTTGGCTAGATATACTCATAGTCCAAGTAAAGAGCATTGGGAGGCTTTGAAACGACTATTGAGATATCTAAGGGGTACTATGGACTTAGGACTTACCTTTACCGGTAGTCCTGCAGTTCTAGAAGGTTATTGTGACGCTAACTGGGTCACAGATAACGATGAAATAAACTCCACCAGCGGGTATGTGTTTACTTTGGGTGGTGGTGCCATTTCATGGAAATCCTCTAAACAAACTTGTAAAGCTAAATCAACAATGGAATCTGAATTTGTTGCTTTAGAACTTGCTTGTTCAGAGGCAGAATGGTTAAGGAATTTACTAGTTGATATTCCTTTGTGGACTAAGCCTATGCCGTCTGTTTTTGTTCATTGTGACTCACAGGCAGCTATTGCTCGAGCAAGGAACAAAATATATAATGGAAAGAGCCGGCATATCCGCTTGAGGCACAATATTGTGCGTGACTTGATTAGTTCTGGGGTGGTTAACTTGGAATACATAAAAACCGAGTTAAACCTGGCGGATCCCTTAACTAAAGGGTTGAACCGGAAAATGGTTCTTAAAACATCGAGAGGAATGGGACTTGTTTCGTTGGATGTGAATTCTCTATGACAAGAACCCAACTCACTATTAGTAGAGATCCTACAAACGGAGTTCAATGTGGTAAAAACACGTCATAGAAGAGTTCTGTTAAGTACTATCACATATGTCCCTTCCTATGTTGATGTTTGAGGATAGTACTCACTGCATGTTTGAGGGTGAGATGTAAATCTCTTAATGGATAATTCATAGCCATCAAAGATGGTGGTGTGCTGCAGTACACACTTGATGAATATCACCTATATAAGTGTGGAAGTGGGGCCGCTTCCTATGAGAGCCTGGAAAACTCTCTAGAGCGCTTATGAATCCTGGGATTGGGTGCAGGGCCTTTAATGCACCACACCGCGAACTTGTAAGAAGTTAGATAATGGCATGTCATTTGTGTGTTCATATAAACAGTAGTGAAATATGTGGTTCAAGACGGTTGTCACCCTATTTCCGTTTATATAACTGCAAATTGTACTACCGGCCAGTTCAAGACGTTTGTCACTGCTCCGTTATGTGTCATTATCTTCGTTTGATAGTGAAAAGATTGATTTATGTTCGTTCGTTTGAAACTATACAAGCTTGGATCATGTGGGGGATTGTTGGAAAAGTACTTAAAAGTACTTTAAATCTTGTGATTCAACCTTGTATAGTGTTATGTGACCTATTGATAGGAGATTGGATGAAGTTTGGAGTGTTTTATGAAGGATGGAAGGAAATGGGGGCGTTCCAAACACTTGAAGCGCCTAATGTAGGCGTTCGAAGTGTTCTGGAATACTTCCAGACACTTGAAGCGCCTAATGTAGGCGTTCGAAGTGTTCGGGAACACTTCCAGAACACTTCGAACGCCTTGTATAGGCGTTCAATGTGACATGAAGCGCCTAATGTCATTTTGTACAATCGTTCGAAGTGACATGAAGCGCCTAATGTCATTTTGTACAGTCGTTCGAAGTGACATGAAGCGCCTAATGTGTCGTTCGATGTCACATGAAGCGCCTAATGTGACCCGACTGTTCACAAAAGATGCATCTTCTTCTCCAAATGACATCTCCTTTCATATTGAACGTCCATAACCGATCCATGGAGGAAAAATCTGCAGAAAAAGGGTCTTTTGAACTTGTCTCAAAGCCTATAAATAGTAGGTTTTGCTATCTTCAAAATATAGATGAAAAACTCTTGAATTCTTGTGAAAAAATTCTGCAGCATTCTTCTTCTACCTTTCACTATCATTCTCTTCTACTAAACAAGTTCAATACTTTCTCTCTAAGAGCAATAGAAAGGAAGTAAGCCGTTATATCCTGGGAATCATTTGCTAGAAGTATACCTTGCTTTTTGGTATAGGCAAAATTGCTTTAAGGACAGTGACAATCTGTCACGTCTCGGCTGTTCTATAGTTTGTGTTGCCAATATTCTCTGCAATTTTCCAACAATAATTCCCCAATCCAAAGATCTCAAAAATTACCGCTTCAACCTTATTTATTGTTATTTATTATTACTACATTTTTAAAAGTCAAGACATCAATGATTGAAAATGCATAGCACAATTACACTAAGAATTAAACGTCCAAACTGTGGACTAATGCTGTCTGAAAAAAAGTCCAGTAAAGGGTAACCAAGCATGCTTTACACATATAATTCAAGCATGAGGAGGAAACTTTTACATGTCCCTCTCGCAAAACATGTGTGTTACACTGATTAAGTTAATAGTATTATTTTCAACAAATGAGACTTGACCTAGTGGTTAAGAGTTGAGGCATCCAGGTTTCGGGTTTAAAACTTCATAAATACAGTCATTCACTAAATTTGTGGTATATATGATTTCAAAAATTCAAAGGTAAAAACTTGTCGCATATATCAACAAAAAAAATTACTAAATTTTATACATATGTGGGTCTTGTGTCAGTGACATGGGGAGTTGCCGGCCGCTGTCGAGTCTCGAAATCTTTCACGAGAGCATTATTTTGTGTAAAACAATTATGGGAGAAACGAATGGGTGAATGAAGAGAGGAAAGAAGTGTAATTAATTGATTTAAGGTAAATTTTATAATGATCCATGAGTAAATCCTGATAGTTATTTATTGACTAATAATAAACATAATAATGAAAATGGACATTTTGTTTTGTATATTTATTATTGCCAAACGATCAACTATTCTTTATATGAGTAGTCAATAAGTGTCTAATAGTTTCTATTAACCACCATAAGATTTGCTTTGATTTATTAGGCTTTTGAGTTGGACGGTACTCCTTATGTCTTTCTATTTTTGTTTGTCCTAAAAATATTGTACATTTTCTAAAAATAGTAAGTATTCAAGGTTTCTATACTATCCTACAATAGTTATCCATAAAATTTGACTTTGTTAAATTGTGTTCAAATTAAACTAAGACAATATTTTTAAAATCGGAGGGACTATTTTATTCTACACATTGAGAGTTCATGGTTTACTTAACTTTTCTAACTGTTAAGTCATGCAGTATGATTTAATAAGGAATCAGCCGACTAAATAAACGAAATACAAGTTTAGAAGACAAATAAATTGTAATAAAAGACGCAAGTTTCCTGATAGACGGGGTGGAGAATAGCGAACCTCGAGCTGAAACAAACCATTCAAATGAACTCCAAACTGGAAACCTATTGAATTGAACTCATCAGAACCTTATCAAAGTTTTCTAGCCTTTTCTTTGGAAGAAAGATTTGTCACATTTGGAAACTTTTGTTAGTTTATTTGTAATTTGTTTGTAAATGATCAAATAAATGGTTTCATTATGGAAACGTGATTGAAAGAGGATTCCCCCCCCCCCCCCCCCCAAGTAGGTAGTGATAGCAGAGTACATGGCCGATCCAACAGAGTAGTTCAGGCCAAACTGTATTTAAAGACTGTGTCCAAACTGTTTTTATAATTTGAGTGTATATAAAGAATATGTCACAATCAGCTAGCTTTGAGAAATATCTCATGTGTCCTTCTACTTTTCTTATATCATACAGTATTAGCAGACACAAAAAAAGAGTAGGATTTAAGATACGACTAAAATACAAAACAAAAAAAAATAATTGATTCATATAACTGACAACACATAATAAAAAAAAAAGTTTAAATGTTGTTGCTACACCATTTCTCCTAACAATCTTTCCCTAGCATTTATAAAATTTGAAGTCCAATTAAACTATTTGATTAGTTCATTTAGTGTGTTATGGAAATACCATGATAAGTGTGTACTAGATGTTAGACGAGGGCTAACCTACTTTTAGAAGATCTGTAACTTATTTTGTTTCAGCCGAGCAATTTACAGAAATATATATTTAGAAAATATTGTTTTAGTTTCTATTTTGTTTTGTAAAGAAAATTGTCTATTTTTTAACAATATGAATATATTATTAGTCAAAATTATCATACTATCCTTTCAATTAGTACATATATGATTACTTTAGTTTACTCCAATTAACCAACTAAGAATAGAATAGAAAACCAAAATACTTTAACCACCTTAAATTATACCATATTTTTTGGACAAAGGAAACATATGCTTGATGCGTAAAACAGGAATTAAAATCGTTAGTTCTAGATAGTCTCTGCATATGCGTGGTCAACTAGAATTAGGATGTGCTTCTATTTGCACCTCCACTTTCTCTGTACGTTCTCTTTTTTAAAACTCAGGGTCTTAATGAAATTTTCTGGCATCCTGATTGTATTTTTTTTGGTTATTTTATATATTTTTTTGTCGCTTTATTTTATCTTCCGACTGTTTTTCTATATCTTTTTCAAGTTTATTTCGTGTAACAACATTTGAAATGAAAAAATATAGAATAATGAACAATTAAAACACTTGAATTCGAGGCTTTCAAGTGTTTTTATGTGTACACACTTGAAAAATAAAAACATAAAAAAAATAGTCGAAAGGTATTAAAAAACAAACAAAAGATATAAACCTTGAATGGAAGCTTCTATTCAGAATTTTGAATTAAAGAAACCCTCTGTACTCCACCTCGCACGCGATTCACAAATGAAAAAAATAGTAACTAAGTGCATCATGTTGTCCTTGTCATTCGTATATCTATAAAGAGCATATTTAACCAACTGTTGTTCAATGATCAGTTTGAGGGGAAAAAAATGCCAAAAGAATAGCAGTAAAGCAAGGATCGGAATGCAAAATTTTAAAAAAAAAAAGAAAAAAAGAAAAAAAGGTCCAACTTCTGAAGGTTATAAAGAAAAAGGTTAATGCATTCCACAAAGGTAAAATAAATAAATAAGTACAATCTTGCCTATAAACGCATGCTAGCTAATTTTGCCATTGGTTGGAAGTAATAACTACTTATGCATCTTCATGCACATCTCTACGGATTCGAGACGCAGAAATAGCCTCTTGCACAAAATGTAAGATAAAGCTACATACATCAGATCGGGAATCGATCCGACCCCTTCTTGGACCCTACGTAAACGCGAGAGCCTAGCACACAAAGAACGCATTTTATGTATCTCACGTGAAAAAACCAAGAACACCATGGCTGAATTTAGAGGAGAGGAAATGTATTAAACATAAAATGAATCGACAGAAACTGGGGAAAAAATTGTCATATTGAATATAACCTTGCCTACCTTTTTGTTGCACGCAGCTTTGCAGCGACCATATCTATATGCATAACATGCTTATAGAAATCTATACAAGAAAGACGCCGAAGCAAACCGGATAATACAAAGGGAGATTTTTTATCAACCATTCAATCATCAAGTAATACATCACATATATGATTTCACAACCTTTCTATGAAAAAAATAGTAATAATAAAAAAGAATCTGGAGATGGAACAGAAGGGAAGAAAATCAAGCTTGATGATTATTTCTTCTCCTGAGAAATTGAACACCTTTGCTATTTCCTCAAAGGTTCAGCTTGTTTGCTGATTGGAATGGAAAGCTGGTGCTGGAAGAGGAATCGGCAACTTTCATTTTGTTGACGTGGCAGTTGCCGGAGCCGCCGGGGCCGGGAATGTAGGAGCAAGAAGATGGTCCGGAAGGAGGAATAGAACCTCTTGGGAGTGATTGAAGAGTGATTTTAAGCTTTTTTTGATTATGCAAAATCCTTCCACCTTGGCTGGATTTAACGCAAAGAATTATGAGGATAACAAGAAATAATAACCGGGTCATGTTTAGTTTGGTTTCTTATTCTAGTAAGATTAGAGGGAGATATGATATGAATCAAGGCATTTATATATAGCAATGTTGTTTAGCCGGTGGAGTGCAGATTTGCATTACACTCGTGGGAATTTTTACGACAGCAATTTTATTGTGTTCATGGAACAACTAGTGGACTAATAAAATGATAACAAATAAGCTTTATCTACACATTTTATTAGTCATGCATCAAATAATCATACTTATTCTTTGACCATTTTAAAATTTGTGTTTTTACCGGGGTTAGAGGAGGAATTCTACCATCCCTCTGGATGACAGAAGAGTGTTTTGATTTATATAGCCAATAGAGAAATTTACATGTTCAGTAAAAAAAATTTACATGATATTAATATTACATGTTTGTTTTTGGTTTTAATCTAACCGTTGGATTTTTTTAATGATGATCAGACGACTGAATCGTTAGTCTTCATTAGCACGTGAGGACTAGTAAGAATTTTTCGTTTTAATCTAATGTAGTACCCTGGTAAGATTCTTTGAGCGGGGGGGGGGGGGGGGGTGGAACGGGGGAGGATGGTTTTTTCTATAGAGGGGTATGAATATTTGATGAGACCGAAAATTTAGTTTTGACCATAGGTCATAACGTGGCAAAAGCTACCAACTTGATTACATCACCTTTTTTTTTTTTACCACAAGAATTTTATAAACTTCATCAACGATGTGATAGTTAATTATTTGTAAATCAAATCAAGATGAGTGGAGGAGAAGGAAATTTTAATTCTCTATTTTAAATAGGAGGTTCTAATTATTCACAAATCTAAGAGTTATTTCTTATTTATTGTGGTCTTTTTAACTAAGGATTGATTCTTAAGATATTGAATAATTAGTAATTGACCATCATAAATTTTTTTTTAAATTCAAATACTTTTTCAGCATCGTCTTGGTTAGAAATCTATATTATTTTTTTAATTAGTAGTCCAACTTATAATTTATCGATTTCATCAACTACGGCCATGCTTAGGGCGTGGTATTATTATAATTAGGTTTATATTTCTATAAAGATAGGTGTAAAGTTATGAGGTGAAATGGTAAATTGACTTTTATGACTTTTTCAATTATTTTGTTTAATCGATATAGTGTGTCGGGTTGATATATATGAGCAGTTGTCACGATATTTAGTGCAGATCTCTATAGATAATAGTAGTAATAGATTATGTACTTACATATTGTATGTATACACTTATTATGAATTCTACCAATATGAGTGAGACGAAGTGTTAATTAAATTTCTTACTGGGAGTATCGGGATATAATAAATCGTCTGTATCTTTTTAATCTTTCTAACACAAAGAAAAATAAAAGAGAAAATGTAATTGACTACATTAATTAATGTTATTTGGAATCTACAGTTATGTCTTCAAAATATGGTCGCAACATATGATGTGTGTTGACGTCATGATGGTGGTTAGTCTATAACTAAAAAAGAAAAAGGAAAGGATTTAAAAATTTTCAAAAAGGAAAAATAAGAGGACACATAAACCAGGGAGAACATATTATCTTAAATGAAAGAAAAGAAAAGGCAAAAAAGAACTGTGACGATATAAATGACCATTCCAGAAAGAATTTCCATAACGTATACGCATAAGTACTCGCACCGATTTCCAGCAAATCCTTATAAAATAAGAAATGAGGATTGTAAGGAGGAGATGTGAGAGCCTTACGTAGCTGAATTCGATTAAATTCATTTGTTGAAAATATTTGCTTGTAGGACTTTGAGGAATTCCTGTTGACCAAGTGATAGTTTATAACAAAATCTATATGATGCTACTTGAATTTGTGACATATAGAATCGAGGTCTCATTGGAAACAAACTTTATACCTTTTAGGATGGAGGTATTGTTTGTCTGTCTCTTATCCTGTTCAGATCCTAGCGACAGCTTTTGCTGTTGTTAGGATATACTAGGTATTGTTGTTGTCAGGGGCGGAGGGAAGGGGGGCCTGGGGGGCACGTGCCCCCCCAACGTCGGCGAAAAAATCCTATGGATAAGTGGGTGTAGTTGTATTTTTAGCCATTCAGTTCAAGTGTTTCCCTGCTTGACAGAACACTAACTCTCTGTTACGTAGTCACATAGTGTTTAGCGTTCGGCAATTCTCTGTTAAGTGACTAAAATATATCTAAAACTTACCGGAAGTTCGGTCTCTTAAATATATTAAAAAAATTTAAAAAGGGTTAAAACTTTTTTTTAAAATTACAAAAAGATTAAAACTAAAAAATCCGATTGACTTTTAAGTTGTCCCAACAGCTGGTGTCCAAGCAATTTGAATAGCTAGGTTTTTTTATGTTGCTGGTGGTTTTTACCCAATTCACACACGTTTTTCACATCGTTTAGACACATTTTGGACAGCCCCTATACATTTTGGAGTTTATCTTCGACGGTTTGGGTGTTCCTTGTAGGAATAGGATCTGGTTTGGTAATCTGAACTGTGTCTGCTGGTGTTTTTCTTTTGTTCGGAAGGTTTGATTTATTTTGGAAGCTGTAATCGGCCAAGAAGGAAGAATTCAAGATTTGGAAAATCTTGGAACACAAATTGGTGGATTCCTTTTCCAATTCCCAAATGGTTTTATGATTACTATTAGGGTTTTCTCTTATGCACGGTTTCTAGGGTGTTTAGATGGAGCTGAGTGTTGGCCAAGAAGGGTAGCAAGAACGAACGTTTTTACAATCAAATTCTCAAGCAGGATTAACAATAATTCATTAAGAGATAAAAGTTGAAAGCTATACATACCTTTAGGTTGCATTCAAAGCCTTAGTGTAGGATGTTGCTGGTGTGAAAACTATTTTACGCATTCCAAGCAACTGTGTACACCAGATATGATTGGTTCATTGATTCATCATTCAGACAATAAACTGTAAAAGGTAACTTGCTTTTCCAAATGCCTATTGTTAAACACTAGCCTTTGTGACATTTGTTTGTTTCTAATTTTCCTGCAATGAATATAGTCAAGAATGATCTACGCAACCGGTCAAGGGATGACGTACTATGGGATTGTTTATTTTGTTACTTAAAGCATACAATTTTTTTGAAGATGAAGATATTATTCAACGATTTCAATCAATATCATCTCGAAGAATCTTTTTGCATCCATTGGCAACTTCTTATCGTCCTATAATAGGCAAATAAAAGGTATATATTGATGTATATTACTATATTGATTTAATAATTATGATCCGCATATTGTTTGTTGTGTATTGTTTATTTTTTTGTACATTGGTTGGTAGATGTGTTTTTTTCACGTATTTTATGTTATAATATAAAAATATGCCTAGAAGATTTTGTCGGTTTTCTGGACTAAAACGGTGATCGATGGTATTCCTGTGGCGAAGCCTGTCAGTGCCCCTCCAAGAAGAGACTTCTGGCTCCGCCACTGGTTGTTGTTGTTGTTAAATCTATGACTCTTACGTCCAGCAGACTACGTGTTTCTCAAGTATTCTACGGAGCGTTACTCTAATATATCCACTCCTTCCGTCTCGTCCTAGTTTCATAGTTTTATATACTGTTTTTATATATCCTCAAATGATATTCACGTACTATTTATGTTTTGTTAATTTTATGTAATAGAAAGAAAGAGAAGAAGGATAATAATGCTAGAACATTTAAGTGGAGACAAGTCGATAAACGATATTTTTTTAGTAAGTTCGATTTATGGAACATGACTATAGAACTGGACAGAGTGAGTGTTATCTAACGGTGGGTTGATTGTTGGTTTGGTCTGACTTATCTAATTATACTATATTGGTTTGAATTTATCGTCTTTCACTAAACCCTTTTTAGTGCCGGTGGAGAGGGGGTACAACATCATTTGCATATATATATATATATATATATATATATATATATATATATATATATATATACACACACCAACTCCCCAAGCCTGGGGAAAGGAGCTTGGGAGGGAAGGCTTGTAATAAAAGACAAATACTTCGAGATTTTATATTTCATGCATCTCATTTAAAGATACGTGTTACAACGGGAGACACAAACTAAAGTCAAGAAAAAGAAAAAATACCTTTAAAAACTTCAAAACATTTTCGTAAAACACCTATAAAAGCAATATAATAGTCAAGACTTCGGCAGATGTCTTCTTCTATAGCAATCCACGACATGGATTGTGTACATTTTAACTAGTAATTTGGATACACGGGTTGAATCCAAATAATGCTTCAAAAGATATTGTAGAAATTGCTCTAAAATTAGATGATTCATAAATACACATTTTTTTTAAAATAAAAACACACATTCTTAATTGATCAACGGTCAAAAATGAATCGTAAAATAAAATCAATGGTGTAAAAATAAGCAGTACATGTATTTATAAAAAAGGTATGTATTTATTCTTGGTCTAAAATAACTGATCACGGAAGGGAGGATGTGAGCTGATTAATTAGCACATATCTAGACAAAGTAAGACGTGAGACAGGATAAATAACATATTACCCAAAATTATGATCGTACGAATTCACTTTTCTATGATCAAATGAAATTGTAAAGATAGAAGAAAATGGTATACTTTTTAACTCGCATTAGGATGCAACTGCGCGTGTTTTGGTGGGAGACAAGGATATAGGGCATCGTAGAGCATACTTAGAGGATTAGATAGCATTTACATTTTAGTTTGACTTTGCGTATTTTGTTTCAGTCTTTTTCTTTCAATTATTTGTGCATGTTCAATATTATGACTATTTTAATATCGGAAGACTTTTGTATATGTTTAATAAAATAGCTTCACTAGTACATATTTCTATTATTATGATATCTGTGCAAGTACATATAGAGGCAGAGGTTTCACTGGAATCAAACTCTCTATCCCTTAGGATGGGGTATTGTTTGCCTGCCTCCCACCCTCTCCAGACCATAACGATAGTTTGTGGTGTCGTTGAGATATAATGAGTATGATTGTTGTCGTTGTAGCAGTACCTTGCCGTAGTGGCGGACTCCTATTAATAAAATGCCGAGTTTTCTGTTAAAAGAAATGATCAATAGTGATTTACATTCTCGATGTGCTTCCTCCATAGGGTGGTCTATGAACACACACACCCCCCCCCCCCCCCAAAAAAAAAGAAAATATGTGAATGATATTAGCCACCCTCACATAATATAAAGACTGGAATTTTTTCTCCAGAGTATCGCTCAGTTGGTATTCATGTTGAGATTTGCTCTAAGACGTCAAGAGTTCTATTCGAGAGACACGCACAATATGCGTGTTCACCGCTGCTAGACCGAATGTATAGTTTGCGGTGGACATCTTATGTGAGTCATTGCGTAACTCCTTACCCAACCTAGGAGGCCGCTGAGCTCCTGATTTGCATCCTCCACAATGCTCTTTGAAACTGGGACGGTGGGAGCCTTCAGGAACAGGATATGGCCTTTTGTTCCAAAAGATTGCATTTTTTAATTTCTCTCATTTTTTTTTAAAAAAAAGATAGGTTTGTTGATTAGACTGTTGGAATAGATCACACGGTCAGATGGATCACTTGAGCATGACCATCAAAACAGTTTTCTATATTTTTTTGTATGCAAAAACTTTTACCGTCCTTCCATGAGAGAACAGAGTGTCTACAAGATGTTCAAGCTCAAATCCGTTTCGGTATTAAAAAACTAACGGCAAGATCCAAACATCCACTCTGCGCTTGACAAGATTCAAACAAACAACATTTGATGCAATTCATTACTTGAATATCAACTGAGTTACGACGTGACCTATTTACCCCCTCTATTTTTATGGTGGGCAGTCGGAGGAGGGAATTTTCAATTTAACGATGAGGGGAATTGAAAATGGAACTGTAATCACTGTTATAGAAAGTAATGGCCTATCTTGAGGACAAATTTGATTTCCAAATTTCATAAGCCTATATACCTTATGTTATTTTAACAATCTCACTAGTCTAAAATAATATATTAATTTTCCTAATTGACTTTTCAATATAATGTATTTTATACTATGTTAAAAAATCAATTAAAACAATATTTTTGAAACTGAAATAGTATTCATAAAATAACAAAAGGAGAAGGTCAAAGTTTATTGTGTAACGCATTTGGTATAATTTCTGTTCTTAAAATATATCTGCTACTAGTAAAAGTGAAGAATTACCATTATAAAAGTGAAAAGAACCAAAACAAAAACCTCTGGTTTTGAGCGTCTTAGCTTTGACCATTAGACCAAGTCTTATAGACAAAGCTGGCAAATTAAAGATGTGCAAATTTTGCACAAATGACTAATCACTCAACATCATAATTGGATATTGAACAAAAAAACATAATAATACAAATTAGATAGTGATGTTAAGTTACTCTGATCCTGTGTTTAACACAAAAGCCCGAGCCTACCATTCCTGCCAATTTTTTTTTTTTTTAATTTCTTTAGTATCAAACAACTAGAGTGCTACAGTCTAAACAGCTCCAAACAACGGATGAGTGACTAATTATTGATCATTTGAGAATATGTTAGCAAAATTTGTCGTCTTTGCTTTAGTTGCCAACGAAGAAAATACCAATCGAAGAAAGCATTTATAATCAATCATAAACTACCTGATTTGAAGTACGAGAGGGAGACAAGAAAATTTGATTGGGGACACTTTTAGAGATGTAAAGGTTAATCATCAGCTTTTGCTGTCGCCGAGATATACTGGGTATGGATAATTTATGGCCATTAGAAGGATCTTCTGAATACCTAAAGCTCCTATTGAGCTCTGAAATTTCACATTTGTTTTTTCTTTAAGACGACTCACCTTTTACCCTGTTCGAGCCGTACACGTACAGATAACCAGAAATGCTTTCCTGCAGGAGCAACTCATTGCCCCTATTTTGACACCCTTTTCAGGGAAAAATGAGCATTTATGGGCTATTGGCTTCTTCCACCGTCCCTGTTCGAGCAAGCTATTGATTCCATTACCGAGCGAAACAAGATGTAAAAGTAAAACCGGAAGCAAATTAATGAAAGAAGCTCTTCACAAATGATTGCTCACAAAAAAAAGTTATCCAGCAGCATCTCAATTCTAAGACCAAATGCTTTCCTCAAATACACTTTAGCAACAGGTAACACGGCCATAAAACTTCAGGGCCGGCTCAGTTGCACTTTTGACTTCAATTTCCATTTGATGGGTGAAACCCAGAAAAAGTTCTCCCACATGACATGTTGAGGAAGTCTGCATGGTTATGATACACGTAACCATCATTGTCCATTTCCCTTGTACTAAGATACTGCCTCTCATTAGCTGCCATATGCCATTGGTTAGGCATCATATCCATGTGTCCATTAGCATAAGGTCGAAAATCTGGCCAGGGCATCCTATCTCTCGGCGTTTCATAATCTATCCCAAGCGTCGCATAACTACAATGGAGTCCGTCATGACTAAGAGTTCTTTCAAACTTAGAGGAACTCGTTGATGGCCCCAAATCGCTTGACATGGCAATATCACTAGGAAAAGAGAACTGCCGATGGAGGTGCTGAGGTCCATTGCTGAAAGCACGAAAGCTTAAATCCGATATAGCTGGCTTGCCAAATGCATCATCTTCAAGCAGATCATTGATGATAGCAATGTGAGGAAATTCATCTGCCAAACCATGGGCTGGACGCCCCGATGTGCAGGCTGCATATTCCGGTGGCAGAAGATCAAGAGATCTGCTTTGCCTCGGCTTGTACACATCAATATTTCTCGTCTCTTTCAAGGACATATGATCACGAGCCATATTCGGGACATCATCCCTTTGTGGGGCTTGAACCCACTGCTGTCCACTTGGACCGATATCCTGTTTTAACATTCCAAATGAAAAGCTTGGATGCGATGAGTTCAATCCTGCACTCGGAGAATGAGGCTGTGAAAAGCCCACTGTACTAACAGGGACGGTGTTGCCCATCATCACATTTCTATAACACTGAGGAACATAACTGTGAGAGGTAGCTGTCATGGGCTCAGGAGCTAATCGGCCAGCAGAACTAGATGAACGAGACAATGGAGGTGTTTGGACCATAGAAACAACAGGGGCGGCAGGTCTAGAGCCAGACATAGGAGGCGTGCTTAGAGGTCTTGACATCACAGGAACTTGCTGTGTTGAGGGCCTATCAGCTGAAACAGGCACTTGCAATGTTGCGGGCTTCCCAGCTGAAACTGTCACGTGCTGTGCTAAGGACCTCTCAGGGCGCGCAGAGGGATATTCAGAGGTATCTATAACCGTAGGTTTACATGTTACTGGACTGGACGTAACGGCTGCTTCCCCAGGATGGAGCACCCATCTTGACTCGTCAGCTTGTTTTTGCCTGTCTGACGCAAGTCCAACTGAAACAGAATCATCGGAGTTGCTGAGCTTTGAATCTGGCTTCAACTCCAAAGATGATGAGAAGTCCTTGCAAGGACTCCCGGGTGGGGATGGCATAGTCATCGTCTTTTCTGAGGAGAGTCTATCAACATCTCTCTCTTCTTTGGTACCATGTCTTGTCCTGGAATGTGCAATGTCATCATCCTATTAAACAAGACAGACAATCAACAGGGGCACACCATTCAAATGTACTGAGATTCATTGCTTAGTTTAACATCAGGAGTCAAAGATAGCAGAAACTAGAAAAAATTTAACATGCAATCAACCTATGTGATTACCAAAATTATTAAGCCACAGAAACTCATCTTCTATTAAGCTCTGTGAAAAAATAGCAACAAATGCTTGAAAAGGTTACTACTGCTTTCTTCGTTGAACTCATCAAATGCAAAATGAAAGTGAGTGGAGGATCCAAAAGGAAAAAGTAAAAAAAAAATATTAATCAAAACTGGAAACGAAACTAGTGGTATGAGCAGGCACCAGTACAAGAAACACCAAACTTCACCAATACACAATGAGGCATGTGAAGCAAAAATAGCAGATAGGTACCTTCTTCAACTCCGGTTGATTACAATACTTCATCTGATTGTCTGAGCGTGCAGCAGCCTCAGAGATGGTATCATTCAGATTCCTCAAGTCTGACACAATTTCTGAGAGTTGACTACATGACCAATCAGACACCGACTTGCCCTGCTCATGCCGCCTAAGACAATCACAAGCAATAAGTTCTCCTTTTCACAACAAAAAATAGTGACATGAAGGCATTATGGTACCTACAGAATTTACCTGTTTGGCAATTTTTGGTTCTTATGATATGAAGTATTCCTTTTATTGGAACCGTTTATAACAGATGGTACCGAGTCAGTAGAACACGTTGACGAACTATCATCCACAACTGAGATAAACTTTTCTCCTAGCCCATCTTGCACAGCTGAAGGACTCCTTATCTCACTGCTACAAGTTTCTAACGGGGGATTCAGATCTGACGTGTCAGCATCCCAGTTTCCAGCGATCACGTGTTGGTCTCCTACATCAGGATGACACACGTCTGGAACACAATCTACTGAATCAGACACATCTGAAACATCCTCTGACGCATCAACTTTCACAGTCAAAACTTCAGGCTCCTCAGTTAAGAAGTTTTTCGTTTCATCATTAAGGCTGTTACCTTCAGCTACCACCATAACAGGCTTTTCATCCTTGCCCTTGTCCTTGGTTTTACGGTTGTTTCGTTTCTGTTTTGCCTGTAGCAGGGAACGCATTAGTTAAACTCCCCACACCCCGAAGAATTTCTTCAAGAATCATTAAGCAGAGGAGAATATGATCAGGAAAGATGCTAACATCACAATAACGAACTGATAAGGAACATAAATATTGTCACCGACCTAGTAAAGCTCTTTGCTATGATTTTTCTTAGCAGGTAACAGAGCAATGTGGTTAATGCAATACAATATAAGATCATTTAAAGAAATTCTTATTATCCCAAAATCCCTTTTCTAAAGTTCCATCATAAATGTAACCACTGACCTGCTTTTTCTTTGCCTTCTTTTCTTTATCAGCAGCTGCACGCCTTGCCTTTTGCTCATTTTCAGCCAGCCAGGCTGCCTCCTCTTCACGTATAAGTTCCTCCTGCCTCTTCAGAGCAACAGCCTCCTGATATGCAATTTCTATCTTACTGCCACAATAGAAATACAACACAAAATCAAAACATTAATACAATTACACTTGGCCTTTTTCCCATCATGTCGGGTCAGCTATATAGATCACTCATTTCTCTTACGCTTTATTTATTTTTTTGAGTCATAGCCAAAATTTTACCCTCTTTTTGTGTAATAACTTGCGCCTTCAGAATATGCTTCTCAAAATATCATATCATCGCAACCGTAATTCTAGCAAAACTTTCTAAAATTCTCACTTCAATCTTATATCCTCTACATGACGCTGGCTACATATCAACAAACTCTTCTGTGAGCTATCACTGACCATATGTTCTCCAAATGTCATATAAGTTATATTCATATTTTCTCTCTCTATGTCTTCTTTGGTCTCCCTCTTCCACATTTAACATGCACCTCATTCATTGTATCGCACCCTCTAACGATGCATCTGCAGAACGCCTTTGTACATGTTTATACCATCTTAACCTTGACTCCCTCATCTTCTTATCTTAAAAGCCACCCCAACTTTTCTCTTCAGATGTCCATTTCTTATTTTATTATTCCTTGTATGTCCACACATCTATCTTAATATTCTCCACTTTAACCATCCTACTTGTATCATGTGATTCACATCCTTATCAATTCCTCCATCTTTCTTATCAATTCATCTATTTTTCCGTAGTATAGATCCTAAATGCCTAAAACTATTACTCAGGTGAAGCTCTTGATCTCCTAATTTCACACAAGATTCCATGGTCATTCTTTTGTTGCTAAAATTAAATTTCAGGTTGTGGCCAACACCAACATTCATAAAAGAGTAGAGGACAATTCTTTGAAGTACCAATACTGTTTGCTTCGCTTTTGCATGAGAAACAATATGGTTACATGTAACAGGTTCCATCATATATGAGATGGGAGATAATGAGAGTGGCAGTAAAAGTAGCAATTTTCATCTTTTCATTTGAAAGAAACAAATTAGTATAAGAAACATGGTTGCTTTGGACCGAGAAAGTTTTATTTACGTCCCAAAAGTATATGCAGCAAGCCCAAAATTAGAAGGCCGATAAACATTAAACCAAATAACTGTTCAGATGGAAGTCAATTTCCCGTGCACAGGGATCATGCACCAAATCTAGGAACATTAAACCAAAGAAGCGGCAATGGGATAAAAGAACCAAAAGGAAATTGTATAACCGATAGGATAAACTCAAAAGAATCAATATCAAGAGAAGTACTGAATCTCACCTGAATATATGAGCAAGGACAAATATTTCAATGGTTCGCCGACCAAGTTCAGCAAGTCTCCTTTCGTCACGTTCAACTGAATCTTTGCTGAAGTCTTCTCCCGAGCTGCCATCCTGTAACAAAAGCATTATTTAATCAACCAGAGAAGATTCTAGGCGCTAAAAAAATATAAATGCAGCCTTTTGCGGTCCACCATTAGACACGTTAATATCTTCACCATGCAACAGCAAAACATCAGCATTGAGAAGCAAGAGAATTCCAGCAATTCAAATATACCTAAAAACCTTGAGTCAGTGGATGCTCTTTTAAAGTTGAAGGTAAAAATACATGCGAGGGAAATATAAAAGCATTATTCATGTCTGGAGACTCCAGTTATAGAGACAGAAAAATTCCCAAATGGCTATAAATTGATTAGGACCAAAATGTTCTTAATTTCTTGCATGTTCTAACATACCTTGAATGCCAACTAAGGCAAAATCTTCAAACGTTACACTACACATAGACATAGGCAGAGATGCATAAATAAATGCACATACATTTGCGTGGATAGGTGTATGGTCATACTCACTTCCTCCATCCATCCCACACTGGGAGTCACTTTTGCCCGTTCCAACGTTTTAAGGGAACATCCGTTAATGTGCCGCATGATCACTAAAACTATATCAGGTTTTTATTTTTCCATTGTTCTATTGTTGTTCAGCATTTAATGTGTTGTCTCCTTTAAATTTTAATAAGGATAATGTTGGAAGATCACATACTTTTTTGAAGATTAGAGAATACCTTTGTGCGGTTTTGTGGACCCTTCTCATCCTTTGGGGGCAAGGGTTCTAAGGCAGCTCTCTCAAGTAGCAGCAACACATCATCCACCAAAACAAACATCTCTTTCTCAACACGAACAATGGGAACTGGTAACCCTTCTACATCCCTATGCTTACCTTTACTTTTCTCACCATGGCTTTCTAATGCCTTCATACCACTGTACAGAGAATCCATCACTAAAGTAGATGTAACTTCTTTTTCTATGAAGAAGTGCTTGACCACAACTTTTAATATTGAATCAGTTTTCTCCCACGACATTGCCCGCCTAGCACTTTGATCCATCCCCAGCCAGAACGCACAGAAGCTACAGCACACACCAAAATTTACATTACTTGACTATGTTACACCAGAATTTCATCGTGTGATAAAGGAAATAAAAAAAGGGTGTTGAGAATACATAAAAAAAAAAAGCACATAATCAGTTTGGTTTTTCTTTCCTTTTCCCTTTTTTCTTCTTTGTAAGGTGGAAGGAGGGGTGTTTTCGTGTGGGGTTGGTTAAGGGGATCAAAGAGACAAGGAGAAGTGATTGCAGAAACTATGCAGAAGAGACTACGAACTATGCAGCGGAGGCTACCATCAGATGGTGAAACATCCTTAAACTTAGAAGCCACAAGACTTGGAATTTAAATCCAAAGGCCCATAAAATTTTCACATGCATGAAAAAATGTAGAATTTTATGCACATTTGCATACATAACAATCATCACTTTCTATCCAGGATGCGGACAAGATATAAGGATCACAACATCTAGAAATTTAAAATCCTCAAACTGCCCAGTTATATTTTTTGGGCATAAAGCTCTCCATCTCCCTCTTTCTTCTCTTTCCCCTCTCACTCACCCTTGCATTACAAACCAGGATGAACAGAATTAAGTTATGCAGGCTTCTAGGAGGAAAATTATTACAATTTTCCATCTTTCCCTTTTCTCTTAAAAGTCACAATTTTCCAAGTCAATAAAGCAACCTAAAAAAGAGCATTCCCGGTGCACTAGGCTCCCGCGTTTGCGCAGGGTCCAGGTTACCCACTTTTTTAGTGCAAGAAGCATGTCCTAAATTATGAGAATACCACCTCCTAAAACCCATTAATTAGGGACACAGAGCTCCATCATCTCAAAAGTACAAAGTGCAACGCTGACAATTAAGACTATTGAGATTTTTTTTTTAGTCTATCCTCCTCAATGTGCTTGATTAAATATTCAGAATAAAAATTATCAGTTCTGAATGCACTCAAACACTCTTGAGGAGGAAAAATGGTACTAACTATCCAATGTTTAAAGGCCGATGCAGAAAACCACTGCAGAAATAGTTCATCATCATTCAAATAAACTTAACGAGCTAGAAATCTAACAGAATAAAAGTGCAAAAATGGGAAATTAAAAGCACAAAACATAATACAGTAGTTAGAGAAAATGAATTTCATTCCTCATAAAAAAAAATACATGCAAATTTGTAACCCTTACCTTGTCCATCTACCTTTATCCTCAATCAGTTTCCCGAGCTTGCCGCGTCGTTCCTCCACAAAACGGCGGCAAATTTGTTCAACATTTGTCAGATACACACGTACAAGCTCTCTGCGATAGTTACAATCGAGGCAGCGGAAAGGACGGTCAGCTCTCTCCCTGCAAAGAAATACTTGGTCAAAATCCATAAAATACAGGAAACAATAGATGCATGATAACACACCCTAAATGCCTAAAAATACGAGAAAAAAGATAATTAAAATATGACACAGATTACCGAAGTTGGCATTAAGATTACCAACTGCAAGCACAATAATCTACAACATAACATCACAGACAGTAGCAACCAACAACAACAACATTTTTCCATTGTCTTAGAGGCTCTCACCTACGGCGGGGTAAGAGGGGGTCGGATGTACACAACCTGTTGGAAACACACAAAGGTTATTTTCAGATTATCCATAATGAAAATTCCATCAAGTATTGTGCTGATCGACTGCTACTTCAAATTATAAACACATGCAATTTAGTGAATCATTTTGTTTTAATACATCATATTCCAAAGTCAAAAAGACTGTGACATTGACTCCATGGAAATGGAAAGCATATACTTTTTTTTTATTGTAAGTATTAGAAAGCATAAACAGTAGCAACAAAGTAGAATTTTTCAGCAATTTCTGTTCTTTAACCTGTTGTACATATGCATTAATTATCCTTCCATAGAGAACTCTAGATTAACTGAATTCTCATGGAAAATCAGCTAAACAGACATAAAATCTCTGAATTCCTCACAGTAGAATCTACTCAGGTGGCGTATGATTTCTGCCTTACAGCCATGTTTCCCTTTATGGGCCACACTAAAGCTGGGATAAGCCAGAGCAACAAGGTCGAAGATAGTGGTGGGGCATGGTACCTCTATATTCTTCTGGGATTAGAACTGACATCCTTATGGCCAGTTACCAGCTAGATTCAGCACTCTGTTGAAAAGAATGCTGGGTGAAGATGCTGAAGGTAAGGTAGTTGGTAGAAGGAGACTGGATACATGAGGCCAGGAGTTATGCACAGCTTGGGAGCTGCCCCTGCTGAGGAGGATGCACTTAAAGGATCGACGCCCTGAATCTAGTGGAAAGTCTGTGTTCATTCTGCAGAGAGGTGTGCAGCCTTTTGGTAAGGCTGGGAAGGATGCAGAATGAGCCAAGGTAATATTCTGATGGAAGCATGTGCGCTGTTATCCTGCGGTTGGTTCGCTGGTAAAGATTGTCTACACAGGACAGATTGATAGAATTGAATATCTCGTGCCCCATTACATGCATGCTCTTAATGTAGCAGAATTTTGAGATCTACTTCACAGTCCTTGGGCTGCACCAGTGTGAATGTGCTTTAGACAGGTTGGAAAGATGGTTTCAGGTAGAAGAGCTCGTTTCAGAAGGAGGAAATACTGTTGGGTTTCTCACCTGCAGTATAAGCAATTCGAAAGGAGAGAGATACAGGTAATATACATGTTCAAGGAGAGGAGGCGGATGGAGATTGTCCAAGCTATATGTTAGGACTTGAAGAAGGGTGAAGAAGACGAAGAGACAAATTGGGAGATATGTGTCAAATATTCACTTTTCTAGCATGTTTTTCTTAGGAGCTTAATAGGTAATATGTTCGTTTGAGTATTCATGTGAATGTACAGCCTTGGTAGCAGTTGGAGGACGTACATGTTGCTTTACCAATAAAATTTCTACTTTTTTGTTAAATAAAATGCTCGAGTGATGTTGTTTTGTTAAATAAAATGCAGACCGGGGAGAGGCGGATATTACAAAAGGCTTTCAGAAGGAATGAAAATTCCATTGCGCCTCTACTGCTTTTCACTGATGTAGAAGTTATCCTTAATTGGAGTCGAGAGAAAATCCACGTAATTTAAAATATCCAGCTTGCGGAAACCTGATAACTTACTGGAACTTCTATAATAAAAAAAAGTAGCCATTTAATTGCAGAAACATGATATCATTGAGATAGCAACACACCTTATAACTTGGACTTGAGCTTTTATAATCAATGTGTCAGCATCAATAAAACCATCTAATACTTTTGATAGTTCCATAAACTTTTTCCATCCCCAGTCATGCTCTTTCTTCCAAAATCGGTGCAAGGTATCTGAAAATTTTTGTGCATCATCACTACAGCATCACAATAAATGCAATCAGAACCACTAACAAGGAATCGCAAAGACACTGATGAACTAACCTGAATACTTTGATTTCTTCGGATCCTTGTTCACAACAGCAATTGTGAACTGAGCAAAGTGACTCCAACCTATGATAGCAAAACACGGGAAAACTAGTCGGATGTGATTGAGAGCTAATGCCTAAATAACAACATATCACTTTAGGCACAGCCAGACCTGGAAGAAGCTTGTCATGATTAGCGACGCAAAGAAACAAAGAGAGATGATTGCATACATCACAACCTTGGGGGTAAATCAGAATATACCTGCCACCATAGCTTAAAAAAATTATGGAGTGCCAGCAGAGCTTCAAATAGTAAAAGAATGCAGGTGGAATGTTCAATATGTTGCACAAACACATTTCCAGCAGCAAAAAAAGATTTCGATGTATTGCATAAACTTAATCCAGTTTAAAGTAAAATCTTAAATCATCCACAACACTAGGAAGCAGATTTAGTATAACCAAGGAAGAAAAGGAAACCCAGTCTACCATAGCTTCATAATCCCTGAATCCCCTTCACAGCATCATACAAGAAGTCGCAGATTAATCCACAGAGCAGGGCATGAGCACAAAGTTATGACAAACACACGTCCCTACTTATGCAGATTACAGCGAAAAGGGAAATAATGTTGTCTCACTAAACTTAAGATTGCCACAAGATCATCGTGTGGGAAGGATTCCCTTGCAAGGAAGTACAAGACAGGTTACTATTTCACAAAGCAAGGTCTTGCAAAATCAGTCTACCAGAGCTTCTTTATCCTTGAACCAATTTGTATCATAACACAAGAAAAGGTCACACATATCCACACAGCAAGTCTCTACTTTTACAGATGGAAGACAGAAATGGAAGATTATATTTTCCTGGTAAAATTAAGATTGCTAGAAGATTATTGTTTTTTTTTTTTTTTTGGGGGGGGGGGGGGGGGGGCTTATCATTGCAATGAAGCACATGTCACATGATTAAATCTGCAAAACAAGCTTTGCAAAGACACCAAAGAGATCCACTCGATTCAACTCTAAGTCAAGAAAAGAGACAAAGCATCAAATATTATATACTTGTTCCAACGGTGCAATAATTAAGACAAGTGGAGGCAGAAAATATGCATATCCTACCTATGTAAGGCCAACCTGCAATTATCAGGACCAAATTCTGACAAGTAGGTGATGGATATTTCGACCAAACTTTGACACATATATCAGTCCAGTTAATTCAACTTTAAAACAGTTATTCACATAACCAGCTAAACATAAACTGAGTGGCAATTTTTGGACGAACATAACATCTTGGGAATATCTAACATCTATAACCTGTGTTTCAATCAAAAGAAAAATTGTACGCCACTCATCACCAAGTGTAGGGTAAGTATACTTCTGACAACATTAATACAAAAAAATACGGTGCCACAAACAAGAAGGTTTTACATATGAAGCTTAAACCAAAAGCATGTCAATCAAAGAGCACAATTTCCTCATAACGCCATACCACTTGTAGCCTCCAACCTCAAATGGGCTACTCCGGAGTTCTCTCTTGTTTGTTTGCGAGAACTTATCAATCTTCCATGTATACTTTCCATAAAGCTCAGCCGGTTTTGGTCCTACAAAATTTTAATAGTAGGAAAACCATAAGGACAGGATAATCCAAAAAGGAACATACCAACAACCAAAGGCCACAGATGCGAGCACACAGAAGAAGCAAAAAATCAATGGTAAATTAATAATTAGTGGTTTCTCTGATACATACATTGTAGTTCCAATTAATATCAAATCCTGAGATTCATGTCATATTTTTCATTTCTTATTTGTCATGCTCTGGGATAATCACAGATTTGAATCAGAATAGAAGCCAGAAAAGACCATATATCCTCATAGAAGAGATTTGCACAACTGTCTCAAGTGTGAAAATCCTAGTAAAGTAGACACACGGTCACAAACGAAACCTGCTTTGATACACAAATATGCTAATATATCCTCATAGAAGAGATTTGCACGACTGTCTCAAGTGTGAAAATCCTAGTAAAGTAGACACATGGTCACAAACGAAAATACACAAATATGCTACCGACTGAAACAACAACAACAACAACAACAACAACAACAACAACCTCATAGAAGAGATTTGCACGACTTCTCAAGTGTGAAAATCCTAGTAAAGTAGACACATGGCCACAAACGAAACCTGCTTTGATACACAAATATGCTACTGACTGAACCAACAACAATAAAGTAGACACATGGTCACAAACGAAACCTGCTTTGATACACAAATATGCTACTGACAACAACAACACAACAACCTCATAGAAGAGATTTGCACGACTGTCTCAAGTGTGAAAATCCTAGTAAAGTAGACACATGGTCACAAACGAAACCTGCTTTGATACACAAATATGCTACTGACTGAAACAAGAACAACAATAAAGTAGACACATGGTCACAAACGAAACCTGCTTTGATACACAAATATGCTACCAACACCAACACCACCAACACCACCACCAACAACAACAACAACGCCGCCGCCGCAGCAGCAGCAACAACAACAAACTTTTCCATCAAGGATGCAAGATTCAGTATAGCAAGAAACAAATTTGCCACTGCAGCTGAAGCTCTGAGAAGGAAACCATGGGATGAGAATAAATGGCTATCATCTATCAATTACCTTGTAAGCAACATGTTTTTCCTGTATTAGTTTCAATCCTTTATTTTTATTTGTTTTGCTAACGTAAAGATTTGGCAGTTATATAACATCACATGCGAAATGATAACACCAAACTAATGCAAGAATATGTACGTGCAAATTTGCCTACATCATTTTATAAATTTTGCTTCATCCTTCAGGGGATGTTTTTAATTTACTAGTATATATTTAAAAAAGTCATATAAATTTGTTGAACCAGAGACGGGGAGAAGAGAACCTAGAAGCGATAAGAACCACCTCAAACTATTTTATTCCCAGCACAATTCAAAAATCCAGTTATTCAGGTCTGGACTACGAAGTAAATATATATTATTGGTGGAACCCAATCTAATCTTGTTTAAATATTCCCTTGACTAACTAAATTATAAATAAAATTAAATGGAAGGAAAGAAGCTTTTTCGTCTATGAAATAGTAGAACAAAACCATGTTTTTGGACTAAATTTTTGGGAATGGTTCGAGCAGATTATAGAGGGGTCAAAAAATCAAATAGCAAATAAAAAAATAAAAGAATAATAAAAGATTAAACGAGAGAGAGAGAGAGAGGAGTAAATTAACAAAAACTGCAGAAGATCAAAATAAAAGGTCTTCAACGTCAGCGGTCACATTTGGACTCTTACCATGACAAACAAAGAGTTTGTTACAATATCTTTCCACCATATCTCAACTTCCTTACCCCCCCCCCCCCTCTCTCCCTTCTCTCTTAAAGTTAGATTCTTTTTTGTTGGCAAGTATGTCGCACTATATTTGAATGTGCCCCAAGAGTTAAAATTGAAAACCGCACAAGTGTTCCTTGTTGTTTTAATCAGGTAGACAAGAAAAGAACTTGTTGAAAAAAACAAACAAACGACAAACAGCCACCATCAATGAGCAAAGGTGAAATTAACAAATGCAGACAAGAAGATGTTAAAATGAAACCTGAGGTGAAATTATGAGCCGTCATTACCAATTGAAACCAATACCGTGTGGACAAGATTCAAAATGGTTGACACACTTATAGAGCAAAAATATGCACAATTAAACAAAGCAACACTTATTCAGGACATGCTTCCAATTAACAACACGAACGAACAAAAAGAGAAAAGAAAAGGACTTGAAAAGTCAACCCATGACAGAGCACAGAATGAGTATAGAGTGGGGATACACTTTGATCCGAATAGCATGCAGAAGATCCAGGCACCAAGGTCATGACGCTAAAAGTTAGCCAAATAAGGCATGATTTCTTTGCCAGACAATATAAACAGCTGTCACATACAATCTCGTCTAAGTCCTAATGTTGCACTCCAGCTCATTCATGCACGCAAACATAAGTATAACCGAAAAGTTTAACCAACAAAAACCAATTGGCCCTCTGTTCTAGTACATTAGCTACAACTATATATTGGTCAGACAAGAACTAGTTTAGAGCAACATGTACTGAACCTGTTTAAGAACCACCAGCTGAAGGGAAAAAAATGAAAAATATGCAAGAAAGCGAAAAATGGGGACTGGTAAATATTAACACAGCATACCATTGTCATCTTCATCGTCACTATCCCAGTAAGGAGGTGATGTCGAAGGAGTTGCAAGTTCCACTTGCTCAGAAGACCTCCATTCTACCAATGCTTCGGCCGACTGCAATTGCTGCTGCTCACTTGAAATCCCCTCCAAGGATCTTCCCACTCCACACTCCTCGGAAGCAGTCCCAGCCATATCCCACTCCACAACTCCCACCACACTCTAACTACACCTGGTCATGGCAGAGACATAATATTACGTACCAAACAACAACTCATACACATTCTTTCCCAAATACAACTACACAAATGACATGCCTCCACAGTAGGGGGAACAAAAAAGGAAGGGGAAAAAATTGAAAATGTGTAATCAATCAATAAGCTATACTAAGTGTAAGAACCCAGAAAACAGAATAGGAAGAATCAACTTAAATTATCAGATTCTTGATGCTTTAAAATAATAGAAAATGCAATCAACTAATTGAATTAGATAACTCCACCAAAACAAAACAGAAAAGAAAACATATCAGTATTTCTTGAACCCAGAACCTGAATAAAATAATCGATAGCAGGAAAATCCAAGTTCCAAATCCCCTTCCGCACATTTTTACGGGCGAAGAGCCATACTCGTCAATAAATTCCCGAGCCAAGTAAAAAAAGAAAAAATCATACCAATCGAATTGAAATATCTATCAAAATCAAAAATCAAATACCCATTAACAAAAACAACACTCAAATACCCAGATTACCCCCATTACGGAAAGCAAAGAACCCTAAACGCGTCAAATGAAACAGAAACAGATGCTATATACTAGAACAATAGAAGTTAGAAGTTCAGATCGACTTCGTGGTATGAGCAGAAAGCAGAAACCTTGTTATATTGCTAGGAGGCGAACGGAAGTTGCAGAGAGAGATTTGAGAGGTGAAAGGAGCAGAAGACAGAAAAGAAAAGAAAAAATTCTACTAACTAAATTATCCCCCAAATTTTTCTCTGTATTTTCCTTTTCTAGCACACCTAACTCCTCATTAGAATCGTGGGTTTTGGTTAATTTTTAATAATCTCTTTTTTATTTCGTAAAGATATTGGGTTTGCAAGCATTTGCTGTCGTTGGGATATATTAGGTATGGATCATGAATGATGAAAGATATTGGGTTTGCAAGATAAATGATACAATACTACTACAACAACATTAATCATTACCTTATAAGCTCCCTTCTATGACATAGTACGGGGGTTCAGATGTACGCAACCATACACATTTGTTAGAAACACACATGTTGTTTCTCGATGATCCATAACGATGCATCAAGCTGTGTCGATCAGCTGCTATTTCACAATATAAGAAGTGCAGTCAATTTAGTGAGTCATTTTGCTTTATTCCATCCTATTTCAAAATCAAGAAAGAGTGTGCCTAAAATATTTTTCACATGAGCAGGGGCAAACATTATATAATTATTTATTGCATGTGGTATTTTATCTAATTCCACAAAAACATACCACATGTTTTGAGAATGCATATGGAAATGTTCAACATGAAGTATGAAGATCCATTTAACGTTTCTTTTTTCACCCTGTTTTCTTTCATTCGATACGTGTTTTCTATTCATTTTCAGATTTTGCCGGTCATTCTTTATCCAGTCTCACTAATATCTCTACCGTCGTCAAATGTTATCGAGTGATTTTTTTTTCACCGGTTCTTTTACAGTGAAAGGATTGGAATACATGACACACTGAAGCGTTACTATAATTTACTACAACCGTTTGACAAATTGCATCATCTTTCTTCGGTAGATATTCTCTCGCCTCTCCTAATGCTTCCTTTCCTTAACTCATTTCCCAAATTATTATTTTATACATGATATATATTAGCTGTGTAGTGTCCTCTACACACCCAGTGGTGACCTCACACACGAGACACAATGGAGATCCGCATATGGGGTAATTTAGTTTACCACAGGGGTTTAAGAAAGAATCCATAGAGATGATAACCTCGTATATTTCTCTTTTTGTTAATTCCACCTCTATATATGTTTTTACCAACAAGTTTATTCAAATTGTAAAAATTATCAATCTGTTGATTATTGTATATAGCCATTATTTATTTTGTCATATGAGAATATATATATATATATATATATATATATATATATATATATCTAGTTTGATGCCGTTGAACCATGAGATTATATTATGATATATGACCAATATTTGACTACTGTATCGCCATGCCACTCTAATTACGCCATATGTATATATTTGACAAGTATTGTCTTGTAATGTTATTGTTATGTTACATCTAGTTATTAGGTTTAGTTGGGATGTTTTTAATTTACTAGTATTGGGCTGACTTTAACATTTTGTTTAAATTAGAGTAGATGACAGGTGGAGAAGGGAGATAAAGTGAGGGACTTAAGAGTGGGGCAACATAGAAAGGGAAGAAGATGAAGATATGTTTTTATTTTTAATTTGATTTTCTAAATTAAGGCTAAAATGCCATTTCAGTTATAAAAAAAAAAATCACTTACATATTCATTAATTGGGCGCGTAGTACAAATTCTGTTAAAACTAACTATTTTCATTCGTTTTACTTATTTAGTCCAAAAAAAAAAAAAGTAAAGATGTAGTTTTAGATATGAGAACGCTATTGCTTATTAGTCAGAGAAAAAGTAATTAAATTATTTCCTTATCTTACTCCTCTTTGTTCCAAGACCAATAGGAAAATGTTTCGTTGCGGTGGGGGAGACACGTTTTGCACGCGGCCAATCATGACCCGTCACGTGGCGAAATCTAGCCAGTTTTTTTTTTGTTTTTCACGTTTTGACACGTGGCGGATCATGATTGGTCACGTGCAAAACACGACCCCCACCACGTCACCGAAACAGTTTCCTAATAGAAGGCCCTTCGCGGTTCACCTGACACTTGATTTCAGGAAAGGTGCATATGTGTGTGCGTGTGTGTGTTTTTCTTAATAAAGTTGTACATAATTTGAATAGTGTATCCCGATAAAGAGACAAAATAACATAAAAGAGTTTTGAGGACCTGAGGTTAGTTAATTACTAGGCACATAAAATAATTTACTCAAAGGCTCTTGTCCTCCATATACTCTTTTGGCTCTTTTTTTTTTTTTTTGACACTTACCTAGACACAGTTGTCAAGGAATTATCGTCGATTTTTTCTCACTTATAAGGCTCGAAAACAATTTTGAGGTGCGACAAACAAGAGCATAATTTGTGTTTCTTTTTCTGAATTATGGCTCGAGGAAATTTCAATTTGTTCTACCTTTCTTATTACGTTCCTTTTGAAAGGTAACAATACTTATTAATCTATGAGTGTATTACATAGTAATAAGTATATTAACATTTCACAAAAAAAGCCGCCGGGGAAAAGTTAATGCATATATATTATTTTCTTTTTCTAGAAGTTTATATCTTTAAAATTTTTATGCCTGCAAACTCTGTGCTCGATATATTTTCCTTTGAAAATGAAAAATGTTCATAATTTGTCAAACTAACACGAGAGATCTCATTAATGTTGTGAATCAAGACAACAGAAAGAACGATAAGTTCTCTCCATAAATTTAATACCTAGTCAAAATTGATCACAAATTTTAAAATGGTCAAGGAGTAAGTACAATTAGATGATCCATGACCAATCAAATGTGTAGAATATTTATGGGTACCTTGTTTTGGCCAATCAGCCCCTAGATAAAGTTGATTTGTCATCATTTTATTGGGTGGTCACTAGTTGCGCATGAGCACAGTAAAATTAATGAAAACGGATAACTTAATGCACTAAAAGTCCAATGGTAAACTTGGTTATAAAAAGTCATAATCTATGCTTTAGTATAAGGGTATCTCTCGTACGTGGGAGGCCGACGATGCTACAGAAGCCAAGAAAAGACGAGCTTAATCCAGCTCAACTAATACTGCTAAACAACATAAGGCTCTACACGAGCATCTTTAGAGTGTTGATTGAATAACAACATAAGGCATCGATAAATGCATGCAGCTCTTAATATTGATCTAAGTCATTTATTTTTTTTAAATGTGGTTGGGGTTGATGTTATATTAGTTTGTAAAGTCAATGGAAAGAAAAACGAAGATTGATTTGAGCTTAAGTAAAGCTAGAATTGCTTTACTTTTATTTCTTTGGATCCTTGTTCAAAAACAGCATTGTGGACAGAGCAAAGTGACTCCAACCTATGGTAGAAAAACACTGGAAAGCGATTCTAAAGTGCAATTTATAGCTCATGCCTAAATAACAGCAAATCGCTTGACGCACTGCCAGACCTGGAAGAAGCTTGTCATGATTAGC
>AP025041.1:6112004-6154698 GCA_036186865.1 Eustoma russellianum | reverse complement strand
AAAAAAAAAAAAAAAAAAAAAAAAAAGAAGAAGAAGAAGAAGAAGAAGAAGAAGATGATGATTGGATGCATCACAACCATAGGGGTAAAAAATCAGAATACATTTGTCACCATAGCTTGGAAAAATTATGGAGTGCCAATAGAGCTTCAAAAAGTATAAGAATGCAGGTGAAATTTTCAATACGTTGCACAAAATTATTTCTGAGTAGCAACAAAATTTTTCGATAGATTGCATAAACTTAATCTAGTTTAAGGTAAAATCTTCAATCATCCACAACAGTACACTGATGGCAGAAGGATGCAGACCTCATTGCCTTAGAGATTTCCGTCTATAGCGGTGTATGAGTGGACAGATGTACGCAACTATACTCATGTGTTATAAACACACAAAGTTTGTTTCTTGATGCTGTCGATCAAAAGAACTCGAGTCAGTCTACCGTAGCTTCTTAATCCTTGAAACCCCTTCATAAAATCATACTATAAGTCACAGATTAATCCATACAGGAAGGCATGAGCACAAAATCATGACAAACTCACGTCTCTAGTTTTAAAAATTAGACAGAAAAGGTAAATAACGTTGTCCTACTAAACTTGGGATTGCCACAAGATCATCATGTGGAAATGCTTCTCTTTAAATAAAAAGTTTAGATTTGAGAAAAAGCTTCTGTAGTTGCATGCAAACACTTGGGGAAATTCCTTTAGATACGGCTAAGAAAGCTTGGTAAAGCAGAGCAGGATATGGGAAGAGATTGAAGCATCTCACTGGGCACCAGTCATTCACAAAATCTCAGATAAATGAGGAACGATCTTTTGTTTGTTTGGGTGTTCTGAACAACTTTCATTGTTACTAGAAATAAAAATGGCAAACAAAATCTGTCTTCTCTTAGATATCCCTGATCTTTTGAAAGTGAAGGCATTTGCAGTCATTTATCAGGACTTTTTCCTGAACAAAATTGTGGCTGTCAATCTGTGTGTATAGAAAGTCACAAAACCACTTATCAGTCATCATGACATACATACATGATATAAAATCCTACAATCCAAAGTATAAGCCAACAGAACAGAAGGATATATTATACACGCAGAGGCCCCATCGCCCAAATTACATGGAGCTTTATAGAAGATGCAAATCAACATCGCTCAGCAGCTTTTTAGGGAAGAGGTGCACTCAGAGGTTCCCATCGCCCCAGTTGCATGGAGCTTCGTAGAGGATGCAAATCAGCCGCTCAGCAGCTTTTTAGGGAAGAGGTTCAGATAAGTGGTGCCTGATGAAGCCGGATCTTCACCAAGGGTCAAAGATGACCTCAAATGAACGTCGTCAGTTAACTTGAAAAGTAGTTAACCGATTTGAAGATGGTAGCTGGAATAGCTTCCTGAAGGTCCTGCACAAGGAAGCAAAGATCAGAGGTCCCGGGGGGATGACCCCGGGTAAAACCCTCCGACGCTCAAGTCAGTTTGGGTCATTTCTCATTGAGAATATAGTTTGGTGTATGGAGTTAGAAAATTCTCACAGTTATTGGGTGAGGAGAAGATTCAATGTATTAGCTCCAGGTTGTATGAAGAATAGATTTCGGATCCCCTTTCTGGTCTATCTTGGCTTGCTTTTATTGGTCTGTTCCCGCCCTTGGCCTCTGATAGCGGATAAGATGTTTGCTTGGGGCAGAAGACCTATGACGCAGTAGGTCTGCTGATATGACCGGTAGGCCGGCTGATGTGATTAGTAGGTCGGCTGAAGTGACTTTGGCGTGTACAGGCTGAATAGCCAGACGTGTACTCTTTCTTTGAACTGCACTTCTGCCTGATAATTCTACGATGCGATGCTATGCTTGATTCCTTTGCCGAAGTGCAAAACTAGGCTTTGCCGAAGTGCAATATTGAATCTGACCGAAGTGATCTGGAGTGTAGTGCTTAAGCTGAAGCTGATGTTGGAGTTCGGTGTCGAGGTGCACTCCTTGGCTTATTCTTCGATAGTAAAAAGGATGTCACGGGGCTCAGCCGAAGTGCAATCTTGGCTGAACATCAATACTTGAGTGCTGAACTGCGGGAATTATACCGTTGACTGTTGTTGACTAACAGATGATTAATTCTGGTTTATCAGTGCCCATAAAACATTCACTGCAAACTGTACCAGCATCAACACTACATTGAGTTGAAACATTTGACCCAGACATCAATAGAACATCACATTGCGGCAGTCAAAAAAATCGAACTTGCAACATTGGGTGTAATCTACCAACTGAGTTACGCTGCGGGAGTTCTTTTTTCCTATAGATATTCGAATTATATACTAATGTTCTTTCGAGACATAAACAGTGACACAATAAAAATCAGGCGGAGGTTTAGGCATGCTTTAACTATTATGATCTTAAATATTTACTGATTACAAAAAAGAATCAAGCATGTTGCTTTAAAGATACTTTTCCAATAATACAAAATTGTTTGACAGCACGCGATTCAACTCTAAGATACAAAGAACTACCTAATTACATTCGTCATTATATTTACATTTCGTGCTTTCTCGGCTAACTTAATACATAACCTATTAGATTCACAAACTTAAGTCCCTTGTGCATTAAGCATCTTCCTTTTCTGGATCAAAATGTCAATACACATGGCCCTATGGGCTCCTACTGTCTTGGCTCCAAGAAGCTTCATAGAGGATGCAAATCAGGAACTGAGAGGCATCTTAGGTTGGCAAGTTTTGCTAGAGACCTACTGCAAGTTGTCTACTGCAAACAGGACCAGCAAACCTCTAACGCAATTGGGCCTGATACAATGGTTTCACTATTACTGGACCAGACAGCAGTATTGCACACACACTCTGTGTGTTATGGTTTGCACCTGTGCCTTTCTGTAGCAATGTCTCAATTCGAATACCATCTATGCATGAGACATCATCTTCCTTTTCTTGTGCTGACCAAATGAAAAAGAACAAGAGGCTTAAATATCATATTGTTATGTATATTGTCAATAAGAGGGGGATAGGGTTGGATGGAAGCACTGAAAAGGAGACTGCTAGCAAGTCCAGGGCTTAAATATCAAATCCATTGCGTTATACTATATATATATATATACATATATATATATACATATATATATATATATATTGCATTTTCAGGTGAAATAGAAATGTTTTGAAAGTTATTGACTGGACAACTTAAATGTTGTCCTTCCTCTCATCATTGTACTTGTTCATCTTTCTGCAAAAAATTAAATAACCCTTTTTCTTATTTAGGTCAAGTTTCATTTTTCATATTCATCTTTGGAAATGTATAGAAATTCACCAAAAGGATGAAATTAAAATCTGTCAAGAACTTTACAAGTGCAAGCTCACTCAATGCAGTCACCCCCACTCCACCCCACACCACCCCCAAACACACACCGTGTGTGACTTAATATCTTAGGACACGCTCCTAGGGCATAGTTCAGTTGGTACTCGGGTTAGGGATTGCCACAATGAGGTCATGAGTTCGAATCCAGGGACACGTACAGTGTGTGTGTCCCTTTGATGGCCAAAGGCCTGGTTTGTGGGAGGCACCTTGTGTGGGTAACTGCGTAAAATCTCATCCAATCTAAGAGGCCGCTGTACTCCTGATTTATATCCTCCACGCAGCTCTTTGGGACTGACACAATGAGGGTCCTTTGGGTTGGGGTTCAACCTCTTCCACAATAATATCTTAGGACACATGGAACTTTACTAACACATCCTTTGATGCACGCTTGTGAACTTCTTTTATTTTTATTTTAATGTTGGTTATGCTTAAAACTTGCAAGAAATTTAAAAACATATGGGAAATTTATTATATATGACATAAAGATTGACAAACATTTCAGAGGTCAGTAGGGAACATTCATTGGATTTGTTGTCCAAAATTAGCAAAAAGGCATAGCATGGCAGAAACTACATTTAGTATTCAGTGACCAAACATAGTGAACTTTTGCTGTCAATGCACTTCCTAGTTCCAATGAGATTCATCATCACCTTCTGGCTGAGGAAATCTGATTCCTCTCCTTCAACTTCTTCATTCTTTCCCTCTTACACATAATAAAGATAAAACTCTCACTTCAAACTCCTATATTACCATGAGCACATAACTCTTGGTAACTTTGAACAAGAAAGAAAGCATGGAGAAAATCAAATGCATGGAAGAAAGGAAAATGGAAGTGATTATCAACAAAAACAAGGTGAAGGAGATGTGGGATTGTGTTGAAAATGGTAGGGAGGAACATCAACGCCATGTTGGGGTGTTTTCATGGCCTCCAAGAACTTACACATGTAGCTTTTGCAAAAGAGAATTCAGATCTGCTCAAGCACTTGGAGGGCACATGAATGTTCATAGAAGAGATAGAGCAAGGTTGAGACATTTACCTTCTACAGGGGAATATGGTCATGGACATGGTCAGTTGTCTTTTCTAAATCTTAATCTTGAACCAAACCCTAATCTCAATGTGAACACTACAACAAGCCCTAATTTTTCCTCTCCATCAATTTCAACATCATCACTTTCCTCTCCTTCTATAAGATACACTCTTGATCATCCTCCTTTTACCTCAAGATTGCCTTCTTTGTTTGCTCCTCCACTTTCCTCAACTCCTCTGGCTAGCATATCGGAAATGAGAACATGGGGTGAATCCAAGATGAGCCATACTACTCCTAAAGCTCCAGATTTTGGAAAAATTAGGGCTACAAAAAGGATTGTTGAACTTGAAAAGTTGGGGACAAATGAGTGTGGGGGAAATGGAAGCCTGATGAAAAAGGCGGAATTTGTTAGGTTGGAGCTGGAAACTGGCTTGCTCGGACAAGCACATGAAGATCTGGATTTGGAACTTCGACTTGGATACACTTAGGGGATTATATTATATCCCCAAGATTCGTACTCATTTTTCTAGTTGAAACATTGATGCAGCAGAAGATAAATTCTTCTTTCTTTATGACACTTCGGAGCCGTGTGAGTTGAAAGCCTAATGCACACGCTTTTGAATGAGAAAAAGAAGTGAGGAATCTTCTTTTTGCCTCGGTCACTTGGACTCTAGTCACAATTGAATTCTAGTGCTTTTCCACATTACTTATGGATGGTTGCAATCAAATGAAGAGGAAATGTACTGATTAGTTTTAGTTTGGATGCTAGGCATTCAATTTCATGGAAGAATGACTGAATTTTTTATCTTCTGGCTGGATGGAATTATCTTTAGGTTTTCTTCTCTTTCCCCAGTTGGTTCCTAGTTAGCATAAGCAGTTAAACTCTTTTACTTCTCATGTTATGTTTGTTTGCTACGTAGTGATAATGCAAGATTTCTTGTGCATCTGCAAATGTCATGGGCACATCGAACATGTAAATTATTATATCAACTGCTGCAATTGTGTTTCACAAAGTTAATAGTAGCATTCACGGAACTCCAGAAAATGAGACATCATTGTCCAGTTCATAGTCTAGTTGGTGTAATGTCATCGATTGATTATATCTTAAGATGCTAATGTCCTTTAAGCATGTGGTTGGGGGTTCGATCCCTGCTCATGTGAATAGAGCAAACCATTTGGCTAGTCTCCTACCACTTCGTGTGCTGACCGCAGGGACAGAGTATTAGTCTTCTGGCTTTCGGCCGGAAGGATACCTCGGGGCAACCCATTAAAAAGATGCTATGTCGAGCATTTAGTTTGTTAGTTATTCTCCTTTGTTTGAAAGTTGGATAATCATTTGCAAAGAATAACTTATTTCCTTCTGGATTCGTGGATCAAGCTTGTGGAAAGGAAAAAAGAAAGCAGATATCGAAGAAATAGCTATAACCTTAAGCTGATAATATCTCTTATAATTGTTAGAATGTGATTTAGTTTTGATGATTTGCACAAGGTTGGCACTTGAAAATACTGTTTAAGCGCTTCAAGTTGATGGTTTGAAGTCAGTGCACTTCGAACGCTCACTTCAGGCGCTTCATGTGTCTTGGTGATGATCAGAACACTTCGAACGCCTTGATCAGGCGCTTCATGTGTTGTATTGAAAGTCAGGACACTTCGAACGCTTACATCAAGCGCTTCATGTGTCCTGATGAAATATGCGTACACTTCGAACGCTACTTTAAGCGCTTCAAGTGTCTCACCAAGTCAAAAGTACTTTTCTCTGAATAAGCACGCTTTCCCAAGGCCTGGTTCTGAGAAAATGTCAGTTTTAGTTCGAACAAGCATGAAGTGCTACATGAGGCGCTTCATGTCACTTCGAACGCACTCAGTTGCCAACATTAGGCGCTTAATGTGACTTCGAACGCATGTTCTCTTTCACATTAAGCGCTTCATCCCACTTTGAACGCTTATTCTTTGGACAGATTAAGCGCTTCATGTGTTCAACGGTACAAATATCTTTCTGCTTCATTTTCTAACCTGTTGACTCTTTGTACCCTCTTTTTTAGTGTTGTTTCAGCAGGCTTTTGTTAAGTTGCAAAGTGTTTTGATGATGAAAAGATGTTTTGAATGAGTTAGAATTATGTTTGATATTTGATGCATGATGGAAAAATACGTCATGAATAAAGTTGGTTAAGTTTGGAATTCAAAAAGGACATCGATCTCTCAAGGAAGGAGACATCGATCGATCGATGTCACTGACATCGATCGATCGATGTAAGATCTGAATACATCGATCTCTCCCTCCTTGGACTTCGATCGATCGATGTAGGATCTGAGGACATCGATCTCTCCCATCCTGTACATCGATCGATCGATGTAGGATCTGAGGACATCGATCTCTCCCACCCAGGACTTCGATCGATCGATGTAGAATCTGAGGACATCGATCTCTCCCTTCCAGGGACATCGATCGATCGATGTCCTCCAGAATTCAAATCTTCTGGACGTTTGAACAAAATCCAAGACAGATTTTCAAGGTTTTCTCTTTCCAATCTTCTTCAAACTTCTTGTGGACTTTAACCCAACCTATTACATGCTTCCTTGACTATTGTATACATGTCTAAGATTCTCTAGGGTGGCTATCCAAGATCAAATCACTCCATAGGGTGACTAAAGACTATTTGGACATTATCTTGACATTTTTGAAGATGAAGACTTGGTGGAAGACCTCAAAAACGTGGTGAACTTCTTCTATAAATGGAGGAGGCTTGGATGAGGCAATTACACACTTTCAACATCATCTAGCTTCATTTTACATTGTTGTACTTTTCTCTCATACTTGTAAATTTGTTCAAAGCTTGTCTAGCTTTCTTTGATCTTCATTGTTGTATATTGAGAGAAAGAGAGTCAAGCACAAGAGGAACCATAATTATTTAATCTCTAGCTTGTGCTTAGACTTGTGAGAAAGTGTGAACCTTACTATATATCTTCAACCCACTGTGAGAAGTTCTTGAGAGAACTTTTGTTGAAGTTGTGAGGAAGCAAGAAATTGTTCTTGCTAAGAGCTGTAGTTGTTGTAGTTGCACAAGTGTGTTGTGCAACAAGTTGCTGTTGTTGTTGCTTACACTAAAGTGTTAGTGTAAGTGTTGCTGTGGTCGTTCTTATTGTTCATAATAAGAAGAGTAGTTGTTGAAAATCCACTTTGGAAACAAAGTGGTAGTGGAGTAGAATCATTTACGATTCGAACCACTCTATATCCGGTGTACTCTTTCATTGTCTCTCATCTCCAATTCTTGCTCTGATTTTGAATATCTTTTTGAGTTGAGAAAAACAAGAAAATTCCGCAAAAGAGCCAAATACTCTATTCACCCCCCCCCTCTAGAGTGTATTTCGGACCTTACAATTGGTATCAGAGCCTAACCTTGATTGCTTGGCCTATCTTTGCAAGTAGCAAGGTTAAAGATCATGGCAATGACAACCTCAACCTCAACCTCTTCATCTTCCAAGCCTACTGCACTATTTTCCGGATCAAACACTAAAGCTCCTATGTTTGATGCCCAAAACTACTCTTTATGGAAATTTCGAATGATCAATCATTTGAAAGGCTGTGGATTTGATATATGGAGAGCTGTTGTCAAAGGAATTGAAGTTCCAATGATTACCAACTCAAAAGGAGAATCAATGTTTAAAGATGAGGATGACTACACCGACGAAGAGAAGATAAAGTTCGCCATCAATGGCAAAGCTTTTGACATTCTCTCAAGTGCTCTTACCACCACTGAGCTCATTAGACTCCAAGGTCTTGAAACAGCCCATGAGGCATGGAAAAGGCTTGAAATGATACATGAAGGAACTGAGCAAGTAAGAATGGCCAAAAGACTCATGCTCATGAAGGAGTATGAGATGTTCGGAATGAAGAGTGGTGAGAAGATTGAGGAGACAATCGATCGATTCACACGAATAGTGAATCAACTCTCCATGGTTGACAAGAAAATCTCAAACGAAGACCTTGTCTCAAAACTCCTCAACTCTTTGCCAAGAGAATGGACACCCAAAGTCACCGCCATCACTGAATCAAAGAATCTCAAGACTCTTACTCTTGATGAGTTATCCGGTAATCTTCTTACTCATGAGATTCTTATTGATGAACAAAATAGGATGAATCCCATCAAGCCTACACAAACATCACACAAGGGATTGGTGGTAGAGTCCGATGATTCGGATGAGGAAGTTGCCCTTCTTGTAAGAAAATTTAGAAGAATGGCAACTAGAAACAAAGCTCAAGCAAGAAAGTTTTTCAAGAAACCATCTAAAGAAAAAGAAGCAAGTGAAAATTGCTATAGATGTGGTCGACCCGGTCACTTCATTGCCGATTGCCACGTAAAAGAGCCGCAAAAGCAAGAGAAGAAGGTCTTTCCTCAAAAGAAGAAAGCCCTCAATGCGGAGGTAACCACGTGGGATGATCTCCTTTCGGAATCGGAAGGAGAAGAGAGTGAAGATCAAGGTGTTGGACTTGTGGCAATGGTTGAAAATCCAAAGGATCAACATACTTGTCTTATGGCGATAGAAGATGACCTTGAGGTAAATTCTAACCCTTCAAATTTGCATGATGAAATAGGAGATTTGCAAGATGACTTTGAGAAATTAAATTTGAAATATAAGCATTTAAAGAAAGAATTCAAGAAATGCATTTTAGAAAATAAGAGCTTGCATGACAAAAATATTTTGATGTTTCAAGAGCATGATATCATACTTGCCATGCATAAAACCGTAGCTCTTGAAAATGAAGAAATTAGAAAAGAATGTGAGAAACTAAAGTTAGACTTACAAAGACTAACAAATGGTAAAAACAACTTAGACATACTACTTGGAAATCAAAGGATTGGAAATGATAAATCCGGTTTAGGATTTAACTCATCATCTTTTTCTATTAAACCTAAGTCCTTAAAGAAAAAGGCAAACAATAGAAAAACACAACAAAATTCATCATCCTCTAAACCAAAGCATGTACCCACTTGTTTTTATTGCAACAAACTAGGACATGTAAAGAAAGCATGTAGAGCTAGATTTGAGAGCACATATGTTTGGAAGCCTAAGGGTCGAAAAACTAACCCTAAAGGACCCAACCATCAAAGGGTACCAATGCATACATCTTTTGGTTTTGTAGGCTCTCAAGATAAATGGAGTAGCCAAAGAAGAAGGAACCAAATGGCTTATGGACAGCGGATGTTCAACCCACATGACCGGAGACAAGACGTTGTTCACCAAGCTCAAGCTCCAAGATGGTGGAACGGTGCATTTTGGAAATGGGAGAGCCAAAATCCTTGGACATGGAGAAATTGGTAATTCTTCCTTTACTATTAATAATGTACTATATGTAGAAGGGCTTAAGTATAATTTGATAAGTGTTAGCCAACTATGTGATGCTAATTTTCAAATTGAGTTTGTGAAAAGAAAATGTGTTGTGAAAAAGAACGATAAGATTGTTTTCGAAGCTATTCGTAAAAATGATGTTTACAAATTTAGCACACATGATTTGATATCACAAAATGTTTCTTGCCTAGTTGCCAAAAACGATTTGACTCAACTATGGCATAGACGACTTGGACACATTAGTTTCAAGAATTTCAAAGAGATTTGCAAAAATGAAAAAGTCCAAGGTCTTCCAAAATTGAATTTCGAAAATCATGGCTTATGCGACACTTGTCAAAAGGCAAAGCTTGTTAAAACAAGTTTCAAGCCCAAAAGTGAAATCTCCACCACCAAACCTCTACAATTGCTTCATATGGATTTGTATGGGGATATTGGTACAGCAAGCCTAAGTGGAAAACATTACACCTTTGTGGTGGTAGATGACTACTCTAGGTACACTTGGGTAATGTTCTTAGCTAAAAAGAATGATGCTTGTCAAGAATTTATAAAGCTTTGTAAGAGATTAGAAAATCAAAGAGAAGACACAATTAAGGAAATTAGAAGTGATAGAGGTGGTGAGTTTGATGGAGAGTTTCAAGAATTTTGTGTATCCAAAGGGTATGGACACAATTTTTCAGCTCCAAGAACTCCTCAACAAAATGGTGTTGCGGAAAGGAAAAATAGAACACTACAAGAAATGAGTAGAGCCATGCTAAACGAATTTGAGCTACCCAAATATTTTTGGGCCGAAGCGGTAAATACCGCTTGTCATGTGATAAATAGAGTTTATTTGAGACCATTTCTCAAAAAGACTCCTTATGAGCTTTGGAAGGATAAAGTACCAAATATTGGTTATTTCAAGGTTTTTGGTTGTAAGTGTTTTATACTTAACACCAAAGACAACTTGGATAAACTCGACTTCAAAGCGGATGAAGGAATCTTTATGGGTTATTCTCAAAATAGCAAAGCATTTAGAGTATATAATAAGAGAAGTATGAAAGTTGAAGAATCAATCCATGTCAAGTTTAGTGAATTTATTGATGATAAGTCAAACATCAATAATGATGATGATGAAGATGAAATAATTGAAGTAAGTCATATAGAAAAATTTGAGAATCCAAAAGGTGATATTGTCATCGACCTTAGGATTGATCCACTTGAACCTAAGGTTGAAGATGAAGAAGTAGGAGGGGATACCTCAAATTTGCCGGACTCATATAAATATAGAAAAGATCACCCTAAAGAATTGATACTAGGTGAAACTAGCCAAGGTGTAATGACAAGGAGAAAATTCAATGAAAATGCCTTCATTTCACAAGTTGAGCCTAAAAATATAAAAGAAGCAATAAATGATGAAGATTGGGTATTAGCTATGCAAGAAGAATTAAATCAATTTGAAAGAAGTGATGTGTGGGAATTAGTTGCTAAACCTAGTGATCATCCCGTAATTGGCACTAAATGGGTATTTAGAAACAAAATGGATGATAAAGGAAACATCACTAGAAACAAAGCTAGGTTAGTGGCCCAAGGCTATAGGCAAGAGGAAGGCATAGACTACGATGAAACTTTTGCCCCCGTGGCTAGGTTAGAAGCTATTAGGATGTTATTAGCATATGCATGCTATAAGGATTTCAAACTATATCAAATGGATGTGAAATCCGCATTCTTGAATGGAATAATTCAAGAAGAGGTTTATGTAGCTCAACCTCCGGGGTTTGAAAATCATGATTATCCAAATCATGTTTTTAGACTCAAAAAGGCCCTTTATGGACTTAAACAAGCTCCTAGGGCTTGGTATGATAGATTAAGTAACTTCCTACTTGAAAACGAGTTTTCAAGAGGAAAAGTCGACACTACTCTTTTTATTAAAGAACAAGGAAACCATCAATTGCTTGTTCAAATTTATGTGGATGATATCATATTTGGTGCTACTAATGACTCTCTTTGTAAGCATTTTGCTAAATTGATGGAAGGAGAATTTGAAATGAGCATGATGGGTGAACTCAACTACTTTCTTGGTCTACAAATCAAGCAAACTCAAGATGGAGTGTACATATCTCAAACAAAGTATACGAAGGATTTGCTCAAGAAGTACAAATTCGAGGATGGAAGAAGTGTGAGCACTCCGATGAGCACAAGTACAAAGCTTGACAAAGACGAAAAAGGAAAGCCGGTTGAGGTAACAAAATATAGGGGTATGATTGGTAGTTTACTTTATTTGACTGCTAGTAGGCCGGATATTTTGCATGCTGTGTGCTTATGTGCTAGATTTCAAAGTATGCCTAAGGAATCGCATTTAGTTGCCATCAAACGTATCTTTAGGTATTTGAAAGGTACTTTGAACTTTGGATTGTTTTATCCCAAAAATGGATGTTTTGATTTAAGAGGATATAGTGACTCCGACTATGCCGGAAACCTTGTTGATAGGAAAAGCACCTCCGGGACATGTCAATTCCTTGGAGATTGCTTAGTTTCTTGGTTTTCCAAGAAACAAAATAGTGTGTCACTTTCAACGGCGGAATCCGAATATATATCGGCCGCTTCATGTTGTGCACAACTACTTTGGATGACAAACACATTGAATGATTACAATGTTAAGTTTGATAAAGTTCCAATCTTATGTGACAATACCTCAGCCATAAGTATAGCACAAAACCCGGTTCATCATAGTAGAACAAAACACATTGAAGTAAGGCATCACTTCATAAGAGATTGCATCCAAAAAGGATTGGTATGCATTGAATTCGTTCCAACAAATGACCAACTAGCGGACATCTTTACCAAATCCCTCCCCACCGAGACATTCGAATCAATTAGAACAAGATTAGGAATGATAAACAATGATTAAAAGATTAGAAATGTCAGAAATTAGCACACATAGATCGATCTATGTGAAAAACCTCAGAGACTGATGTCTCTTAAAGACATCGATCGATCTATGTCTAGGACATCGATCGATCGAAGTCCCAGACATCGATCGATCGATGTCTGCGCGGACAGGTCATTAAAATCAACATTTTTCTCTTTCCCCTTCACTTTTCCTCTTCTTCCAACCGAAATCCCTAAGATTTCCTCTGCAAAAACCGACGAACTTGTTCTACAAACACCAAAATTTCTCCGCCAGATTCAAAGTTCTCGCGGAAAACTCTACAAATACAATCGTATTCCTCACAGCCATCTTCAAAATCTGATTTTTTTTCTCAAATGGCTTCAAAATCTTCCAAGAGAGCAAGAACTTCACAAGAGGGTGAAAGTGAGGCACCCCACTCTACGCCTCAAGTTCCAACAGGGTCTAGATCCTTGAAAAAAAAAGCTACTGCCTCTCAGAACACTGAATTGCAGAAGGCACGGGAAAAGCTCACTATCAACAATTTTCCATGGCTAAAACCTTCAGATTACAAGGATGCTTTGAAAGAGCCAGCAGGAACAGGTAAATTCGGATATATCACTGTCAAAGCTCAAAATTTATTTCACGAATGGGAACGAAAGAAACGATCCACCATTCCACTTAAACTGCTCAAAATTGAAGACATTTTGAGAAATGAAGAGTTAAAACCAATCATTGATTGGTTTTATCATCAAAAGTGGATACACCTTTGGGACGTTGATCAAATGACAGATATGTCTACCAGATATACTAGGATGTTTTATGCTAATATGTGGGTAGAATATAAACATGGTGTGCCTGATGCCTTACATACATTGATTGATGGACAGTTGTTGTTGTTTAGTTCTAAAACTATAAATGATTTCCTTGACTTTCCTGCTGAGGGTTGGGAAGATTTTGATCCATGGAAGTGGGATTCCTCCAAATACCAAATTTCTGAAAATGAGGTCAAATACTTTCTTGGATTTCACCCCACCAAAAATACAAATGACATGCCTTTGGTGTATAGAGTTCTACTTGCCATTGTCACTTTCTGTATTAATGGAAAATCGGCTAAACTTCCAAGCAACTTGGATTTTTATATAGCTTTTCGAATTGCAAATAAGGAAGCTATGAATCTCGGTGAGATTATATTTGCAAATATGCTGGAAGCAGTAACAAAGAAATCCAAGGCTCTTCCCTATAGCAATCTCATCTATAGATTGCTCAAAAAGGCAAATGTATTGTTGGATGACGACTATACTGAACAAATTACCAATAAGGATTATTACACCAAAGCCAACATCCAACAAATACATAAGTCTCGGAAGGAGGCTCAAAAACGGGGTGGACAACAAGAAGAAGACGAGGAAGAAGAACGTGAAGAGCCTATCCCCCCACCTTCCCCTACCGAACCTCAAACGGAACCATCTTCTCATCCATCACCACAACCAACCCACCAACAAACCGCCACTTCCCAAAAGTCCAAAGGAAAAGCCCCCATGGCGGCAGAAAGTGATTCGGGTGACGAGTTTGATGCAGAAGCAGAAATTGCCGACGTTCGCCATACTCTTGGTCAATGGGGAGAAGACTTGGCTACAGAAGCAAGCCGAATTGATGACCTACAAAAGGAGTATAAAAACTTTCAAGCACGCATAAACTCCATCGAAACAAAGGTCTCCACTGAGGTTGCGGAACTACAAACCGAGTTAGCAGTACAGAAGACGAAATATCAAAAGCTAAAGACAAAGCTCAAGGCTGCTCTCTCAGGACTATGCTTCTCCTCCGATGAGGAGTAGTACCTTATGGTTTGCCATTCCCCCCCGTACTTATGTTCCTTTTGCAAGTTTGAGTTTACTTATGTATCTCAAAACTTGATATTTTCTTAATGATATTTTCGCTTTGATATCTCTCGTTTTTTTTTTTTTGATGCTTTCAAAAAGGGGGAGATGAATGTTGGTTAGTTGGTTAGTATAATTGGTTATAATTTTTTTGCATGATGGCATAATATAAGGTATGATTTGTGGCATGCTAGTTAATCATGGCTATGGCATTTTTTTTGGAATACTAGTTGATCATGGTTTGGTATTGTTTTGGCATGATATAGTTTTGGCAAGATTTTGGCATATGAGTTAATGATATATTGGGCATGCATATGAGTTAATGATATATTGGGCATGCTAGTTGAAATTTTTTTTTTTTTGGTTGGATATTGTTGGCAAGCATGATTGGGCATCAACACGTGTATAGCATGTTCTTGCAAAAATGGTTGAAAATTTTGATAAGGTTTGGTTAAGCGTGGCTAGGCTTATAGTGGTTATTAACACTTAGCTTAGCTTGATAGGATGAATTTGGTATGACATGACATGAAGTTCTTTGATATCTTTACATATGAAACATGATGCATAAGTTGAGGGGGAGCATGAACTAAGGGGGAGCTGTAAAATATCAAGCTTAGTTGAAAAAGAATCATGTAAAAACATCTTTTGAATTGTGGTTTTGAAATCATCAAAAAGGGGGAGATTGTTAAGTTGCAAAGTGTTTTGATGATGAAAAGATGTTTTGAATGAGTTAGAATTATGTTTGATATTTGATGCATGATGGAAAAATACGTCATGAATAAAGTTGGTTAAGTTTGGAATTCAAAAAGGACATCGATCTCTCAAGGAAGGAGACATCGATCGATCGATGTCACTGACATCGATCGATCGATGTAAGATCTGAATACATCGATCTCTCCCTCCTTGGACTTCGATCGATCGATGTAGGATCTGAGGACATCGATCTCTCCCATCCTGTACATCGATCGATCGATGTAGGATCTGAGGACATCGATCTCTCCCACCCAGGACTTCGATCGATCGATGTAGAATCTGAGGACATCGATCTCTCCCTTCCAGGGACATCGATCGATCGATGTCCTCCAGAATTCAAATCTTCTGGACGTTTGAACAAAATCCAAGACAGATTTTCAAGGTTTTCTCTTTCCAATCTTCTTCAAACTTCTTGTGGACTTTAACCCAACCTATTACATGCTTCCTTGACTATTGTATACATGTCTAAGATTCTCTAGGGTGGCTATCCAAGATCAAATCACTCCATAGGGTGACTAAAGACTATTTGGACATTATCTTGACATTTTTGAAGATGAAGACTTGGTGGAAGACCTCAAAAACGTGGTGAACTTCTTCTATAAATGGAGGAGGCTTGGATGAGGCAATTACACACTTTCAACATCATCTAGCTTCATTTTACATTGTTGTACTTTTCTCTCATACTTGTAAATTTGTTCAAAGCTTGTCTAGCTTTCTTTGATCTTCATTGTTGTATATTGAGAGAAAGAGAGTCAAGCACAAGAGGAACCATAATTATTTAATCTCTAGCTTGTGCTTAGACTTGTGAGAAAGTGTGAACCTTACTATATATCTTCAACCCACTGTGAGAAGTTCTTGAGAGAACTTTTGTTGAAGTTGTGAGGAAGCAAGAAATTGTTCTTGCTAAGAGCTGTAGTTGTTGTAGTTGCACAAGTGTGTTGTGCAACAAGTTGCTGTTGTTGTTGCTTACACTAAAGTGTTAGTGTAAGTGTTGCTGTGGTCGTTCTTATTGTTCATAATAAGAAGAGTAGTTGTTGAAAATCCACTTTGGAAACAAAGTGGTAGTGGAGTAGAATCATTTACGATTCGAACCACTCTATATCCGGTGTACTCTTTCATTGTCTCTCATCTCCAATTCTTGCTCTGATTTTGAATATCTTTTTGAGTTGAGAAAAACAAGAAAATTCCGCAAAAGAGCCAAACACTCTATTCACCCCCCCCTCTAGAGTGTATTTCGGACCTTACAGCTTTCTCTCTCACTCAAGGTTTGCAGGTTTCCATTCTTGGCCAAGGTTTTGAATCTTCTTCTAAATGGTTGCTACATGCCAAGAATTGTTTTTAAAGACTGCTGCAGTCCTTCACAAGCTGCCAAATCCCATTATTGGCTGGGCAGAAGGTTTCAAACGGGAAGTTTTCTTGAAGGTTGATAAAAGAAGGGTTTGGTTCATTCTTCTTCTTTAACTTTCTACTACACAAGCTCTCAAGTCCTCTCAAGCTCAAGCTCTCAAAATATTTGTAATCCTTGTATATCTTTACTTTATTGTTGAGAGTGATTATTGTAAGAAGAAGAGTCTTCTTCTTGGTGAGATTTTCTGTGAGAGATTTTGGTAGATTGTTGGTCAAGGAGCAAGGGTGCTCTTTGTTTAAGTTTTCTAAACTTTGAAGGGTTTGTTGATAGTGTGTGGTGCACTATTCTCCCTACAAGATTTCTTTGAGGGCAAAGAAGATCTTTGGAGGCAAAACTTCAAAGTGTTAGAACTCTTGGTTGTGGTCTAGGCAAGGTGCCTAGTTTGTATTCTTTTGATTTTGTTTTGGTTGTTGTTTCCCCCAAAAGAAATAACAATCCCCATTTCAAAATCCTTCTTGTGAAACATCAAGAAGGTAGAGGAGTAGAGTCTCTTGACTTGAACCTCTATACATACTCGTGTTCTTTCTTGTCTTTCAAGTTTTATCTTTCTAAAGAACACATCCAAGTATTGGTTGCACTCAAAAACGAAAAATAGCCACAAAATATCCATACTTGGTGAACACACTATTCAACCCCCCTTCTAGTGTGTTCTAAGGGACCTAACAATAATTGTGATGTTACATGGAAAGATATCAATGCTTATGTTCTTAGACAACAATGGTGGTCAAGATGTTATGTAGACCTCGATCGAAGAAGTATAAATACATGGCTAGTGATCGTGTTAAGATTCAATAGGAGACTTGCAATCATGTAAGACTGACTTGAAATGAGATTCATTGAGTTTAAGGTTCTTCGTTTGACCTTTTCCAACAGTACGACAAGAAAGGGACCAGGGGAAATTGTATAATGCCTAGAAATGAACATGGTTTGAAGTGAAAGGGCTTTTGAGTGTGGATATTTGGCCTTTTTTTTTTTTTTTTTTTTTTTGTTCTTTTCCTTTTTGGTGGTTGGTTGGTGGTGTTGAAGGGTGGGAGCTTTTGCTAAGTAGTGAAAGACAATAGTTTCATCATATCATATTTAGCTTCCTTTTTCTGAACACAAATTTCTAATGGTTTTTAGCTTGTTAATTATTAGCCTAACCAGTGTTAAATTAAAGGACTCAAACATCAACTCAAATAGAGCATCAATCATTTTGTGGAATGAAAAATATACAACGTAGGAGGTGTAATTCGTTTCGGGAGGCGTACGTAATTGAAAATAGAAGGATCTATGATCCTCAAATTCATGGGAAAGACATAATAAGTGGCAAAACATCTTTGAATACAAAATTCTCACATTTTAAAATGTTCTATCCAATCCATCAACTTGTTATCTAGCATTTGATTGCTATGTTTATATGTATACGGCAATAAAATTGAGTGGCAAAACATGGGAACCATTTTTGATTGGACATATTATCAGTTTTTCATATTAATATTGAACACCTACGCTACTGATTCAATATTTCAATCCGTAAATCCTTTTTACCGCTTAATGTTGTAACGAAATCATTTAGTAATCTAAGGATGTGTTTATTCATTATAATATGAGAAACATAAAAGTTTGTACAAATGTCATATATGTGTGTGAAAAGCATTTTAGTATATTAAGAAAAAAATAAATTCAGGTTTTTATCAAGATTATTTTGTGTCTGAAATTATTTCCATCAGTTTCTTGCTTTTGATCATATATTAGGGATAAATGCTTCCTAAGTGTGGTGAGGAAGACAAAGAATATTTAGAACTCAAAAACAGAAAGAAAAAGAAAGGTCCAAAATAATATCACACATATTCTAATGTAATAAAACTAATCACATTAAACCTACATGGTAAAAAGGACAGTGTTCTAGAAAACAACAACGATGCTAATTTATTTATAAGTAGGGTGTTAACGAACCAGGTCAAACCGAATATTAGGTTTTCGAATTCGGATTCGTTAAGTTTAATGAACTGTTCGGCTCAATTCATTTAGCTAAATGAACTTTAAAATTGGTTCGAGTTCGGGTCGATAACCCTTTAAATGTTTAAACGAGCCGAACAGTTCGCAAATAGTTTGACTCGTTTAAGTAAACAGACTCAAACAGCTGTTCAAATTCGGTTTGTTTACCGACCAACCGAACACAAACATTTCGCAAACTACTCGGTTCGTTGAACAGCTCTATCTATAAGTTAAGAAATCAAACACTTATGGTACACCAAATCGAGCCTCTTATTTAAGTGACCGATAGATGACCTATTTACGTTTTCCACAGAACTTCTTAGGACTAGAACGATGAGAGCTCTTAGGATCATGTTATTACCTTTTGCATCTAATGGAACCATTCCACCCAAATGCTTTTCGTACGGTATATACAGCAGAGTTTATGGCTTAACAATAACTCAGGGTACTAAATTAAACATAGTTTGAATTTGCAATACATGGAGTTGAGTGCATTAGTACATGCATCATAAAAGTACAAAGAATAACAATTATTCTCTGAAATGCTTAATTGGATACGAATAATCAAAATGTATAGTACTACACCTTTCTGCGAATACATACAGAAAAGCAATCTCTATCATTCAAGTCTATCGTCCTCATTGTGTTTGAGTACCAAGAATTTCCATTCCCATGAGGGGTGTGTGTGTGGTGTGGGGGGGGGGGGGGGGTTGCCCATGTCAAATGACATGTTTTGATGTTTTCTGCGGTCAATCGATGCCTTTTCCAAAACTTGTTAGTTTGCACGTTCCCAACGAGTTTTTGGGTGCGAAAGAACATCATGACATTTCCTTAAAACTCCATGACATTTTGTGGTCAGTTTGAAACATTTAGAGAGCTAAAAGAAGTCCCTGTTTCTTTCCCAGCAGGGTAGTCAGGACATTTTACATGCTTAGTGACATGCCCTTAAAGTCCAACCACCCTCACAGGCTGTGTCACTCATTTTATTTTTTATTTTTCAAGTTAATATCTATTATAGAGTATTACAATATCTAAGCTTTTGGTTGTCATTTTCTCCATAAAATCTTTTGTTTTTAAAGGTTAAATCTCTAACCCAATATTTCATTTTCACAACCATCCAAACATTTTTTCTTTATGAAGGCAAATCTTGGACCAGCTGATAAGGTTATTGTTTAGTGATTTTGATTTTACGGGTTCGAACCACATAAATATCCTCTTACACAAAGTTTAGGATAAAACTGCAAACATCAGATCGTGAAGCGATCCGTTCTTTCTCTAAACTCTACACCAGCGTAAAAATTTAGTGCACCAAAAACGTATTTTTTGGTTCCATTTTTGAAAAATATATATGATTACAAACCAATGATCTTTTGTGTAATGGACACAGAATTGGTCCTGGTGTCATTATTTACGGAGTGGCTACAAATTGTCATGGGGCTTGGGGGGGGGGGGGGGTGTGTGTGTGGTGGTAATTCAATAGAAATTGTCAGGTTAAAAGCCCTTTAGTTTTGAATCGCAGTCTTATGTTCTAATAACTTCGGTTTGAGTTTTTCTTATGTCAAAAAAGTCAATAAAAATTATGTTGAAATTTTTTCCTTTATGTATTTTATGCATTGTTGTCAGATTCTAGCCCTTTTCCTCCACTCTCAAAAAGAAAACTTTACCATTGAAGTTCACGATATATTTTAAAATAAATTAAATATTGAAGGACAATATCTGTCATTAAACTTATTAACTTTCTGTTCATTTTAGTTAAAAAAATCTTATTCCTATACTTTTTTTTTTTTTTGCATGGATTAGAATAAACCAGATGAGAAAAGATGTGTTTGGATGAGTTGAAGTCATCTTATTCCTATATGACTCAATTTTCATCTTTAGATATTTCATTTTCACAACCATCTACCTTAGTTTTTAACATATTATTTTCAATTTTTAATGTTTTCTCAATTTCTCTGTATGACTCAATTTTCATCTTTAGAGAACCAAGAGTATTAGAGTACTATTGTTTAAAAGATTCTAATTGATCTAAGTTGGACGTCTTCAACTTGTCATTTTCTTCAATAATTTCTTTTTCTCTTTAGATAGTCTTTTACAATGAGCATGCATTTTTAATAATTCCTCATATATCTCATCAAAATATATTTCATTATCAGAATCTATATCATATGAAGATATTACCTCACTTGACACGAAGCATACTTGAGCTTCCTCAGTTTTCGAATGCCCTGAGTCGGAAGAATCGCTCCATGTGCTTGTCTTCATGGTCTTTTTACCTTTTCTTGCCTTGGACTCTGTTGGCTTGATTCTTTGCATTTCCTTGACTTATTTGCTGCTGCTGCTGCTACTACTATCATTATTGTTGTTTTTGTTGTTGTTGTTGTTGTCATCATCATCATCATCATCATCATCATCATCATCATCATCATCATCATCATCATCATCATCATCATCATCATCATTATTATTATTATTATTATTATTATTATTATTATTATTATTATTATTATTATTATTATTATTTTTCTTGGTTGGACAATCATATGATAAATGTTTATATATTACAAAACTCTGTTTTCTTTTCTCATTTTTTTTTTCAATACACCATATTAACGTCTATAATACAAGATGCTAAGCATAACCCTAAACAAATCAAATTTAAACTTGGAAACTCAATAATGATAATTACATAGAAAGTTATTCATAATCAAATAGAAAATGTTCTAGGATATCCCATAACAGTTTTATACGTGTGGTTGTGTATATATACACATGTATGTAAATGTAAATATGTATGCATATATGAATGTGCATATGTATATTTGTATGTATGCATGCATATGTCTCATGCACAAAGAAGAGGATACCCGTTTACCTGCAACAGTGCTGATATATTAAAAACGCAGACAGTGCCAATAAGCCCAGTCAAATGAGCTACATGGAGTTGGGCCTTGGTTGTGGGCATCATCACCATTCACAAATTTTAAATTCTACGTTACCCAACATTTGAAGTTACTACTTTAGAAAATAGCAGCACCCCTTCGGTAAAAAACTGTTTTTTTTTTTACGTGGCAACGCGTGATTGAAAACCGTTAGTCTCCTATCTGAACCCATCAGAACGGCCATTGTGTTATAACCAGTGTGGAAGATTAATACTATTGTATTATCACCACAAGTAATTGAGATGCAAATTATGGGGTGGAAATCCACAAGCCAAGATTTTCTAACACCTTATTCACGATGCCATAAATAGATCACGCTTGAAAGGACTGATTGTCGGGGTTGGTTAATCGAATTGAAGTGAGTAAATCAATGGTTTTCTTGAGGCTAAGCTGACAGCTTAGGCAGGAAAAGAAGAAAATGATGATAGGATGAGTTTACATGTCAGCTATGTTTGTCTTCTTTGATTATTTACACTGTTAATTACTCCATTTTAAGCCTTACTGAAAATGAACACATCGACCTTTCACCCACTTGAACTTGGTCTCTTTTATCATTTGGCTCGAGCCAAATTTGAGTTCGAATATAACTGTGCCAAATAGATCAATCTCAAACTCAATGCAAGCTATAGCTAATTAAAAACCTCTAACCACTATAAACTTGACCAAAGCGTATACAAATTTGATATAATAGAAATCTACATTTTAAAGAAAGGATGAGCAACTGAGCCGGTCTACTTGTTTGTAAGCTTCAGCATTGGTACATTGTTGTTCACAAAAGAAAAACTGCTCTAAAACTTCATCATTTAGAAGGTTAAAATAATGAACACAGAAGGAGAGTTTTTTTTAGATGCAATTTATGATAGCAATTGAGAATCACCTAGGAGAGGTGTTGAAACTTGGGCTTATATGAGATGAGATTCATATCCATTCAAAACTTTAAAGCAATGATGGTGGTATCTCATTCTTATATTGCCCATTTTTTTTTAAAGTGGACGATATAGGACACTATTTTCAATATCCGCTCTTACGTGACAACGTGGCTTGACATACACACTTGTCTTAGAACCTGTCTTTAATCACAAGCCATAAGTCAGGTATGAACATCTGGACTTGGTGAAGAGAGACAATAAATGACCAACCATGGGCAATGTATGAGTCCATATCTTAAACTTGCTTTAACAACATGTTGAAACTTAGACTTACATAAGGTGAGACTCATATCCACTTAAAACTGTAAAACAACGTGTGATGATATCTCATTCTCATATTACCCATATATTTTTTTTCTCAAAATGGACGATGTGAGACAATATTCTCAATAAGAGGAGGCCGATGTGGAAGGACTTTTTTCAGGCTAGATCAAATGGTTATTTATGTTAGAACCTGGTTGGGTGAAAGCTTGGACCATCCATAGTGTTGATATTAGCAATATTGTGGGCTTGGTCCAAACTCCGAGCCATCATTTGATGATTCATCTGCTACCCGGGTTTGATGGTTATGTCTGATAATATAGATAGCCACCGTCATGAGGGTTAGAACTGCTACATCCATTATTCACAGTAGAAAGGAAGATCACATTCATCTGATGTTGATATTGACGCGAGCAGGGCGATTACGCTAATGTGTAAGACCGCTAGATAGCTTAATTAACCTTGCCTCCAGGACATAGTCCAGTTAGTACTCTGGTTAGATTTCTTTTTCATTGCTGCTAGGCCGAAGGCCTGGTTTGCAGGAGACACCTTGTATGGGTCAGTGCGTAAGTCCTCACCCAACCTAGGAGTCTGCTGGACTCCTGATTTATATCCTTCACAATACTCATTGGAGCTGGGACAATAAAGATCTCATAACGACAGATTTCGCTTTTTGCTCCAAACTTAGTCAACCTTGACAAGCTGATGGGACTTGCCAGCCTCAAAGACTGGACTTCTTACATTAGCAAGGTTTCAGAAATGGCGTAAATAGTCACGATTTAGATCGGATAAGAACTCATATAATGGTAGAAATTATCAACTCATTGAATATATTTTTAGATTAGTGTTAAACCTGTAGAATTTTCTTAAAACTAAATCTCTTATAAATCTATAAAATATTAATTTAATGGTAAACGTTATTTTCTACTAGAGCATACTTCGAATATCCATGTGCAAAGCTACAAAAACTTAAAAGTAAAAAGGTTAAACTGCAGCTAGCTAATAATTACTGAAACCTCGGCGCGTGCTTCTGGCTTTTACGCAAGTGCATCCTTTATTCTTTAAAAACAAAAATCGTTAGCTTTTTTTTGGTTGCGCGAGTTATCCGAAAGCCAGAAGACTAATCATCCGTTCCAGCAGTCAGCACATTAAGTAATAGGAGACTGACCAAATGATTTGCTCCATTCACATGGATGGGGATCGAACCCCAGTCACATGCTTAATCGTTAGCTTTGTTAGAACTTATCAGTGAATGCATACTTTTTCGACTAATAATTATTTTAGTTTACTATGCGCGTCACTGATTGATAATCATGCTTTAAGAAAATTTCAGCACAAGCAAACCGGTTTGAGGCTCCGTATGTAAAGAACAGTGGCATTTTAAGTTGAAACCACGAGATGTAAGTTAATATGCCTTTTTTTTTTCATTTAGCCAAGTAAATATGACTATTTAAGTGTGGACGCATATGATATTATACTGCACATAAGTCCAAACACGTGCACTTTAGCATAGCCACATAGGTTGCTTAAGGTCATAAGATGCAGCAGGCGAATTCAAGAATTTTGTTGAACACTCGGATGATATTTAGGTATACTTGGATTGAGATATTGCAAGCAGAAGTACGTAGGTTCGAATCAGGACACGCACAACGTAAGTACAAGAATTTTATGTAGTCCAGTACTGGCTTAGACTATAGAATTCGACTCAATTGTGTTAAATGGACTCTGGTCTAGTTTGTAATAGATATCTTGTGTGGTTGTGTGAGTTGTTTAGTAAAAATCTTACCAATTTAAAAAACCGCTGGATTTTAAATTTACATTCTTTATAAAGTTTCTTAAGACTAGAGTGGTAGGATCCGGGTGAGAGTACTAGAAGAATTTTGTTCGACTACGAAATCATCCCCACATGGTTAGATGTTAGTCAATAGAAAACAAAGAAATTTCGTATAAAGAATACGGATCGAAATTGTGTAACCTTAGTCTTCCAACTCTGTCTCCGCTATGTTAAAAAGAAGAAAGATAACACGTCCACAACATCTTCTGCACCAACTAACTTATTTTTTCCTTTGCTTTTCTGTGCTATGTAATTGCCGACGCCATAGGAGAAGTATATGATTTATCAATTAAAGACTGAAAGAACGAGAAAAAGTAACCGCTGTCTCATCTAATACGTCACTTGCCACCCTAATCACAAAACAAGCAGCATGATTACTATGTGCAACATCAAATTTAAATCATGTGTACATCATCTTTTAGATAATGAGGAAAATATATTACAATAACTTTTTAAATTTAAGGAACGGTCACGTGGAGATTGTTGGAGATAATCAATCATGTACCAAGATGCAATCGTTCGGTGTGTGCGTATGAAAACAATAAACAATAGATCAAATCTGGACGAGTCGAGGACTCTGTCCTTAAGACGTATTGCTCCGGTATATTGTGCCCAACTGGCGTTAGCAATCGTCTCACAGGATATAACGGGTGCCTGTTCAGTTGAGCGGCACTGCTTAACTTGAATTGCAGCGAACCTTCGAGTGTCTTGACTTCTCTTGGACGTGTTGCAGAAAGAAGAAAAAGCAGAATGCAGAAGAGGAGTGTGTGTTCTGATCGCACTCCCTGTCTCGGTTTATATAGAGAAGTTGGTTGGAAATCGATTTTCGCAGATGGACTCGTGACCGTCGGATCAAAACTGTAGATCAACCAGAGCTGTCGGATGAAAACCGAAACAGTGTTTGTTGGACGGTTTTGGACAGTTTAAATTACAGCCGTCAGATGAAAACCGAACTACAGAATTAATTCTGGAGCGTTGGATGAAAACCACATTCGGTTGGACGGTTTGGTCAGTTTGAATTACATCCGTTAGATCAAAGTTGACATTTCCGAGACCGTTAGATCAAAATCGTTTGATCTTATCACATAAGGGAAGCCTGATGACGATAATTGATGGATGGTCCGGATCAGACTAGGAGACGTTACGTTGGGCCATTGCGCAGCTAGGCCTGAAAGCCTTTAATTATTTACAAAAAAAATAATTAATCCAAAAGCCCAAAGAAATTTTCTCTAAAAAGATAGGAACCGGCCCAACCCACGAGTCCGAGTCGAGCCGGCGGGACAGGCGGCGACGCGCGCGTGGCAGCCATTTACGTCTTTCCTCCGGTCAAAAATTCTATTGCCCTTAGGGCTTATTTAAAGTGACCATTCTAGCCATTTATAAGGTGGCTAAATCAACTCATTTGTCCAATATGGTATTCCTTCATAAAGGTGATGTGGTCTCCTAAGAATAGGACATACCACTCATTAAACCACGTTTGCATCTGCTTAGAGCATTAATTTCTCATTCACCTGGTATCGTAATTGAGTGATTCCAAAGCCTAAAATTAACTACTCGTTAGGTAGATAATTAAAGGTCTATTAGTTTCCATTTTTCATTGACAGAAACTAATTATAATTAAGTTCAAAGTATATTGCTTAACTAAGTTTGCAACATGTCTTAATAGGCCAGAGCCCGGACTTTTCAATTCCTCAACAGAGAAGACTTTGTTGATCTACTTAGGTTATTGATTACGTTGTACCGCAATTTTCATCTATAGTCGTGGGGAAAAAAAGGGTTTCGTATTGATTTCGAACTGACCACGTATCGTCTTCCTATAGTACAACACATGATTGATCTCGTGAACTAATAAAAGCATTTTAAATATAGAATGAGAACAACAATTTCACCTTAATTATTTAACATATAATGCTCGTATGAGTACATAAAACATACGAGACAGAAAAATTGAATTTCCCAGTCAACCTCTAAAACCGGAAGGATAAAAAGGAAAAGTATATAAAATTTATATTTCCGCTGATATTGAGCTAACAAAATATATAAACTATATACAGACTTTATGTAATGAGTAATGGTTATTATTTTTATCACTCCAATATGAACTCATATTGTTGACTTGGATTACCCTCTAGCCAAAAAGCACTACAAAAAGGACCCAATAATCCCTCTAAAGCATACACCCACACAACTCAGTTAATATGTCTCCGGCATACTTGGTTGTTCTGCTGCTTGCAGTGGTGGCACTCATCACCACCCCTTCCTTTGCTGATCATGATGCCCATAAATCTTCACCACCACCACCAACACCAAGGTTGCCTCCCATCATAGTCAGACCACCTATTAAACCACCTCCAACTCCCAAACTGCCTCCCATAATTTTCAGACGACCGCCACCACCACCAACACCAAAGTTGCCTCCCATCATAGTCAGACCACCTATCAAACCACCTCCACCACCACCAACTCCCAAACTGCCTCCCATAATTTTTAGACGACCGCCACCACCACCACCAACACCAAAGTTACCTCCAATTGTAGTTAGACCGCCTATAAGACCACCACCAACACCAAAGTTGCCTCCAATTATAGTTAGACCGCCTATAAGACCACCTCCAACTCATAACCTACCGCCACCACCTCATCATTAGTAGGAAAATTTAAGGTCCACAATGCCTACAGTCATGTATGCCGCCACCATGGATCTTCATGCTACTGTATTAACACCCTGAGGCTACCATTATGGAACAGTATATGATGGCTTTGCTGGAGTAATAAAGCGTATTTCCTTGAGGAGTGTTTCATAGAATAAGTAACGCAGCCTGCTTCTTTACGCGTTGTTTATGTACCATGTACCATCTGCTCATCAATAATCTATACAAAACGTTACATGCTTTTATTTTGTTTTCTTTCTGATCTTGAGGTCACGGATTCGACTCGCAAAAACAGACTCTTGCACAAATTATAGTGTAAGATTGCATACATCAGATCGCAAAACGATTCAACCCCTTTCCGAATTCTACACAAAAACGGTAGCCTAGTGTAGGAGGAATTTTTTTTAGTCATTCAAATGGATGATCTTTCCTCTTCATCTCCCATCGTCTACAACCCTCTAACTTTTGACGATTGATACAGTACATTATTAACATATTTGCCAGTTCTTTATTACTACAACAACCCTAGTTCAATGAAAAAAAGAAATTCCTAATTCAAGAAGTGGTGTTTTAACATGATATGCTTTTTATTGGAATAAAGTTGTGGCACAAAGTAATAGACTAAAAGGTCCGAAGCGGATATTAGCGGTTTGGCTAACATATTTGGTTCAATGTTCTCAATGTAATATTAAACTTTGGATTATAATTAATTATTAGATCTATACAAATTTTAATATTCATCGAATCACACAGTCATCTCAAACGTTGTCTTAGAAGTGACAACATACACATATATCTATATGTATAATAGGAAAACACACGCCCACATACAGACATATATAAATTCTTTCACATGCATACGTACATTCGTGTCTATAGTTTTTTATTTTTTATTTATTGAATCATTCTTACATAATGAATGTTTTAATAACGCTTTAGTTGTTAAACTAGTAGCTGTTATAATAGTTTGTAAAGGCAATGGAATGAAGAATGGATGCATGAGATCAAAGATGAAGGTGAATGTGTGTTGAAATAAGCAAGAATAGCTTGACTCATGACATGGATCGATCTATGTCTCATTTGGATAGATCCATGTGGCTTGAAAATGAAGTTGAGTATTCTGACGGACATCGATCGATCACATCGATCGATCGATGTACCCTGAGTGCAGAGTTGAAACTTTCGGTCCAACGTGGATCGATCACATATGTGACAGATCGAAGTGGACTTAGAGCTTACTGTGAGACATCGATCGATCGATGTCACATCGATCGATCGATGTGCCAACAGAAGTGTCTTTTCATGTAGAATCACAACTTATGCACCAAGGGACATACCAAATCACCATGCAATTGCAAGAAACGTCTGAATGGAGTTTGAGAGCCTATAAATAAGCTATTACAATCCATTTTTCGAGCATCTTGCAACTAAATTCATACTTGCATTCTATATTCTTCTTCCTACTCAATTTTACTCTTGTTCTTGAAAGTTCATTGAATCTCTATTCTTTTGCTGAGAATAAGAGATTGTTTCCTGTTGTATCCTAGGAGAAAATTTGCTTACAACCCTGCAGCAACTAGTGGGGGCAAATATTCATTAAGGAAAGTGATTCTCACGCCTCAAGCCAATTTCCATTCTTTACTTCATTCTCTCTTGATTGTTGTTCTTGTTTCCTTATTTTATAACAGTAACTCATGAACCAAAAACTTCTACAGCTTGTATTATGGGCTAGGTTTCGGAACATCTATGTTTGTAATTCAAACTATAACCGGGTAAAACATTCCAACTAATTCAAAGATCTACAAGTTATAAAATATTTATTACTATATCGACGAAAAGAATGTAGAGAATGCATCTCCATATAATTGCTAATTTTCGTTCACAAATCAAAAGGAAACTTAATATTTTTCTCAAGGAAATTGATCTTCTAGCAACCATTATTAACAAACCACCAGCATCACATCAATTAAAGTTCTTCTCACAACTTAAATAGGTAATTATTCATCTACTTTTATTTCTCTATTGAAACTACAAAATATCTAAGGCCGTTACCATCGTTAGAACAGAGGTAGGAGCCGCCCCCTCCCCTCTAAGCCTAACATGTAAAATACAGCTCTCCAAGCAACAACTTTCATAAGCATCGGACAATAATTGCATGCAATTGTTTTAAATGGATTTCGTTATTTTCTTAAACTTTTACTTTAGACTTACGCTTAACTTTTACTTTAGACTTACGCTTAACGTTCACGAATTGATTCATTCATTTGTACAATTTGTTGGAAATATGTGAATTCATGATAGTCCTATCATTGACATAATTATAATCAAATGATTCAACTTTCTTTCACTAAACATGTCCTTAGAAAGTGAGGCGTATGAAACTTGATGCTTTCAGTTAACCACCTAATATGTCCTCGATGGAAAATGGCATACCTAACATTTAGGGTCTTTATCGCTTTAGCTCCAACGAACATCGTGGAGGATGTAAATCAGGCTATTCAACGGTTTCTTAGGTGGAAGATTTAGGACATGGCACCTACAAGGTGTTTAGTTCCAAACTCGTTTAGATATAAGGAGTTGAACGTAAGGTCCAAACACCCATATTGCGGCTGTCGGTGTTTGAACCTGTAACCTTAAATACAATCTACTACTCGAGTACCAACTGAACTACGTATTTTAACAACCACCTAATCTGTCATATTGACTCTAAAAAGAAAGGAAGTATTATCAATATACTTCGCCGCTAACTCTTTAAGAGTTAATTGCACCTGGTATCCATTGTTTTCCACGAAGTTTTAAGTAGCATCCAATGTTTCATGAAACACACTTGGCATCCAGACTTATAGGGTTAATAGACACCTGGCATCCAGATGACCGGCTGGACGACCGTTGACCGCTGAATCGACCTTTGACCGAACCTAACCCTACTTTTAACCTGACTTTAACCACAGTTTACAATTAATAAAATAATAAAGTCAAAATAAATTAAAAGCTCAATAAAAAATAATTCAAAAATCAATAAAAAACCTACACCCCACCTCATCCCCACCCCTTTCATCTTCTTCCCTTCTTCCCCTTTCATCTTCTTCCCCTTTCCCTTCTTCCCCTTTCATCTTCTTCCTCTCTTTACCAAACTTCTTTCTTCCTTCTCCTCTGCTCTTTTCATTGCAGCATAGTTTGCGTCGAACTTTTTGTAGCAGAAGGGACGTGGTAGAGGAAGCACGAAAGACCCAATTAGAGATTGTTCAAATTGAAGAAAAGCATTGTCAAAAGCAATTTCTTCGTAAGTGAGAATGGGTTTTGATTGTGAATTTTACAAGCAAAAACAGCACTAAAACCCGTTTTCGTTCCTCAAAATCTGTTTTCACTTCTAGCAGAATTTCGAATTTGGAATTAACACCAAAATAACCCAAAGTTGTGCTGGATCCTTGAACAACTTTGGTGGGTTCTTGAAGAGCTTTGCTGGATTCTGGAATTGGTTTGCTGGGTTCAGGAACAGCTCTGCTGGATTCTTGAACAGGTTTTGTGGGTTGTGGAACAGCTCTGCTGGTTTCTGCAAATTTGCTGGATTTCTTCTTCCTGTGAAATTTCTGCAAATTTGCTGGTTTCACTCTTGATGTTGATGAAATTACCTCCTTCTTGATTGGAGGTGACCACGGGTTGGGGTGCTTGAAGGAGAAGAAAGGAGGAAGAGAAAGATGGTTGAAAGAAAGTGGAATTAACCATGGTTTGAAAATTTTGGGTCCCAAGTGGGAGAAAAGTGAAAAATAAAAGGAAAATTGCTAAAAACCGCCTATAGCAGGTGCTTTCCTGGTTGCAGGATGCCAGGTGTCTATTAACCCTATAAGTCTGGATGCCAAGTGTGTTTCATGAAACATTGGATGCTACTTAAAACTTCGTGGAAAACCATGGATACCAGGTGCAATTAACCCAACTCTTTAATGCTGTTAGTCCCCCCCCCCCCCCCCCCTCTCTTTGAGTAATAATATTCTTTAAGAATGAAGTCATCTTTTCCATGTTCTAAATTTAGTCCCTAATAACTAAACGAAAGACTAATGTGTCATCTTATCTCACATAAAGAATTATACAAAGTGACATGTTTGCCGTCTCACCAGTGAATAGTTTTCGACTCAAAACAAGTTGCATACTTTTTCTTTTCTTTAATTCTTCAGTGAAACATGATTATTTATACTTTAAATTGTATAATGCCTTTTTTGTATGGTTTATTTAATTAAAAATAAAAATAAATGGACGTGAATACTAGTACAACCCCTTCGTTTATTTAGACACCAGCTTACTCTTAAATTCATCATTCTGAAGTTCACTGAAAAACAGTTGCATGTTTTTTAGGTGAGATATATTTTGATTTTGTATATATATTTTGTTCATTATTATGTTTTTAGAACTATTTTTTGTATTTATTTTGTATTATGATCGTTTATTGTGTGGTTTGCGTATTAACTTACATCTTTGTATTTATATGTATAAAGACACGTTAAAAGAATACAAAAATTAATGAATAACAAAGAAAATATATAGAAAAACAGCCAAAACATACATACTAACGAAAAAATGTGTACAACATGCTATGTAAAACTCTAATTCAACACGTTGAATATAAGAAAAAGGCACACGATGGACACCCGTCAACTTTAGTAGCCGTCCAAGTTAATTATTTAGCACATTAAATTCGCTTTTGGGACTTTGAAGTCTAGGCTCCTTTGAAGCACGAAGGTATCATGTGGACAAAAAGAAAAACTCCTATATTTAGAAGGACAAATATATAAACGTCTAACATGGTCCTGCAAAAGTACTGAGCAAATGTCAATATTTACTGCATATACTGCGCAGGCTGGATCTCTTATTTTTCTTCTTAGAGCAAAAAGACAATACTCGTGTTCTATTGGTCTCTATTGTTTCAGTATGACTTTGTGTAAGATGCAAAGTAGAAGCTCAGCGAGTTCTTAAGTTGGAAAAGCTTTGTCAAAATCCACGCAAGGTGCAACTGCAAACTAGACCATCAACCTTTTAATCTAATTAGGCGGATACAATGGCATATCCATTACAGACCCAAACATCATTATTGCGCTGGGCGTGTTCCGTTTTGTACTTGCTAACCTTTTTTAGAACAAATTTTCAATCGGATTACTAACTGTTAGCTATGTGGTAAGGCAGATATCTTATTTTTCTGGTAAGACATAAATGCTTAACTACTTTTGTGTACTTCCGTAACAACGTAAATCCTTTTACCCTGAATTATTAAAGTCAAAGAATATTTAATATTGCACTTTCTTCATTTCAAGATCTCAATTTTAACACGAAAACTAAAGCTTAATTGACTTAGTATCCACATAGTTTTATTCTGATATGACTTCTTGATCTTCAAAGTTGGACAATGAACCTGTTGCATGCAACACAATTCAAAATAGAAACTCCTCGTTACATTACACAAATAATAACATTTGATTTCTAATAATAAAAAAAGATAATGAAACTTTTTATTAAAAAGATAGTTTGAACAGTACAGTTGTTCGTCCAAATCGACATTATTGCGACTCAAGTCTAAAGTCTATTGGTATAGGAGAATTTCGCACCCTTAGTGACCATTTCAGGGATAAAATCCTGCCTAGTTTATCCTATTCGGTATAAAGCAGCGTAGTTTTGTTATAAAATTAACGTATTACACATTTGCGGAGAACTTGTAGTATAAAAATTACGTTTTCGATGCACTAGATTCCTGCGTTTGCACAGGGTCTTGTGAAGAGCCGGATCGCTCCTGATATATGCAGTCTTACCCTATATTTTGTGCAAGAGGCTGTTTCCGAGGCTTGAACCCGTAACTTCAATGTCACAAAACACTAACCTTACCGGTTAGACAGAAGACACTGAACAGAGGATCCTATCTCCAAATTCATCTTTTTTCAATCACATTTTACTATGGACAACTTCAAATGAAGAATCACATTATCTATGTCACATTACAACTACATATAAGTTAGAATGTGATATAGCAGATGGATTGAAGAATTCTCAAATGATATTCGTGTCATTTGCTAAATTAGGCAGATAAAATTATAAGTCCGGTCATAATATTAATTAATCTTGTCCTTGGTAAGCACATGAAGAGATGCTACTGGTCAGTTACTTTTTTTTTTTTTTTGATCAGTTAATTAACATGTCCGTTTCTGATAAATTTCATCTCCCCATCTCTATAAAATAATAAGTCGGACCAATTCTAACGGTTCATTAATGGACTGTTTTATTTAACAGTTAACCTTTCGATTACCTGATGTTTTAAATTTTACAAAAAGGGTAAATAAAAAAACTGTACAAAAAAAAAGGAGAAGAAGCTAGAAGATGAAGGTCGAAACAGTGGACGAAATCAGGATAACTCATCAAATGTTGGCCGTTCATCTAAAGGAAAACATCCTATCATTAGATATCTAAAATGGTTCTCTGATTTGTCATATCTCTAATATTAAAATTTGACATCTTCTTTCAAGCAACCGATAAGGTTGCTTTTTGTGATTTTAAGATTATATGTTCGAGGTGCGGAAACAGCTTATTACATATCAAACTGCGAAACAATCCGACCCCTTCTCAGACCCTACACAAGCACAGAAACATTATACACCGGAAACGCTCTTTTTTTTACATCGTCTTTGGTTACCACCAAATTCATCTGCCCTTGTATTTCTCTCGTCTCATAAATATAAAGCTTAGCTCTTATTATTAGGCATAACATTTAATTCGATTTGGCATAACTATTACCTAATAAATTAATTTGAAACTGTGTCCATGTTTACTTGGTATATATTTTTTAATTAATAATCTCTTTCTTATCTTTTTGTGTCTAACAATCATTTCAAATAGTCAAAGGTTGTCAAACTATGAATGCAAAGTATTTTTTTAATATCATTTGGCAATAAATTAATGATCTAGTCGAGGGGGCAAAAAAGAAAAGAAAACATCTAAATATCTAATTGAGATCTTTTTATTTCCCAAAATGCCCACTAACTTGATTTATTGACCGACTGTATCTATGCATAGCAAAATAACGCTTTAGGGTATTCATTTAGAAACAGTAGTGACGCAGATCACGTATTATCTTTTTATTGGTTCCATCCAAAGTATGTGTGTGTGTGTGTAAATTTCAGAATGACCATTATATATATATATATATATATATATATATATATATATATATATATATATATATATATATATATATATATATATATGTGTGTGTGTGTGTGTGTGTGTGTGTGTGTGTGTGTGTAAATTTCAGAATGACCATTTAATAGTTGTTAGCTATCTCATTAGTTCTTTCCATTTCCAATGGAGTCAATGACACACTCTTCTTTGACTTTGGGATTTGATGGAATAAAACAAAATGACTCACTAAATTAGATGCGCTTCTTACATCTGATCCCCTATACCCTGCTATAGACGGGAGTATTTATGACAATAAGGTAATGTTGTTGTTCTTTTAGCTATCTCATTAGTTATTCATTAGCTAATAAAGATATATAAGTGATGAGTTCGCTCCTACAATCAATAGTTTCAAGTACGAACTCATAATGACATGAAACTTTCATGACTAAGTATTTTTCTTGAATCTCCCTAAAACTAAGCGGTAAATGAATCAAGCCGTTCGGTTGTTCGGCTCGTTTGGCTCGAGCTCGAGCTCGAGCTCGAGCTTGGCTCGGATAAAAGGTTAATGAACAGAGCTTGAACACCTTTTTTCTGTTCGAACTCGGTAAGTGTTACCGTTCGTTTAAGGTGTTCGGCTCGTTAATGTTGTTCGTGAGTTAAACGAACCAAGCTTGAACAATTAAATATGTTCGGCTGGGCTCGTTCACTAAGTTAAATGAACCAAGCTTGAACAACGCAATACTCGGCTCGTTCGGCTCGTTTACAGCCCTACCTAAAACTATGGCATGTATCACTCATTCTCACTTGTATTTAGGACGGTTGAACAAACTTAGTCGTTAACTATTCGAGTTCGGTTCGTATTCGTTCGTTAATTATTTGTTAACGAGCCGAATTCGAACAAGTATTCGGGTTCGTTTAGTTAAACGAATCGAATTGTTCGCGACGGCTTGTTTAAACAGTTATAAGGTTATCGAGCTGAACTTGAACCAATTTTAAAGTTCATTTAGCTAAACGAACCGAGTCGAACTGTTCGTTTAGCTAAACGAATTTGAGTTCGAAAACTTAGTATTCGGTTCGGCGCGGTTCGTTAGCACCCCTACTTAAAAAAGAAAAAGAACTTGTGTAATAAAATTGAATGCCATATAAATATAAATGTGTGAGGTTTGAGATATGTGTATAGTGTATATGCATTGTGCGTGTGACTGATGATGACAATGCGTTAACATGCAAAAATAAAAATGAACTTTTGTTCCTTTGTTGACTCATCCCATTTCATTAGTTTTCATTCTTTTTTACTTTTCTTTTAATCTTTTTCCAAAAAATTTGTTACATATATATGTTTTATATAATATTAGTATATTTGTTTTTGAAAGCTCATTGGCTTGAAGAAAAACCAAAATATTCCTATAAAAATCCCCAAGAATCCAATGAAACATTGAACCACATCACAACACCATGTCTCCAACGTACTTGATTGCTCTGCTGCTTGGAGTGGTGGCTCTGATCACCACCCCCTCCCTTGCCGATCATGATGCCCATAAATCTTCACCACCCCCACCACCAACACCAAGATTGCCTCCCATCATAGTCAGACCACCTATTAAACCACTTCCACCCCCACCAACTCCCAAATTGCCTCCCATAATCTTCAGGCCACCACCAATAAAGCCTCCAACTTTGCCACCAAGAATCTTTAGACCACCACCGATTAAGCCGCCGACTTTGCCTCCAAGAATCTTCAGGCCTCCACCGCTAGATGAGAGTCCCACTTTGCCTCCAATAATCTTCAGAAGACCACCACCGCCGCCACCAAAGACACCGGTTTTGCCACCAAGAATTTTCAGACCACCACCAATTAGACTGCCAGAATTGCCACCTAGAAAACCACCAACTGCGCCACCAAAGGGTCATTAGAATAAGGACTTTTCACTTGGGTCCCATGAAGCCATACACGCAGCCACTGGCGACTATATATTGGCTGCCTTTTACCTTGGTTATACAGTTTATTTTCTATAGAATAAGCGTTAATACGCATTTCTGCTATGTATTTTGATTCAGAAATAATGTATGTACCACGACTTTTATTACTACTATTATTTTGTTATGCATTGAAGTTTTGAACCGTGTATTTGACAAGCTCATCGTTCAGCAATCTCTTACTTTTTCCTTCAAGAATTCCTACAAGCTACAACTCATGCATCCTATAATTCTTTTAAATGATCAATTTAGTAACAGTTACAAACAAGACATGAGAAATCAAGCGTTCAAATTATGTCTATTACAAAAGGTTATGAGTATAATAATCCGAGCATGCCAACTGTGAGAAGTCGTTTCCAGAGAAAAAGCAAAATAGCCACTAACTAGAAGGAGAAGGGTTATTGTTTTGTGATCTTGGTCACGTTTTGAGCTGCGGAAACATCATTTTACACAGGGTCAGATCGCGAATCAATCTGGTCCATCTGTGGACTCTGCCTAAATGCAGAAGACTAGTGCAACGAAAAGAAGACTAGTGCAACGAAAATGCCCTTTTAGCCAATAACTAGAATACAAGATGGAAATCGCAGAGATACTGCGTTTGACAAGTTGAACATGAAAATCTCTTCTATCTGGACATCTTAGCCATGGCGAAAACCGAACCATTTTTACATCTGTTTGATTTGGATTCTCAACGGTTCCGTTTAATCAGAAATGATCAATTAAAAGATCCAGTTTAAATTGGTTAAATCATTTTTTTTTTTTTTGCACTTTTCAAATTTGTGAAAAATTTATGGACGGGTTACCTATAAGGAAGAGGTCTTATCCCATCATTTCTAGTGCATATTTCACATATACAGGTCCAGGACCACGCAGTGGTCAGATTGTCTTTGAGGTGACAAACGTGTATCGAATTTCATGATGATTGTTGTTCAATACTAGAAGTTCTCATGAAATATCGAATATCTTCTTTTCCAAATTTTAAGAAGATGGTCGATTAGAAATACATCAGTCGAATAATTAATTATTGACCAATAAATAAATAACAAATGGGAAGGATGACATACAAGTCCTAGTTAATCATATGATTCAGATCTACTTGTGCATGTTCGAAATTGTATTTGATTGGTTGGTAACATAGTTTACTGATGTTAAAGAGCTTAATCGTACATGGAATGTAGGGCAAGGCAACTTGAACTTAATGAAGAACAATTGCTATAACTATTCCAATCACCACGAACTCAAATCTTTCCTGCTCCGGGAAATAAAAATTATTATTTTCCCCCCTTCTTTGGCTCAGGGAGCAACTCAGCAAAGCTCAATCATAGCAGTTTTAACTTTTAAGATCAACAAAAGCAATAAGTAGTCAAACTTTTTGTGTCCATGCCGTCTCCACTGACGACCAAGAAGAGATTTTCTAACCTATTTGCAACATCATCTTCTAAGAAATCATGACACGTAGACAACATTACCCCATTGTCTTAGAGGCTCCCGCTTATGGTAGAGTATAGGGGAATCGGATACACGCAACTATACCCATTTGTTAGAAACACACAGAGGTTGTTTCATAAAGATCCATAATGAAAATTACGTCAAGATGTGTCGATCAACTGATACCTCACAACATACAAAGAGTAGCCAATTTAATGAATCATTTTGCTTTATTCCATCACGTCCCGAAATTAACACGTCACATGTATTAACGAATTTTCAGGACATGTGACAAATGAGATCAAGAAATGGGTTAGGAGATCTTATATAGCTGAAAACAGGCAGACCCAAGGCAGGTTGGAGAAAGTTAGAAAAGAAGTACCAGGGAGACATGCATGCCAAGATCCCTGATCAAAACAAATGGACCACAGGAGAAGTATAGACTGCGAGTTCACGAGGAAGCGACGAAATATTTTGATTTCACTGGGCAACAAAGGGACTGCAGATACCAATTCTTCAGTTTTAGTGTGCATCACTTCGACGTTCATCAACCAAAACATAATCAAAAACTAAATCAAATATTTGCACAATATGCTTATCAAACCACCCATTTTATATAGCAGCCACAGATGAAGTCACTAACAGCTGGCAAAGGGGTTTTCGCATAAACCAGGAAAAACTCTTAGCAAAAGCTAGCCAAGTTCATCATCAAAAAAAACCAGAAAATGTTTCAATCAAAAACTTTAAGTTTCTGATACTCTTCACCGGCAACGGCGAGCTCCATGACTTCTACAGGGTTCACGATTCCGCCACCATCTAAGAACAACGTTAGGAGGTTCTTAGAAAAGCCACTCACTAGAGCGACGCCACTCTGCTGCCCTGCAACTGGAACGGACCTTGAATCCCGGAGATTCCAAAATACGATTTCTGGCACTTTGTTATAACCTTTCTCGCCAAATTTCCTCTGTATGGCTAGGTAGTCAGTCTCCCATGGATTACTTGATGCTTGATTGAACTCCATATCACTAAAAACAAATACCCTCTTCACCAATTCTTCTTCTTTCAGATTCCCTTCAACTGCAACCTCTAAAATCCTATCAAATACACCTTGGAAATTTGTGCTCCTACCCCAATCCATATTTTTCACGAACTTAGTTTTTTCCAGAAGGGTCTCCCCCTCAACCTTCTGCATCTTGGGAATTTCACTGAAGGTAATGAGTCTGCCTTTCCAAGGTTCTTCGCTCACTTCAGAAATTAAAACCCCAAGGGCAACAGACACTTCCATTGGTATACCATACATACTACCAGAAACATCGCTTACAGCTATACAATTACTCAATTTCCCCTTCTTTTTCATATCATCCACCAGTCTATTCCATTGCAACTCTGCCACCTCCCGTCCATCCTCTTCTTTTACTGCTCCAACAATTTCATGAGGAAGCAATGCCCCAGCTGCAATTTTCGCTTTTCCACTTTTCACATCGTCAAGATACTGCTGAAACCTTTCTTTATCATGTGTAGAAAATAGCTTACTGTATTTCTTCATTGCCACTGACGCAACCCTGTTATAAGGAAGCGTGTTCCATTTGTTTGCGCTCATATACATCTCAGGCAACTCTAATACCTTGTGCAACGGAACAAGAACTTCTTTTCTTAATCTATTCCTCACTCTATAAGCATAATGCTGGTCCTCGAGCCCCTCATACTCTGGGTACTTCTCCTTAGGAAACATTCTTCGTGCAATGCTTTCATATATAAGTGTGGCCTTATCGTAGGAAGAATCGATCATTGGACACCATTTTGCAGCCAGACTAATCTCATTAAGCTTCCCTGAATTCAATCTCTCTACATCAGCAGTCAAAAGCTCCACAAAGAAACCAGAAATAGAATCATGCAAGAGCCTATAATTTTCATCACCATAGTACATCTCTAGAGCTTTTTTCGCTTTGTTCCTCTCTTTCTCCTTTCTCAGAGCTCTTGCCTCTTCTTTCTCCCTCTGTATATCATCCAAGGTTTTCATAATCTTCTCTTTCTTCTCCCTTTTTCGCATTTTGTCCTCATTTGCATAATTGCTTTTTTCTTCAGAATTTTCCACAATTTTATCCTCATTTTCCTCATCATTTTCTTTCTCATTTTTTAACCCATTTGCATCTTCAGCTTTCTCCTTATTAACATCCTCCACTTTCTCAGCCTGCATTTTCTCCTCGTTAGTATCCCCAACTTTCTCCTCCTTAGCACCCTCAATTTTCTCAGCCTGAACTTTCTTCTCATTTGTATCCCCAACTATCTCCTCATTCTCATCCGCCTTTTGATCCTCATTTTCATCCATATGTTCATAATCATTTTCAGTTCCATACCCATCCTCACTTTGATTTTCATTTTCATCCTCAACTAGTTCCTCATTAAAATAATTCCGCCTTGCTCTCTTGCATCTCCTTCTGCGTGCCCGCCTTTCAGCCTTCTCAATTTTTCTTATATCGGGCCCTTCAAGAATCCTATAAAGAATTTCCAGAAAATCCTTAAAGTACCCAAACTCAGCAATGGCCTTAACATTACCAGCAAGAGTCTTGGGGTGATTGCTGAACAACCATAATGCCGCTGTGTAAAAACCTTCTTTATCAGATTTCCCTGTGCCTCTGACACCTCTCAGATTGCAGATCAGTTTCAACGCAAGCAAGGGGTTGAAAGCCCAAGCTATCTCCAGCAATCCAACAAGATTTTCAGCTTCAGTATCAGGAACCACCTGGAAAAAAACAGACACTCAATTAATCAAGCACAAACATAATAACCCAAGCAAGATAATTAACATGATGTATCCTTTGCAAAATTCTAGCCACAGATTCTTCACTGTGTTAATTAGACATTCTAAAAATGACATGTTAGAAGAGATGAAAAGCTTTTTTCTTTTTAACAACATAAGTTGCAAACTTATTGCTTCTGCACCACACACTCATTTCTTATTTAATTCCCAAGAGTAACCTCCATCAACCAGATAGGGACTAATATCCCAAAATAGTAAGATCGCAAAACGTTGGTAAATCTCTCCAAATATCTTCATCCACAAAGGTCTCGTTACAAACACATGACGTATTGTTTAAGAGACTCAAAGGATATACCAGTTAGAACAACCCACGTTTATCACTATAACTTCTGTAAAAGATCTTTCAGCTCATTTTCATCACTACAGCCCCTGTAGAAAGATCCTTTTCGGCAGTAGTTTATCGCTCATTCAATTTCCATGAATACAATGATATAATCGCTCGATCCGTCAAAAATACAAAAGGATAGGACGAGGAAGATAATAAAAAACTCTGCACGAAATATACTTATCTCTCAATTTTTTCTCCCTTAGATAATCAAATGATTTTATCACTGATTGATCAAATAAAACATATACCTCTATAAAAGAGCAACACAGATCAAAATCAAAATTTAAAAAATGTCATGGTTAATTCAAAGAATGGATCAAATGAAAGATATACATATAATAGAGTAACCAGAATCAAAATCAAAATTAAGAAAAAGGTCATGGTTTATTCTAAGAATGGATCAAATAAAATACATACTCATGATTAAACAAAATCTTTTACAGAAATTTTGAAAAAAAAAAGAAGGGGATAAAGTGATTATTTGTGATGATTGACGAAAGTACATCGCACTTTACCTGGAAAAAGAAATCCAAACAAGGATTCCCACTGGTTAAAAAGGTAGGTGAGAGATTCTCTGTGAGACCAACCAGTGGCTTTTCGGCGGAATTGAGGTCCACTGCTTGGACTTGGTCGGTAATCAAGTCGACATGATCTTTTTGGGATGAGTGATCGATGGATCCAACAGCGTTTTCCTTGGATATGGCGGTGGAACAGCCTTGTGCGGCGATCGGAGGCAGTTCATGGCGGAGTGATGGTGGGCCGAGGAGAGGAGAGGCTGTGGCCATTTTGTTTTTGAATTTCTTTTAGGATTAAATTTGTCAGCGCCGATTATCAATGACTGAATTTATATTTCCGCGACTCGACGGTCGCCGGTTCGGATCACATGAGGTAAAAAGTTATTAAAATATGAGGTCTTCAATCACACGCCGTCACGTGTATAAATAATCTTTTTTAAAAAACAAAAAAAATTAAAACTCTTGTTCTTTTCGTATACGTGGCGGCTTGTGATTAGAGAACTCATATTTTAACTACATTTTTACCTACTCAAATCTCAACCGGACAGTCCCGGAGTCCTTTTTGTTGTTTTTTTGTTCTTCAGAACAATCCCGAAGACTTTGACCTTTTTCTTTTTTTCTTTTCTAATAGTATCGAAATTCCGCAACATATCAAACATAGGGGTTTTTTTTCCCTACAACCACACTAATGGGTAATTACTGGTTGATCTTTTAACTCATTAAAAAATATTATTTAATCCAATCATGAAAATTGCATTACTTTCATTTTTTAGTTGTCAACGATATTAAAAGATATCGCTAGGGTTTGGAAAGAATGAGAGTCAGACAGACAATTCCTCCATACCAAACGATAAAGAGTTCGATTATAGTGCGACCCTCGGCTCTATATGTATCTGCGTAGGTGTGCTAGTGTGTTAGTGGAGGAATTTAGTAAATACAAATAGACAGCTTCCGATATTAAAATAGCTATAACCTTACATATGCACAAATAATGAAAGACAAAGACAAAAACAAAAAAATGCATAGAGTATATAAGCCTCTAAATACACTGTAAGCTGTTACTATATCCTGACTAAACCTCATTAGTCTTAATCCTCTGTCTTCATGAACTCATATCATGGACCATGTCCTCAGAGAGGTATAAATCTAGTAGGTCATGTATTTTGATCAATATGGAATCTTTCATTAATGATTTAATTAATAACTATTTTTTTACTAAATCTCATTTATGTAGTTTTATTATACAAAAAAAAAAAAAAAAAAG
>AP025041.1:6004234-6111994 GCA_036186865.1 Eustoma russellianum | reverse complement strand
CAAAAAAAAAAAAAAAAAGTTGTGGTCGTTTAATGAATGAACCGATTACCAACAGACATTTTATTTGGGTAGCTGCTGGACGACTGCTTTTTGATGCATCAAATAACAGAGTTGCAAGATAATCTTCTTTTTGGGTTTTCACGTGTTTACTTGAAGCCCAACTCAGAAAAACACAAAAACAACCAAATTAAAAAAAAAAAATTTTTTTGAGTCAGCTTAAGTCATTGCAAGTAAGATTTGTCTCTAAGAACCATTTTAGTGAGTGGAACTTTGGTAAATAAACTATTTATGATTTTTGCTTATTTTATTTAATTTTTTCCGGAGAAAAAATCTTTATTCAATATGTCCAAACAAAATTAAGGTATACAACTAAACATATAGCTACGATACTTCACTAATATGTACATTCGTGGTACATCTAGACATATTTACAAATATTTGAAGTCCTATTCGCCTCAATAACTCATCATGTACATGGACATACGATATTAAACAATCTATGCATCCATGAATGAACTGGTTACGCCAATACCATATACTGACCACACATTTCCGGAAGATGTATCTCCATTCTAAATTGATATGCGATTTTTGCCACGAATTTCGGAGGTTCAAAAGTACCCAGTCAAATGGATTCGCTGGCTGATGAAATTCCAGGAAAACATCACGACGTAAGAGTGTTGTCCAGAGGTTTTTTGTCCAATAGCAGTCACGGAGAACATGTATTGTTGTCTCAACATTACATCCACACATTCCGCAGCATAAGTTGACATCAACCTGCTTCGACGGAAGGAAAGACGCTGTAGGGAGAGCATTTTGGCAAACTTGCCAAAGAAATAAATTAAGTCTAGAAGGTCCTTTCATAGCCCAAATGTATTTCCATTTGTTGGATATCGATACCGTAGGATCACTAGAAGCGAAATCATACGCGCTTGAAACAGAAAATTTAACTGATCGCGAATGTTTCTACAAGATTTCCTCAGATCGGTTTTCTTCGAGTGTGTTTGATGTCTCAAGACCCGCTTTAAGAAACGGGACCGTACTACGGGTATGATGCCAAGTGGTTGAGCATTTGCTAGTGCGGTGATCATCTAGTAGACGCCATACCTATGAGTAAGAACCCGCACCCACAATGCGTTTGGTTTAGTAAGGACGTGCCAACTAGGTTTGGCTAACATCGGAATATTCATTAAGCGAAGACGCTTGATGCCTAGACCTCCCATGATTGCTTATTATAACTAATATCTTGTCCTCAAGCCTCAACTATTTTAATTGCCGAATTCGCCATCTCCGTGATACCAGTAAAAAAAAAAAACATAAAAACCATCTCTATGATAAACATACCTTTCTCTCCGCTTACGAGTGTTATAACTGAAAATTCATTACTTTTCAGATAGTTATAAGAATTTTGTTCTAAATTAATTGTAACACTCAAAATTTGTTCAAAATTCTAGTCCAATGGTGATAGCATTCCAGATATATCCATTCCACAATACAACCGTTACGGTAGAACTTACAACTTTCATCCTTATTGATTCAAAAATAGTTAAACAAGTTCATTTTAAAGCACCATATCTATATTATATATCATGTATGTCTTTTCTTTTATTTCAATGTGGAATAAGATATTAGAGTTGACTCTCTAATATAACTTGACGTTGACCCACCTAGGATCTTCTTAGCAAAACGTTTATTGAATTCCCTCACTAACACACTAGCACATCATAATTTTATTATTATTTTATTTTGCTACTATTGGGATATACTATGTATAATTGATTGATAAGAATAAAGGGTCGGTATAACTATAACTATTGTATAAAGCTGGTCAATCAAGTAATCGTTCGACAAACGGTAGCCCACGAGCATTTGGGTTTTCCAGTTTGTTGATCCTAAAATATTAAGAATTCAACACCTTGACCTAAGTGTCCCACGAAGCTTATGCCACTAACTAGGGAAATGAATATGGTCAACTATGAATTGGAAACTCAGCACTCATCTCCACTGTGAAGTGCTTGGAGCATAAGAAATAAATTAATTAATTCCAACAATTTAATTACAGGTAATTGATGACGACACATGTAACATTAACTTTAACTTTAGTAACAGTAACACTTATAAAATATCATCCCTGTCCCCTTCATGGACTTTAATTACACCAAATTATACAATAAACGACAGAATACACTTAAGACCTTCCCGAAGATTAATGTACATACATTGAATTTCAACCTTGGACCCGAGTCATGAATTGCAAAGTTGTAATGCTTTCATACTAGTAGAAGTTTCCTCCAAATAAATAAATAAAGTGACGAGAAAGTTGCTAACTTTTTTCTTGTATAATAAATTTTAAAATGACTCGTAATTGTCTTAATAAATCTTAATAATTATGAGTTAACCATTAAGAGATACTATAAAATATACTTTTTACGTCTTAAAATGTTGTTACAGTCAATTTTTCAACGTAGCATAAAACTAATTATGTTTAAAAATGAAATGTATTCTACCTAGTTTGGTCGTACATTCAATCTATCCTTGATCATATCCTACCCCTACCCCTCCCCCTCCCCCACCCGCCACCCAAAAAAAAAAAAGAAGAAGAAACCCCATAAAGATAGTAGAATCGAGAACAGCTGGGAGGTGAAAGATTTGTTATTTCCATATTGGGTTTCACTTCCACTCTCCCAATGCTCATATGTCCTCAGCAACTTAAATTTGCCATGGGCCGAAACTCATACTACCACTTTTCAATACAATAGACCGATTAAAATTAACGTTGGATATTAACGAACTGAGCCGAATCGAATATTAGGTTTTCGAATTCATATTCGATTAAAATTAACGTTAGAAGAGAAGGAGAATACTCGATGATTTTGGGGTGTATAATCGGGCTGGCAAATAGGAAATTCTTTTTAGAATACAACAAAACATTTGTATATCTTCTAAAATAAAAGCGAGGTTGAAAACTTATGAGTTAACGCAATGTGTTATAAACAAAACATTTGGTAATTTATAGTATGTTAAAAAATCAATTGTGACAATATTTTTAACACGGAAAAAAGTGTGAGAAAATAGGTTAGGGTCGATGATAATTTTATGATCTACCGTTGTTGCTTTACCTAATGCCTGAGGCCCTACTCTATAAGGAGTGCCTTGCTCCCTTTACTCAGACATTTGACCCGAACAGTTCCCTTACATGATGAATTGAATCTCTCCACATTCTTGTGAGGCAATATCGGTGGATGAGTTCCTCTAAAGTAACATTTACTTGAGTAATATTATTCTTTAGACACGTGAGAAATGTTAAATAATTAAATTTTATAATATACATACTGTAGACTTAAATTCATAAATAAATAAAATTTTGGAAATATTTTACAAAAACGTATACAAAAAGTATCTATTACCTACCAGCAGTATGTGGATATACTGCTACTCCATCCAAAAGATAAAGTTTCCTTTAGTCTTTTTTCCCCTAGTGATCGTCTATGTTGACTCTGTCTCAAAATAACCTCTCAATAAAATCTTATTTAGTATTGTTCCGCATTTATTGCTTGACCAAACAAATTTTTTTATTTTTATTTCTAACAATAGAAGGGAAGATAGTTTAGAGACGTAATCAAAATTCAAAAAGAATTCTTTTGCACACTAAAAAGGGACGCTAAGAAAAAAAAAATATCTGAAGCGGAGGAAGTGTAACTTAAGAAGAAAAAGAAATAATTATAACCCTTGATTGATTAGAGAAAAATATACAAGTTTATATATAAGATGAACTACAACAACATTATTCTATTGTCTTGGAGCTCCCGCCTATGATAAAATATGAGAGGTCAGATGTACGCAATCATACCCATGTGTTAGAAACACAGAGGTTGTTTCCCGATGATTCATAATGATACGTCAAGCTGTGTCGATCAAGTGCTACTTCACAATATAAGAAGCGCAAACAATTTAATGAGTCATTTTGCTTTATTCCATTATATTCCAAAGTCAAAGAAGAGCGTGTCCTTGATTTCATTGAAAATGGAAATAATGTATAAGACGAAGTACAATTACTTATGTCTAAAGGTTTTGAGCCAACGTCACCTCATGCAAGTTCACTATCAAGTTTCAACGTGGTATATGAGTCATGTGGCTTCACACCTAAGTTGACCCATGAGGACGATGTTGGAAATTGTCTCATATTGATTGATTATAAATAGACTATGTGAGCGTGGTGTGTTGAGAATTGTGTCATTTTGATCGAGTAGGAAAAAATATCTATATATATATATATATAAATAAAATATCATCATAATTGCTTTAAAATTATGAATCGATATAACTCTCACATCATATAACTCGCTTACTAATATTTCAACCGAAAGAAAAAGTAGAGACATTGCAGTTGTTCAAAGAAGAGACTTGTCAATCCTCGAACAGGATCTACATACATCGTTAAGAAGGAAAATTCCAAACATTAAATAAATCGCACAAGGCAAAAATAATATATATATATATATATATGTATATATATATATATATATAAACTCCTAAACTCCTTCATGTTCAAAGGCTTAAGCAGCAGAACATGTGGTTTTTTTTTTTTTTTTTGAAGACTTCAATTCGAGTATGTAACTTGAGCATGTGTAATCATAGACAAAGACGTGCACATATATTAACCTAAATTACACATCAACTCACCTCATTTAGACCCCACCCCCCCTCTAATTTGAAAGAATAACAGCTTGGATTGCCATTTGCTTGTTCAAGGGAAGAGTCTGTTGGGGGGGGGGGGGGGGGGCTTGTAAATTTGGTAGCTTTTTGTTGTTCATTAGAACCTCATTTTAATATCTTAATTATCATACAACTATCCCAACTCTGAAAAAAATATTATATCTGCATGATAGAAGGGAAGTATCTCCAACTAAAAAAAAACGTTTTGGTGCACTAGGCTTCCGCGTTTGTGCATAGTCTAAAAAAGGGTCGGATCGCTTCATGATCTTATGTACACAGCATTACCCTATATTTTATGCAAGATGTTGTTTCTACAACTCGAACCGGTGACCTCAAGGTCACGAATCAGCGATGGTAAAAACTATAGAATATTGAATTAGAAAATGGAGCGTGGCGAATATCTCAATACCCAAACCATCCTCTAATCCAAAGACGAGAAAAATCTATGCTCATCTTTGTCTCATGAAGTGTACAAAAGTATGCAAACAATCTTAACTTTCTTATTCCAAGCCGAACAGCCTAAACTCCTTGTTAATCCAATTGCATTAATGTTGCATAATTAATATTGATTAGAAACGTATGGATTCGGTTCATGACAGAACTGCTTACAACTCTCATCTCGTCTTCTCTAAATGATATGGAAGATAATGCGAACTCTCATCTTCTTTTTATATACATAGAATATTCCGCCATAATCATCCAGATAAGTTCATATATACTAAAATATTATGTTATTATATTAGATGTTTGAAAGAATTGAGGGTTTACTCATCTGAAATTGCAAAATTTAATGTTTGTTTTTCATGCATGCCCATTGTCCAACCTCATGCTATTACTCATTTACACTGGATAGATATGTGAGATAGAGACCAGATGTGTGTGTTTTTTGTGTGTGTTTTTCGTTTTCTCTAAACTGCTAAAATGATTATATTCTACCATGTCATTTATCTGCTGATGTTCCAACATACGCAACTGCTATATCTCGAACACTAACATACTCCATCAAAAGTATTTTTTCATTTTTTACAAAGAGAGTTTTTTCTTTCTGGAAATAACAAAGAAAGAAAGTTAAACCACTTCAACAAGTGATTCTCTTTTACTTATTTGCTTTTTATAATCCTGTCATTAATGACAACAACCAAAGAAGCTAAAGAACAATGACAAATCAAATGTTCAAAGAGAATTCTAACATTCTGCTGACTTCTATGAAAGAAAGATATACGCGATAATAAAGGGGGGAAAAGATCCATATATATAACTAACGCTATTGTCAATCAACTTTTAAAGGTTTATGATAGAAAACACAACCGGTTCCCTATCAGTTTGTCTCACGATGTGATAGAGATGAAAGTCAGGTGCCAAAAGCTCATTATAGCAGAGGTTGAACTGCTCAAAAGCCACACAAGGAGCCCATGTAAACAGCGGAACTCCAATAGCATGCGCTTACCCGGAAGAGATTCAATAATCTTGCTTAGAACAAGAATCGAACTCTCGTCACTCTCTCAAGCCTCTGCTACCGAAACCACCATTGGGCTATGTCATGGGGACTATTTTCAATCAACTTTTAACTTATACTCAAAAGTTGTTCCAAATACTCCATACCCAAATCTTCAAACACAACTAAGTTTTCTACCTTAGCCTCTTCAGCTTTACTTACTCTGCTCACATTTCTCCTTCTCATGGAATGCTTTCTCTTCAATGCCACCACAGGGGAGCTTCCATCTTCAACTTTACATCTCATTTCTTTGAGCGATTCGCGCACCCTTTCCACCGGGAAATTCAGAATCGCCGATGAACCTCTCATCGAAAACGCGGCTTGATCATAAGCTAAAGCAGCAGCTTCTGCAGTGTCAAATGTTCCTAACCATACTCTTATTCCATTTCTTGTTGAATCCCTTATTTCTGCAGCAAATTTCCCCCATGGACGCCTTCTTACGCCTCTATACGCCTTCTCCTTCGCCGGTTTTTGCTCTGATTTGGAATTAACTTCATCTTCCTTCATTTGATCAGAGAAATTTGATTCAGATTTTGGTTGAGGAGCTTGAGCTAGGAGCCCATATAGAAGCATCTCTTCTGTGTCATTTTCATTGAAAGGAAGTGAATTGTAAAAATTGTAGTGATTTTCTAAAGGGAAAGATTCCACTGACTCAAAGGATGAAACAGAATTCGTTGAGAAGAAAACAGAGGAATCCATTTTGCAATTTTGAAGCTTGTACAAAGAGTTGGTAACCTTGTTTTCTTAGTCCAATTTTTGGTCAAGAAATCAATTGTGGAATCCCTCTTTATATACCAAGAGAGGAGAGAGGAAAAGGCGAATATTTTGGAATAGAAAATTTGGAGAAAGAAAAGGTTTGGATTTAGAGAAAGAAAAAAATAACTGGGAATCAGGGGAGCGTTATATGATGTTGCTGGATTGTGTGCCCAAGGAGGATGTTTTTGGTTTTCTGGTATTTTATATTATTTCTTTTGGTATAGGAATGAAACAATAAAAAAGGAAAAGGAAAAAAATGATTCTGCACGTGGGTCAAAAGAAATCTGGCCGCCAAGTCAGGCAGTTGGGTGATGTCATTTTGATTAAAAATTTGTGACCTCAAATTCATCGGGCCTTTCCTAAGTTTCCATTACCTAGAATAAGGATGTGAAAAATATTGTAGTTTTAATACGGAATTCTACAAATAAAATATATTTTAAAAAAATTAAAAAACAGGTAAAACATTATTGTGTCATTCACAATGGCGTCTTAGAACAAAATTGTCCTACATGCATAAGACCATCTCCAACCTAAAACACCAAATTTTGCACCAAATCACATATTTGGTGCAAAAAATAGTAAAAAGTACTCCAACCACAAACACCAAATCCAACCACAAATAAGAATATTCCTTAAAGATTCTTCTATCATTCTATTTTTAATTTATTATTATAAATAATTTAACACAAATTTAACATTCATATGAATTTATCGTAAGTATTGATTAATTCATTATTCATTAATTTAACAAAATTAACAAAATAAATGGAATTCTTTTTTCTTACAACGAAATTAAAATTCTTATAACGAAATTAACGAAATTCTTTTTTCTTATAACGAAATTAACGAAATTAAAATTCTTATAAAAAATTAACAAAATTAAAATTTTCTTGAGGTAATTAAAATGGTGATGTGGAGGATGAATAGTGATTTGGTACAATGAATAGTGTTGCACTTATTTGGTGCAACACTATTCATTTTCATCTATTAGGTGCACAATTTGGTACTTGGTTGGAGATGCATTTTGCACCAAATAGGTGTTTAGGTGCATCCATTGGAGATGCCCTAAAACCACTCACCTAATATGCAAGTGTGAATTCCTTAAGCACCTTGACATCATTTAGAATGACACCTTAGACACCCAAAGTGTCATTCTGAATAATGCCTAAGGTGTCTCAGGTTCCATTTTAAAAGGCGTCAATTTCTTTTCTCTCTTCCATTCTTGCATTTTATTTACAGTGGTGGGTTGAAGAGCATCACAACTTGAAAGACATATGATCTACGACGAGCTACGGCCCGACAAACTAGTAAAAGTTTCTAATTTTATTAGTTTTAAGTTTGATATTTGCTTGTTACTGTTATTATTTTGTTACCCCTGTTATTAATACGTCGTTCTTACGTTACATATTACTATTATTAATATGTCGTTAAGTTATTTTTTATTGTGATTATGTATCAAACAATTGTTATGTTTTATGTATTATCTCGTTAATTGTGTTGTCTTTAATTGTGGTTGTCATCGTTTTTATTATGTCATGCGTGTAGCAGTAGCATAACCGTTGGCAAAGTGTAGCAGTAGCATAACCGTTGGCAAAGTCCGTCTAGGTTAGGTGCGTAAGGGGACTGGAGTAAATAAGAGAGCTCTTTCATTTAGTATTCCAATTTCTATATTTTCGTATGGTATGTTTTATGTTGTTTCTGTATTAAGAGTAAATAGTGACATAATGACTTAACGATAATATGGGAGTTAGTAAATAGGTAGTTTAGTTTCATGTTTAATGGACTAGATTTGTATTGGTTTGGCGGATCATATTTTAGATTTGTGTGTTAATTCAGATCGAGTTTGTCGGATCATCTTCGAACATGCCAAGTTAGACGATTTCGATCTAATAATAATTCGAATACACGAATGCTAAACTTTTGATAAGCTTGTTCGAGTTCTTGTAGGGTTGACGCGTGACGACGGATATTGCTGATCCTATGTGACGCATAAGATATATATATCAAAAAACTAAAAAAATAAGGGAATTAGCCATATAAAAGATCTACATATATCTTATATATTTGATTGGTTGATGAATAACTAATGATACATGCTCCGAGAATAGCTTACATTTTATTTATTTCTATATATACTTCTATATGTTTTATGGTTTTCTTATATGTCTTGTTTATTATTATATTTTTATGTCTTCGTACAATAAGATAAAAAAAACTAGAAAATAAGAAATGTAACATAACATACAAAAAAAAATAGATGCTAGATCCACAGAAATATGTGTAGACGAGATTACTCAAATTCAGCATTTTAAAGGCCAAAAAGAGGAGAACAAGAATACCCGTGTCCACTTCCTCTTCTTCTGCATTGCTGGTACATTGCCCTCTTGGACTCCGGAGTCCTAAATAGGAGAGGTTAGGATGTTCTCATCGCTTTCTTCTCATCTCATTCGTCACCATGCGACACGTGACAGTATGGGTGGATAGTGAGGCTAGATAAGGGTCACCCGCATCTAACATCACCACCTACCCTTGCTGACACGTGTCACGTGGTAACGAATGAGGTGAGGAGAAAGTGGGGCAGAAGATTCCATCCCAAATAGGAGAAGCTCCTGGTACAGATACAACACGTCAATGGCAGGGTATAAGAGGTTAGATGTACGCAACCATACTCATGTGTTAGAAAGACATAGAGGTTGTTCTCTCGGTACAGATACGATAATATTAAAATTCACATTGAACTTCAGGAGTCGTGAAGGAGGGAAGCTCTGCATAAAGATGTGATAATATTAAAATTTATAAATTAGAATTTTTTTTTATTTTAAAACTATATCATTACATGTACAGTTTTTGAAGTAGAAAATCAATCGCAGTATAATCCTTTTGGGATAATAATACGATGGACAGGAAAAACAAAAAACAGTTCAGTTAATTGCTTTTTTTTTTTGGGGGGGGGGGGGGAGGGGGGTAGGTTTATTCAGGTCCTTGTTGCTGATCGCCTTAAAGTATCTTCTGCACGTGACGAGGACATGAGTTCTCACGTGCCGCCGGTGTTTCCATACGTTGATACAATACTTGTTACACATTAATTGACATTCATAAATTAAAAATACAACCATAAATTAACTGATCGATCTTTTAACAAGTCTCATAGTTTCTTTGACAGTCTAGGTTTGAAAACTCCGTTTGCAACGCCTTCTTATTCTGAACTAATGTTGATTTGTCTTTTTCTTTGGAACATCGTCTATGGTGAATGTTATTGATTGCGAACAACATGTAAGTGCTCTCGTCAGATCTTCGTCGTTGTATATTGTAACGGCATCCCAATCAAATCATTTATGTCTGTTAGAACCTAAATGCGGTCAGCTACCCACAAATTCAAGATCATGTTTATTTTTATCTTTTTCGATGGCCATCAATGCATTCCTGATGAATTCATTCAACTTAAAGTCAGTTGAAACATTCAAAACAATTACATCATATTTCTTTCCAAACATGCAATACAAGTGAACCATCAATTGCGGAGCATAAGACATTGCTCAGGCATATTACTACTTGAATCACAGAAAAATTCAATTGATAGGGTCGAATGAACTTTTGTATAAAATTGTTTAGCTTTTTTTGAGTTTTATAAAGCCGTGAAATATTTCTACAGTTATGACAAAACAGCAGTGTACCAATAGTGATTCTGTGAAAAGCGTAATGGGACAGAACCGCGGTGCACAACACGGTTCTGTCAAAACATGTTGTGCTCCACAGTTCTGTCAGAACCGCATTGTGTACATGATCAAAATGAGACAACAAGGTTTTGTCAAAACCGTTTTGTGCGTCGCACTACAGTTTTGACAAAACAATTTATGATACATGTGGAATTACTTCTAAAACAACGATAATGGGTTTTCTTTATTAAAATTACAATATTCTTTGCTTTCTCTCATTTCGTACCTGACTAGTTGATTATTTGGGGATAGGATTCTCTCACCGTAAATGGGGTGCGGTGACGCGTGACCGCGTAACACGTGGCAGCAAGGGGGGTGGTGAGGCTAGATGAGGGTCACCCGCATCTAGCCTCACCACCCCCTTTGCTGCCACATGTCGCGTGGTCATAAAGGGGGTGAGGAAAGTGGGGTTAGGAGATCCCAACCCGATTATTTGATGTTTCTAAAATGATAAATTAACTACTGGTGTAATATACCTTCTGCAAAATGAGAAAAAAGGGATTAAAAAAAACATGTTGGATAAGATTGAGAATAAGAATCTAAACTCATTGAATGTGGCATTTAATGTTACTAAAACTATAGTAGACTGAGAGGTTCAAGTTGTATACTTTTATCAAATTATGTGCGAACTACCTGCTAGACCTACATGCCAAAGTGATAAATAGTGGAGTAATCTTAATAATACTCTGATAGGAATTTTCGATCGGAAAAAAAATAAGAAAGCTAATTCATTAAGCATGTTATTTCGTAACACACTTATATCTTACACTAAGATAAAAATAAACATGAGATAATATATAATACGGGACTCATGCTACTCGATGAAACGCGACTCTAGAATTTATAGCAGAGATCATAACACGGGCCTGGCATAAATGTTGTATAACATTTTGAGTTGAATTTAACCATAATTGATTCATTAAACGGTCGTTTTAGAAAAATATATAGCACAGTAATTACGGAAAAAAGTACGATATGATAGAAAACCTCTAAATTTCCGTAGAAAATCATCTATAGTATCACATGTCATATCTTTTAATACATGTAATAAAAGTATGTTATGTATATTTAACTAAAAAACTGAATATACATGACATAATCTTATGAGACGGACTAAAAAATATGATAGAATATAGAATTGGTGATCTTTTCTCCAAAAATCTTCATAAGGATGTTATAGTGTCATTCTCGTTTACTTTTTTTTTTTCCCGTTTATTCGTCTGTTACTCATGGAGGAAGTTTCATGCAACCCACATGGCTAGAATTGATATCTCCTCGACAGTCGATACAAATTAACTTAAAATATCAACCAGGGGAAAAATAAAAATATAAAATAGGACATGGATTTGAGGTTTTCTTTCTTTTTTTCCCTTTTTTGTTTGGAAGAAAAAGGATCCGAGGTTAAAAATTCAACTCATTTGGTGAAGAAGTTTCCAGGTAAGTCTCATGCCTTGCAATCCTTTCGATGGCTCCATAATTTTAAAAATAGCAACTAAAACTTTTAATCTATAAATAAATAAACAATAAAAATGAAAAAAAAAATAAACATAAAAGTTCATGCATGCAGGTAAAAAGAATTTTAGCAACACTATGCAAGAAACTTGACTGGTGTGAAAATGTGGATAAATTTGATCACTAATTTTCCTTTATTATATTTTATTTTTTTAATTTAAAGGTAATTCTTCTACTTCTCAAAGCCCTTTAAAAGTTGCCAAATCAAGCAAATCAGGCAAATATTTCACTCTTCAAAGTAATATACTTCTCTAGTGTGTGGAACCCACAACGTGGATAGATTGCTTAAAATATGTTATAATAACTCGGACATCTCCAATTTGATATTTTTATAGGAATATGTCAGTAATCATTTCTTAAATGACTTTTACAGTATCCTCTTTGAGTGTACATAACAAATCGAATAATATTAATAAAACTAATCTTGGTTGTAAAATCCATCACTTTGACGACATCAAATGACAACATCCCCAGTTAATTATGGTTATTATGCATCTCAACTCCATTACCTGACCCTTTCCTCTCATTTATACATATATATTTGAAATTTTAAATGGCATATACAGCCAGAGATTTTATTGAAATCAATCGTTCTCTCTATTGCAATAGAGATATTGTTTGTCTGTTTTTCATCATCTCCAGATCCTAACGATAGCTTTTGTTGTTGTTAGGATATACTGGATATGGTTGTTGTTGAAAGTTTGAATGGATATGTAAGGAAAGAAACCACAAGATTCTTTGGCCCTGAGGTTCCCTATCGCCCTAGCCCCAAAGAGCATTGTGGAGATGAAAATCAGGACTTCATCGGCTTCCTAAGTTAGGTGAGGACTTACGCAGTGATCCATACAAGGTGTCTCCTCTGCAAACCAGGTCTTCGGCCTAGCAGCAGTGGAATACTCATATTGTGTGTGTCTCTGGAATCAAACTCATCACATCTTGAATAAATCCTAACCTGAGTAACAACTGATCTATGCCTTTGAGCTTCTTGTGCATTCTCTACTTTCATAGCTGACGGTTTCTGAACAATCACACGAAACTTCCCTCATTACACATCAAAGTAGCTTTCAATAAACAGTGTGATATAATATTTCTTGACAATTCGCCTAACTCTGGGATCATTTATATTATCTCTTTGGGTTTTAGACAACTGATAGTACGATACTAGGTTTCCAGGAACTAGCAGGTTGAGAACTTGTGGCACAAAAGAAAAGATCATATGAGCCACCAATTAGGGTGATGCATTCAATTTCTCATATTTTACCAGAAAAAGAAATAATTGGTGAAAATTCTCCCTCATTTTATCTTTTATGCAGGTTGCCCATCTAATACGTTAGATATGATGATAGCAAGTTATAGTAGTGCCAATCTGATGGGTTGTGATCTCCTCACCTCCACTTTCCTTACCCCTTTTGTGACCACGCGACACGTGGCAGCAAGGGGAGGATGGTGAAGCTAGATGAATGTCATCTCATCTAGCATCACCACCCTTCCTTGCTACCACGTATCGCGCGGTCACGCGCACCGCACCTTCTAGCGGTGAGAGGATCCTATCCCCAATCTGATACCATTCTAGGAGTAGGCCTTCGTAATGCCTATAGCTAACATGGAAGGACAATTCTATAAAAACGTTGCATAATCAAGAATCATCTCTTCCGTTTCTATTTTGGTTTGTTCTAAAAATTGTATATTTTTTGAAAATAAAAATATATAAATAGTCAAAGTTCAATTCTACCTTTCTGTAATATTTAAATGATTTCTCTCGCCAATGGACCAGCTGCATATAGAATAGTAATAGTGACCAAAAATAGTATTAGTTTTTAAATCATGCTAAAGTAAAAATATGAAAATATTTTTAAAACACAGGGATTATAAAATATGTATAGTTGTTGGCCAATAGTTGTTAATATAGCTTGAAACGTGGTTAGTGATTTTTCACCTTATGAGAAAGGCAAGTATTCTATGTGTATCTAAATGAGCAAGTTCTTCTCTTAAGTAAATTTGGCACAAACATTTTTTTTTGGAGATAATCTTTTGGTGATTAGAGGTTTGGAATATTTGGAGATAAACATAATGCCTTTTTCTTTTTAATATTTTAAATACATAGTGTGCAATGATTTTCCAACTAGACCTAATTTACTTTAAAAGAAAAAAAAAGAAGGGCTCGAATCTATAACGAGATGTGTAATGATTTTTACGACTAGATCTAATCCACATAGCTGATCAATAGAAGATACTTAAATACGTAAGAAAGGTACCCAGCTTTTACAGCTCTTAAGGTTGCCATTATAAGAGATATTACAATTTTCAAACACTTAAATATGACTTTATTTTATTCTTAATGTTTTATTGATAGCTGAGGTAACGTGTCATGGATTCTTTGATGTACAGTCACTAGATGATTGTTCAACAGCCAAGGCAAGGCGTCTAATGGTCACAGTTAGAGTCTTAAGGCTAAAAAGTATTGGGTCAAATTGTTATCAATCGTAAAGTTATTCACATTTTTTCAGTAAACAGTGTACTAATATGTTCATGTACTTGACAATTATATACTATATATATTATGTATTTTTTTTATCAAGCTATGACCTGTATTCTGTCATGTATACAAAATTATGATTGGTAAATTGTGCATGCACACAGTAGTTGGCAAGTATAATACCATATATATTACATATTTTTACCATGTTGTGGCATGTATTATATCATATATTGAAAAATTGTGACTGTTAAATTGAGCAGGCACATAGCTCTTAAATCTTATAACATCCTATACGCATTAAACCAAGAATTTTGCATCTAACACATTCTTAAGTTGTGGTTCTTTTGACTTTGTAGCAAAGGTAATTGTCAAATGTGAAAAAGACGAGTTGGCCTTGAGGAAGTGTTCTACACGCTCTATGACGCCTTATACTTTTTCTTTTTTTTTGCTTTAAAAAAAGAAAAAAGAAAAAGGGAGAAGGAAGTATAACGTCTTCTGTTTTCGTTTAGTTTTTCTTTTTTTTTAAAAAAAAAATTTACGCTCAGTGTCATTATATGTAACGAACGTCAGAGGGATAATCTGAACATTAGATTTATATTTATCTAATCGACTAATCTGAATATTAGCGTTAGTATATTTATGTAAACTCGTACCTTCTATACAACATTGATTCTTCAAGGTGAGAACCTCGCAGATTTTTATTACGACACATGCATCTAGAACGTAAACTTTTAGTATAAATAAAGTTGGTTCTAAACTAATATATTTAATGTATTGTACAAATAATTATAGTTTTAGAAACATAACAAGCATGTGTGTCTGATTTTAATATGATCTTATATATGTTTCAAGTTTGAATATACATTTAATTAGTATTGAAACATCTAATCATATCTGGTAAAAACAGTTTAAAATTTGCGTTCTCACTAATGCAACAGTATGGGCAACTGAAGTCCTTGTAGCTCTTTCTAAAAAGATAATAAATAAATAAATAAATAAATAAATAAAGAAGGATGGTGATGTGGACAACATAAATCTCCTATCAGTAGTCGAACGATGTCAATTATATCTTCACAGTGCTGCTTGTCTTTATATGACAATCCTTTTGGAAGTTTGTGATATTACTTGTCCTTGTGGTACACTTGAATGACACGAGGGCTTTCTACGGCCGTTAATTTAGAGACCGGATCTCCTCACCTTCTACACCGTCATTTCTTTGTTCATTGCCCGTCACATGGCAACAAGATGGAGTGGTGAGGTTAGATTTGGATGACTCATCTAGCCTCACCATCCCACCTTGCTGTCACGTGACAGGTGATGAACAAAAAAGTGACAGATGAGGAGATCCCATCTCGTTAATTTGGAGTGCAAAATCCCTGACACGTGAAGTCATTGTTTTAGTTTTATGAAACTGCTTAAAATAGATAAATCAAGATTATTTAATGATCCCTTAGATGATAAGACACAGGTTTAATCTTCTATAAAATGCTGGCTAAAATCGAAAAGTATGATACAGACTATTTATATTGTAGTTATTCATATTCCAACTCGCATCTCTTGAAATACAATTTTCTATTCAAATATCAATTGAACTACACTCTGGAAACTTCTACCGCTGTTAATTGTACTCGCACAATATTCACATCTAGTTGGTATAAGTTTAAAATAAAAAAAGAAAACAAAGCGAAGTTTTGCAATGTATAAGTAAGATGAACATAATATTTAAATTTGAATAAGAGAAATAATATAAAAATAAAGGCTATGTAAAAAAAAAACATCCATTTAGGAAGAAAATAATAATAATAATTTTTTAAATTTTCAGACTTAAATCACTATTGGATTATCTTCATGTTGGAATATTTGACTTAATAATTTGATATAATCATTTTCTAATATAGATAGTATAGAATTCAATGTTTTACACATATTAATTCTTGTAATGGCGCTCCCTGACATATAAGGTATTTGGTTTTTTCAGATATTATTACTATTTTCTGTTATACGGTAAAAAGTCAGAAACAATAAAAAGTAAGTTAAATGTTTTTATTGACAAATGTGTATCAATTTAAATCGTGACTAGACAAATATAATTTTACTTAAGAAGATAATCGCACAATCACTATTATTATATACTATCGGCTTCATGGAAATGATAGATTAGTTACGTGTTTTATTACAACTTTATTTGGATACCTTTGTGTTCTTTCCCACAGCTAACTGGACTAGGATTTGCGTGTATCAATTACAGATTACTGCAAAATTCTAGCTGCCAAGTCACGCGAGCTAAGATGAACGAATTGGCTTTTACACTTAGGCAGTTGAAACTTGTATCTGTATAATTCTTTAAAGAGTTAATTGCACCTGGTATCCAATGTTTTCCACGAAGTTTTAAGTAGCATCCAATGTTTCATGAAACACACTTGCCATCCAGACTTATAGGGTTAATAGGCACCTGGCATCCTGCAACCGGGAAAGCACCTGCTATAGGCGGTTTTTAGCATTTTTCCTTTTAATTTTAACCTTTAAGTCATTTGGCAGCAAAGATTTTCCAACCATGGTTAAAGCCTAATTCCCTCCTTTATACCAACCGAATCCTCCCTCCAAAATAGACCTAAATCCAAATCTTCTTCCCTAATCTTCTACACACTAATGTACCTTCCAAGCTTCCTCTCCAAGTTTTTGATTCTCTCTATAATTCTTTCTCAGTTTCCTTTCCATCTTAGTGAAATCTCTGGCATCAAACGAAATTCAAAAAAGGAAAATGCCTCCCAGAATGAAAGGTGGCAGAAAGAATCGCCACCACTCTAAACCTTCTACCTCCATCACTTCCGCCTCTGTTTCAGACCCCCTGCCTACAATCGAGTTGGAGATGCCCTAATCGTCGTCACCGCCCCCGCCACCTCCTCCTCCTCCGCCACCGCAGCTTAGCTCCTGAATTCTCTCCTAATCGTTCGCCACATCATGGTTCTTCTGGCATAAGTGAAGCGCCCTCTAGGGGCCGTGGTGGAAAGAAGCAGCCTTCAGTTAGCTGTGAGAGTGACTATGATGTGGATGGTGCTGATGATGGCGATCTTTGTGTTTCATCGGAGGTTAACTGCAATAGCCAACCGTCAGATGTGGGTTCTCAATCCGTGAAGCAAAAAGGACAAGGGGAAAATCAACCAAGGAAAAAACGAAAGAGGAAATCTAGAACCGATATTGTGCAGCCTTCATCTGCCCTAAATGAGCATACTAATGAAGTCACCACGGAACCAATTACTGATCGGAAAAAATGAAGGTGATTGAGAAGCTGAATGAAGGCTTCTCCTTTGAATTCTTCCCAGCTTAGCTCCTAAATTCTCTCTAGTGGCAAGGTAGTCTTCTCCTTTGAATTCTTCCCTTCCAAAACGGAAGATGGAAAGATGGGCTTCGTGGGATTTCAATTCGATTATGGGGGGTGGGGTGGGGTAGGGGGTGTGGTGGGATGGAGGGTGGGGTTTTACTTTATCATGAGCAGTCAACGGGAAAATGCAGGGGCTGGGGGTTTTTGATTTTGTTTTTTCTTTAATTTTGAAGGTAAAATAGTCAACCTTGGTTAAAGTAGGGTTAAAAGTATGGTTAAGTCCGGTCAAAGGTCGATTTCAACGGTCAACGGTCGATCAGCAGGTCATCCGGATGCCAGGTGCCTATTAACCCTATAAGTCTGGATGGCAAGTGTGTTTCATGAAACATTGGATGCTACTTAATACTTCGTAGAAAACAATGGATACCAGGTGCAATTAACCCATTCTTTAAACAAGTGATAGCGATTAACGGTAACTATGCGGATTTGTTCAACGAATTTCAGGTCCGTTATTTATTCGGATTCAACGATATATCATATACGATCATTATTGAATCGGACTTTTCGTCTACACCGGATTAAAAAAAAAAATCATTGTATATGCTTTGACACTTAGTCATATTCATATATCACATCCCAATATTCATTTTCTCTCATGATGGATTTTTTGAGTCTTTACATTTTTTATTTGTATTTGAAAAACAAAACGGATTTATGTTGTATTTTTTTTGCTCACATTCTTGGCTGTGATTTAGTTAAGATCTTCCCTTTTTTTCTTTTTTCTTTTTTAATGCCAGAAGTTCAACATCCAATTACATCTCGTACTAGATGCATTATTTGAGCTTCACATAAATTTCTATTTCACATCTTATAGAAGAAAGTGAAAATAAATATATAGTGGCCATCAACTGTAATTTGTGGTGAGACATTTACAAAGAAAACCGAAGTCGTCAACAACAACATTACCTCATTACCTTATTGCCTTAGAGGCTCCCGTCTATAGCGGGGTATGGAGGGTCAGATGTATACAACCGTACCCATTTGTTAGAAACATACCAAGGTTGTTTACAGATAATCCTCCCATCTAAGATGGGGTATGGGAGATCGGATGTACGCAACCATACCCATGTGTTAGAAACATATAGAGGTTGTTCTCAAATGATTTATAATGAAAATTGCGTCAAGCTGTGTCGATCAACTGCTACTTCACAATATAAGAAGCACAACCAATTTAATGAAGTTGGAGAGAATCATTTATCTGATAAGGGTAGTTCTTATTCGCTTTGATGTGGTGGATTCTTTTTTATTTATTATTATTTTACAGGATAGCAGTTTGTATTAATTCGTATTTTCAATGAATGGTCACTCATATCAATTTTTGTGATGTGATTTGAATATATTCTATGAGAGAAAACAAAAGAAAGAACTACAGGGTCAACACCTATATGATAATAACATGTATAGACTATAGGGTTATATCATGTAGGGTTATCACACCCATATGATACATCACCTCAGCCTCATTGATGGTCATAACACCTGTACAGAATTTGCTTATGCTCCTTTTGTTTACTTATTTGTTATTTATTTACTTATTATATTATTATGGTTGAACAATAAAAGAGTAATTGGTTTCCTAGCATACTGTTGAACATTTCAGTCTCGATTTGCACCCTTTGAGTGTCAAAATAAACACACTCACATTCACGTATATTTACATTCACGGATAAATATTGGTCTGAAAAATAATAGGATGATGAACATGCCATCAATTTAGTCCCATCGTGTTTTTTTATACGACTTTTAACATTATTGGCTAAATTTACTACCTTGCATATGAGGGGTGGACTACTCAACTTATGGACGAAAAATATTGGCCAGCTATATGTATTCCAACAATGGGTGAAAAGATATTGCATTTTAGATTTTTCAATCAAAATATATATGCCAATGGAACAGACTTAGTTCAATAGCTAATTGATTAGCCCTTGTCGGAAAAATCATGCTCAAGTATATATAATGATATAAGTGAGATAAGTCTGTACATTTTGATTAAAAGCCTCAAACTATGTTAAAAATCAAGCTTGAGTTTACGGGAGTACGATACATAATCGTTGGACCTAATTGAACTCTTCCATTTATTCAACTTAGTTTACTTTTGTGATGAATTTGTGATTTTGACTTTGTATAAAGTTGAAAAGATTTTGACCACAAAGCAAACAAATGAAAAGAGAAAAAGAAGACAATGGGTAGCAGTAGCACTTTTACAGATATGTTAAGGAATATTGTGAGTATTCTAATGATGTCATACGCTACTTGTTACCTTAAAAATCGAAAAAAGAAAATGAATTGAGCAACCTTAGCCAGGATAAAACTTGAACTTATAAATATTTTTCGACAGCTTCAGCCTAACAAAGTAAAAGGAAACGAACGAAGAGGGGAAAGAAAAACACTATTCTGATGGTAAAATATATTATATCACATCGTTTATCATACTTCTTCGCGATAAAAGATCTGCTATCATAACTTTTATCATCTTTTGAGGTACTGTGTGTCTCGGACATGTAATAGAGATGATGAACATGGAACTACGAGAACAAATACGAGTCCAAATTTTTGTTATATCTAATAAGATTACTCTATGTACTCAAATTAACTAAGCTAATAGTTTTTATGTGTGTGTGTATATATATATATATCATAATCTCATGAGGAAGTGCGATATGATACACTTGTATATTGTCGAAAAACTAACCATATTACCAAAGAGGTGAATCTTTGATAATGAGAAATCCTTATCCTCAACAAAATGTCTAATAAAAGCACGCATGAAAATGATGGATGAAAATGTCCAAATACACCTCACGTGGAATTTGACGCCATAGATATCATCATCACGACTAAAATGGATGACTTGAAGATTTTAGAGTCCTCTTCCATATGGTATCTTTGACATTCGTATTTTCATGCATCCAAAGCAACTTCTCGGAAACCCTGCCTGTGGGAGAATTTTAAGAGTAGAGGCCTTATTTTAATTTCTATTTAGTCATGTGCAAGAGACCTCTTAAGTCTTAATCATTATGCAATGTATGTTGGATAAATATTAGACGTAATGTTTATCTTTAAGATTTATCCCGTGATTTATTAATTTAAATCACAGACTACATCAACACGAAGAAGGCTTCTACAAACGACAATGGCCGGAGGTAACTTTATTTGCTTCCGTATTTATTTTTGGGCTAACAATTGGTATCAGAGCCACCTCTGACCATATCGTTTGTATTTAGAAAACTTTCTTCCGTACCCTTTAATGCAATTCAATCGTTCAAAGGTTACGGGATTATAGTTTTCGAGGCCTTCAGTATACAATTGTGCGTACTGTTGTTGTGCCGGAGTTGCCGGAGTTTTTTCTTTTTAGTGCTTCAGTCCGTAAGCATTTTCATCTGAAATGTACAGAGGTTCTGGGGAATTGTTGGGATACGTTTTCTGAATTAATGGTTCCTTGGTACTGCATAATGGATCCATTTTGCAAAGCCTTTCGTTATGTGCTGCCCATATAATTGCTAAGAATATGGATGCTAAAGTTTTCATAGATTAAGGAACATAGGTCATTTGGTATAAAACAAATATGAGAAAAATGTTTGGATTCATCTTTTGCTAGAGATTGCCTTGGCACTTTAGTTATTTTACGGAATCTGTAAACTAACGTTTTTTTTTTAAACCTTGGTGTTTCCCGTTGCCACCGCCGGAGTGATTGAGGAGTACAAAATTATGATATTCGTTTTTGTTTCCATGTGCATAGATTTAAAACATTTAGGTTAGAATGAATTTGGCATTTTTCTGTTTCTGTTTTCGGTTTCTAAGCAAAAAAAAAAAAAAAAATTGGAGGCGGCGGGAATTAGGTCAAACCCATAAGGATACAGGTGTCACGATGGCGCCTGGGTAAAGAACTTTTTTTTTTTACTAAAGGCGTTTTACTAGGGGTACTAGCTGCAAAGTTGCTGATGTTAATTGTCCTTTGTTGCCCCCGAGAGACTATTGATTAGCATGAGGGAAATTTATTGTTTTTGGTTTTGTTGTACGAGAGATGCATAATAAAAAAATTTGGTTTGTAAGTAGAATGTTTCCTTTTGGGTTGCTGTACAGAAATTTGACTCGCTGATAAAAATTGAAATAGGAAAATAATGATGCATTATCATGGTATTTCTTTAAATTATGCAATCAAATTTGATTCTGCTGGCACGTCATATTTGTTCTAATATTCGATTTCCATAATAGCATATTGTTCAAATCTTGAATTAACTTTGTTTATTATAAACTATGATTATGTATCTATTTAATAAAATTTGTGGCAAATGCAAAAGGTGAACTATTGAAAGTGTGATAAATACACCGTACACGTAATTTCTGTCTAGAAAGTCGGTACTTAAGCGGGACCGTCTGTGACCCCACCGCACGGCCTGGGACTTTACGTGGAATGGTAATACCTGTCTAGGAAATTGATTCATGATCTTTCCTGGGGTATTGCCGAATCGGTTCACTTCACATTTTCATTATGATTTCATCTTTTGTTGATGTCATATGAAGGATTTTTTGAGTTGATAACATATAAAGAATTATTTTCTTAATTTTAAGATTATCCACAACATCTTAAAAGTATACGGTGTGAAGAAAATTAAATGTCATCATAACTATTGTTTTGATTAATAAGGTAATCACTCTGCCCCATAGGGAAGTGGTTGCTTTATTGATCAAGAAAATTAAACATAAACATTTCCTATGCCCACAGGTACGGAAATATTTTGGTTGTTTAATTTTCATATCGTTTTTAAAGAATAACTATATAAATATGTTGATGGCATGTTAAAGATTATTTTCTTAATTTTAAGATTAGCCACAGCATCTTAAAATTATATGGTATGAAGAAAATAAAATGTTATCATACCTATGGTTTTGATTAATAAGGTAATCAATTTGCCATTGGTTATTTTATTGATCAAGAAAATTAAACATAAACATTGCCTATGCCCACAGGTACGGAAATATTTTGGTTGTTTAATTTTCATACCTTTTTAAGTATATTCTATGCATGAGTGGAACCTCTACCCACAGGAAGGTTTAGAATATACTATTTGAATTAACTTGATTAATTCATTCTGGTTATACATGAAGTACATAGCATGATTGTATGTTTCTTTGGTTATGCAGTTCCCACCGTTAGTATGTTTGATTCTGCTAAAACTCCGATCTTAACTGGTGACAATTACGCTGAATGGAAAGAAGTGATCCTTTTGACGTTAGGGTGCATGGACTTAGACCTGGCGCTCCGTGTGGATGAACCACCAAAACCCACGGATTCGAGTACGCCTTTGGAAGTGTCTAATTATGAGAAGTGGGAGCGATCTAATCGCTTGAGCATGATGCTCATCAAGACCCGCATAAGTCCAAGCATTAGAGGTTCTATCCCTAAATTGGAAAATGTCAAAGCTTACATGAAGGCTGTCGATGAGCAATTCGTAAGTTCGGATAAGGCTGTGGCCAACACTTTAATGAAAAGACTCTCGAACATGACCCATGACAGAAGCCGTGGTGTGCGTGAGCACATCATGGAGATGAGGGACATTGCTGCTAAACTAAACTCTCTTAAAGTTGAAATTTCCGACTCATTCCTTGTGCACTTTGTACTCAACTCTCTTTCACCGGACTTTGGTCCATTTAAGATCTCTTACAACACACATAAGGAAAATTGGTCAATTAATGAACTTCTGACCATGTGTGTGCAAGAGGAGGAGAGGATGAAAAATGAGTCGATTGAGACTGTGCATTTCACGACTCATTCTAAGACAAATGCACTAAAAGGCAAGGGTGTCATTAAGAAGAAAACTGGCAATAAAGACAGATGCCGGTTTTGCAAGAAAAAGGGACACTGGAAGAAAGACTGCCTAAAATACAAGGGATGGCTGGAAAGGAAAGGTAATTTTTCATTTGTGTGTCATGAATCTAATTTTACTAAAGTTTCTGATAACACATGGTGGGTTGATTGTGGTTCTACAATTCACATTTCGAAAACCTTGCAGGGCTTTCTAAACCTGAGGAAGCCAAAGGAAACTGAGCGGAACATCTATTCTGGAAACCGGATGGGCTCAACTGTAGAAGGAGTGGGATCCTATAGACTCATTTTGAAGACTGGTTTTCAGTTAGATTTAGAAAACACCTTTTATGTACCGTCTTTTTCTAGAAATTTAATTTCGCTTTCAAGACTTTCAATTTTAGGTTTTGATTCAAACACTCATTTGAATGTAATGAATCTTTCATTAGGCAATAAAATTGTTGGTTGTGCGAAATTGAATGGTTTTTTATTTCAACTTGAGTTGGATCCCATGTATGAGTACACTCTTTTGACAGAAACTGCAACAAAACGATGTATTATCAACGAAAACTCATCAAGACTTTGGCACAAACGATTGGGACACATCTCAATTGATCGAATGAAAAGATTAGTGAATGAAGGAGTTTTACAAACTCTGGACTTCACTGATTTTGGTACTTGCGTGGAATGCATAAAGGGAAAGCAAACCAACAAGACCGTTAAGGGTGCCAAAGGGGTTCACAACTTCTTGAAATTATACACACAGACCTCTGTGGTCCGTTTCATATTCCGTGCTTGAATGGTCAGAAATATTTTATTTCATTCATAGATGATTATTCAAGATTCATGTATCTTTATCTCCTATTTGATAAATCTGAAGCACTTGATGCGTTCAAAATCTTCAAATTGGAAGTAGAGAAACAAAAGGAAGAGACAATTAAAATTGTCCGATCCGATAGAGGCGGTGAATATTATGGGCGTTACACAGAAAAGGGTCAAATGATTGGTCCATTTGCTGAGTTCCTTCGGAAGGAGGGTATTGTTGGACAATACACCATGCCTGGCTCACCACAACAGAATGGTGTTGCTGAAAGAAGGAATCGAACGCTTATGGACATGGTTAGGAGTATGGTTAGCACTACGAATTTGCCTGTATCCTTTTGGAGTGAGGCTCTCAAAACCGCGGTGTACGTCTTAAACAGGGTGCCATCAAAGGCTGTCCCAACCACTCCTTTTGAGTTGTGGAATGGTTGGAAACCCAGCTTAAGACATTTACACGTTTGGGGTTGTCCAGTTAAAGTTAAGGTGTATAACCCTAGCATTAAGAAACTGGATGAAAGAACTAAGAGCGGTTATTTCATTGGATATGCTCTAAACTCAAAAGGATACAGATTTTACTGTCCATCACACTCTCCATATCTGGTTGAAGCAAGAAATGCTAAGTTTCTAGAGGATCATGAAGTCAGTGGGAGTGATTCAAATCGTGAATTTAGATTTGAGGAAGTTAGGGACATGCCAGTGCCGCTACATAAAGACAATTTGGATGCTATTCAACACGTTGAAGAGCCTCAAACTGTACAACCTCAAATTGTTGAATCGCATCAAGAACCCATTGAGACCATTATTCCCACGCCTACTGAACCAGTGGGAGTGAGAAGATCCATACGAACTAGAAAATCAGCAATTCCTGATGACTACATAGTATACCTTCAAGAATCTGATTATGACATTGGAACATGTCATGACCCTATGTCGTTTTCAGAAGCCATGAAAAGTGACAAATCGTCACAATGGTTCAATGCCATGAAAGAAGAGATGGAATCAATGGCTAAAAACAAGGTCTGGGAACTCGTTCCATTACCAACCCGAGCCTCTATGGTGGGATGCAAATGGGTCTTTAAGACCAAGAGAGACTCAGTTGGTAATATCGAACGATATAAAGCTAGACTTGTGGCCAAAGGATTCACTCAGAAAGAAGGCATTGATTACCATGAAACCTTCTCTCCAGTTTCAAAGAAGGATTCATTTCGCATCATCATGGCATTAGTAGCTCATTTTGACCTCGAGTTACATCAAATGGACGTGAAAACAGCATTCCTTAATGGGGTTCTTGATGAAGAGGTATACATGCGTCAACCAGAAGGCTTTGTTGATTCCAAGAATGATCAATTAGTTTGCAAATTGAATAGATCCATATATGGGCTTAAACAAGCTTCACGTCAATGGAACCTTAGGTTTCATGAGGTAGTCTCTTCATTCGGTTTTGTTGAGAACATTGTTGATCAATGTATATACCTCAAGATGAGTGGGAGCAAGTGTATCTTTCTGGTCCTATATGTGGATGATATTCTCCTGGCAAGCAGTGATCTTGGGTTATTATGTGAGACTAAACAATTTCTCACTTTGAACTTTGATATGAAGGATATGGGTGAAGCTTCTTATGTCCTTGGCATAGAGATTCACAGAGATAGAGCAAGTAAAATACTTGGTCTCTCTCAGAAAGCCTACATTAACAAAGTACTTGAGAAATTTGGCATGCAAAAGTGTAAGCCCACGGCGGCACCTATAGCTAAAGGAGACAAGTTCAGCTTAGACCAGTGTCCGAAGAATGCATTAGAGAAAGATGAGATGAAAGACAAGCCATACGCATCACTCATTGGGAGTCTTATGTATGCACTGGTCTGTACCAGACCGGATCTCTCATTTGCAGTCGGAGTACTTGGCAGATATTTGAGTGACCCTGGTATTGCTCATTGGCAAGCCGCGAAGAGGGTCTTAAGATACTTACAAGGAACCAAAGAATACAAGTTGACATACAGACGATCAGAGATTCTGGAGGTTTTGGGATATTCTGATTCTGATTACTCAGGCTGTGTGGATACAAGCAAGTCTACTTCTGGATACATTTTTCTTCTTGCTGGAGGAGCAGTATCTTGGAGAAGTAAGAAACAAACCATTATTGCTTCGTCCACTATGGAGGCTGAGTTTATTGCGTGCTATGAAGCTAGTTCACAGGCTCTTTGGATGAAATACTTCATCAGTGGTCTTAAAGTTGTCGATAGTGTTGAGAGACCAATTAAGATTTTCTGCGATAACAAAGCGGCAGTGTTCTTTGCGAAAAACAATAAGAGTGGGAGTCGCAGCAAGCATATCGACATAAAGTATCTGAAGGTCAGAGATCATATTAGCAAGGGAGATGTAAAGATTGAACACATAAGTACGGAGTCAATGTTGGCTGATCCCATGACGAAAGGTTTACCGATACAAGTATTTGGGGATCATGTTGCCAATATGGGACTACGTGGTTCTCCTTGATTTTGTATTTTTGATCTTATTGTCTAGACATTCGTTTGACATTTGTTTATTTTATTTGCGCAATCTAAGTTAGGATCTGTTTGATCCATACACGAGGACCCATTGAGATGATTTATAATAAGTCGTTCATTTTGTTTGATTGTTTGTATAATGCATGGTAATACTTGGAAGGGAGTGCTCGTTGTTTAAATCTAAGAGCGCAACCGCCTTGATTCGTATGTGTTATATTTTCGATCGAGGTAGTCAAGTTGTTCGAGTGACATTTTTTTGTTTTGGCCAAGTTACTTAGTCACTTGTGTAGCGTTGTCTAGTGTTGACATTTGATCCAAGTGGGAGAATGTTGGATAAATATTAGACGTAATGTTTATCTTTAAGATTTATCCCGTGATTTATTAATTTAAATCACATATAGTGTGGATCACCATGTCATCTTATCTCCTAGACTTGTATTTGACTACAACTCCTTGGTGGTAAGGGATTATCACCATACAGTAGAGTTTGTGATGGTACGGACTCTAATCAAGACAGGATTAGGGGGTCCCTAGCCTAGCCTATAAATAAGAGCCTATGGTTGTCCATCAAACCATCTCATTCAAGCCAAGAGGAACAGGGCTAGAAGACTACCCTAAGGACTACATCAACACGAAGAAGGCTTCTACAAACGACAATGGCCGGAGGTAACTTTATTTGCTTCCGTATTTATTTTGGGCTAACAATGTAATGCTAGTGGTTATCTGGATGATATAAATATAAAACTTACTAAGCATAAATATTTTACAGAAAACCTAACATAATGAGTATGATACTTTATCTATCTTTTTCTTCTTTTTTTGGTTTCTAAGGATGTTCATCTGGAATGTTTTCGGTGCGTAAGACTCTCAGTTGGAAGGATCCTTTATCAATCTAGCATATGATTTTTTTTCTAATGTACTTCAGAATATTTCTTGTGTTTCCATTACACCTCTGCTAACCAATGAATTTACGTACTGCACATACCGGATTTGTCTCAAAACACGATATATAAGTGGAACTTTGGATCTATAAGAACAACTCGCATGCCCAAGGTAAGTGCAATCTGTCTTAAAAAGAAAAATAAAAAATTAAGTCCAATCCAATTATAAACTTAACCAATAATACATTTAACAATTCAAGTAGGCCATTCAGCGATAAAACCAATCTATAATGCATCAAACTTATTCTATTTATTTTTTTCCAAAAAAAGTACGTTGATAGAATTTATTGAAAGTCCTCACTTGTTCTAAACTTGTTCCAACGCCTTAAACATATCAACCGTAGCAAAATCCAAAAAACATTTTTTTTCATCATTAAACTGATCATGTCTTTCAAACTCTCAATTCTTTCTATTTTTCCCATTTCCATCTTAGGCAAATTATTCATTCAAAATTTAATAATCTGAAGTTCTTCACAAGAGCAAGTAGCTTCGCTGACTCAACGTATGTTAGTGAAGACAATAATGTTAGAATCAAAATGTAAGGATCAGACATATAACTTATCATCCTAACCACTAAAAGATAATTAATGAAAATTTGTGACCTTAACATGCCCTATGTTTTCTCTAATGATTTGAAGGCCGTCCACAGTATGAAGTAGCTCCACTTGGTCAACTCCTACGTTTTGTCGACAAGTATAGAATTAGAAAGTTGGTGGAAAGCTTATTTAGTACTCGAATTAGATTCGATACCAACAGGTTTAGAGTTTGATTCTAGTGACATACACAGTATGGTGTTTCACTACTTCTAGGCCGAATGCAGGGGACACCTTGTGCAAGCAAGTAATCATTAATCTAGGAGGCCGCTGAATTCCTAATTTGTATCCTTCACAATGCTCTTTAAGGATAGAGCTTGCCACCAAGAAAGTTGATGGAAAAAAGAAAAGTATAAACTGGTCAAATGCACTAATGTAGAATGTATTATTCATCACCAGGGACACAATTTCCATATAAATTTTAAAGAGGGCATGACACGGAGTATACTTTGGTGACATGTATGTTTTCTTCTTAACTATGTATTAATTTAATTTCACTTTTACAAAGTAACAACAGTTTCATCATCATCGTAAATAACAAAAGCATACATAAAAAATTGTGTGACAAAATGTTTGCCTGTTAAAGTTGTGTACGATGTTCTTTTGATCATTTATATGCCAGTGTATCCCTGTTTCTTGGTAACCTTCCTCTTTGTTCAAGTCCATCTAGAAGACAATTAACGTATATCACAACTTAATGTTTATCTAGAAGACAATTATAATTATTTGACTTAAATTATGCTTAAATTTTATTTAATTTAAATTACTTGACTTAATAAATTTTTAATTATAGATTATATGATAATTCATTTTTTATATTATGATCTTTAACACATATTCATTAGTATTTATAGAATCATTAAATTCGTTATTTCTGAATTTTTAACTCAAATGACAAACGGGCACTTTCAATTGAGTACGTCAAGATGAGGCAACATAAAATATTGCATATTTTGTTGGATGAGATGAAGAATGTACCCCTCCCTGTATAGGGGTTGAATATTCGGTCTCGATGTGTAACAAATTAAATAAATAAATGTATAAAAGGAGGGAATATAAAAGTTATAATTACCTTTATGTGATTATCTTATTTCTTCCTTGCAGCTCTCCATGGTGTGGATACAAACTAACTCCGTGTTCTTTATCTGCGTTCATACTCAAAGAGTTGATGTATTTTTACCTGAGATATTTAAAATAAGCTTTTTTTTTAAGATAACAACACTAAAATATGATACTATTGGAGTATATCATGTTTAGTGAAGGGTGTATCGTATTTCTTGTAGTAAAACAGAAAATAATTCTTTTAATAAATGATATAGTATATGTCATAATATGATCAACATGATGGATACACATGGTACTCTCTCCGTCTTCAAAATATTGTCATAATTTCTATTTTGGTTCGTCAAAAAAATATTGTACACTTTCGAAAAATAGTGACATTTAGTAGTTAAAGTTTTTATATTACCATCTCAACTAATACTTGTATGATTTCTTCTAGTTTTTCTCAGTTGGGTAGAAAAAGAATATTGACTTTCTAACTTGCAATTAGTTGGTGATCGCTCTATTTACTATTTACTATTTACTTATTTAGGGGTTTCTTTTTCCTCGTCGCTTCCCTCGTATGCAAGCATTAAAAATTGGTCAAATATAATCCCCCCACTCCCCCCCCCCCCCGGGCCTCCTCTTATTTTCCCTGCTTTCCTTTTCACTGCTGTGCCCGTTTGAGTATGAATGCGGCGTTGCGTTTGTGTTAACGTGGAACTAATTTCTTAAATCTTCACCCAACACACAATATCCTTTGTTATTTAATCAACTTGTTAGTATTTTTTTTAGAAGTCTTTTAGAACTTAAAATATCAATAACGACAATTACCAGATTTAACCAGAAAATACCACAAGATACAACTACAACAACCATACACAGTCATATTTCAACGAAATCGAAAATTATCGTTAGGGTCTAAGGAGGGTGAGAGACAGACAAACATTATCTCTATTCTAAAGAGATAGAAAATTTGCTTCCAATGAAACTCCAACTCTATATGTGTTTACATAGATTACACATATGATCAAATATGTATCCCTAATCGTTCGGTATAGACCAAGTTTGAGTTCCCTAGCGGGAGACGGGAGTGAATCCCACCTTTGGCCATTTTCTCATACTATTTAGTATTATGTTATGTGTTTAAATTAATACATCAAATAAGACTAAACTAATGGGGATGACATATTTTTAGGTAGTATTAGAGATAATAAAATAGATGTCAAGAAAAAAATATGTACTCACGAAATTCAAATGTCCCCTAACATCACCACTATACTTTCCCTTGGTTTCATCTTGTTCCGAATTATTTTACATTTGCAATCGGAACTTTCCTCCCGACGTGACGTGACTGAGACTGCGGACATGCGTTATTAATTAAAATAATATAAGCAGTATCGAAAGCTATCCTAATCGTAGCTTCTAAACTTTCTGGACCGAAATCGATCAAGACAAAAATGACTCATGCGCCGTCACATAACGATAAAAAGTTAGCCATGAAATTTTGCATATTATTATATGAGAAAGAAAGAACTCGTCCGGTACATATTATCAGCTAAAATTGCTACCTTCCCACATCTGTTACTTAGAAGACTAAATCACAATTCACATAAATTTTGATCCTCTTTTTCTCCCAAAATTCTTCGGCCCCTCCTCTTTTTTCCTTCACCGTTCATTTATGCAAATAGCAAAAGAACCAAGACAACTAAATGGCTACCGCTTTACCTTGCAATATGTGTATTCAAAAGACTCAAAGTGACATAACGAGTGAAAGAAAGAGATATATGTTAGATGTGTGACAATTATTTATAGAGGGGAATGAATAGAGTGTTGGACTATTTTTCGTATTTTTTTCAATTTTGTTCATGCCAACTCAAATAATATCTAAAATATGAAAGAATAAGATAAGAAATAGTGAATGGAAATACATGATTCAGAGTGTGTCGATCCTTATTGATTTTACTTTACTACCATTTTGTTTTCAAAGTGGATTTTCAATAACATTATTTTTATTACATTCAGCAAGGAACAACAGCAACAACTATTGGACCAGCAACTACGACAACAGCAGCTATTGCCCCAACAACTTGTGCAACATCAGATGCTACAACAACTACAAGCAAGAGCCTTGATACTTTTCTACTTGATTATCCACAACTTCAACAAAGTTCTATCGAAGAAGTGAAATGACACTTTTAAATAAGTTTAAATTGCGAGCAAGAGATCAAATATGTTTAGTTCGTCTTGTGTTAGACTTTAACTCTCACAATACAACAATGAAAACAAGCAACAAGAGCTTAATGAGCTTGAAACACTTTTGCACCTTGAGAGATTTTGATATCAATGGAGGACGGAGTTTGAAGAAGATGAAAGTGTGTAAATGACTCATTTGAGCTTCTTCAATATATATAAGGTGTGAATCTCGTTTTGCACCCTCCATAGAAGTCTTGTACTTCATTAATTTCTTTAGAGAATTCCAACTTGTCTTCAACCACTCTATACTTCAATTTGATGATTCATAGTGACCATAGAGAAGCTTAGATAAATGTAAAATAGTCAAGAAAACATTATGAACCTTTAGTCATAAAGCCACAATCAATTTCAGAAAGATTAGAGAAAGAAAACATTTTAATTTCGACGTATATCTGTTTGCAATGGCAATAAAAATTTGTGCACATTATATTGGATATGTTATATAACCAGGTAATTTTTAGCTAATAAAAATGAGCTATCATAAAAAAATATGGGAAAAGAAAAGGGGGAAAAAAGAAAAGAGGGTACACAACATCCCCACGTACGTGGAGAGCTCTCCAACTTTGGGTTTGAATTTATTAAGGATTTCATATGGAACCTTTCTGTAACCCATCTCATGTATTATCAAAGAAAAATCTTCCTTTAGTAGTGGGTGAAATTGGTCAAATTGACTAATTTCCTTTAAATATACATGTAATAAATTTCATTCACATTCTAGAAAATTTTTTATCTGACTTTCTTATGCGGATAGATAGAGAATTGTTTTCCAAGTGTTACGGAAGGGTCCATAAAATTAAAAAAGAAAGTGCTATAGAACCACACATTACACACTTAGTTCATATGTTTAATTAATTAATAATCCCACCATCATACGCAGCTAATTATACCTCTGTAGATGATTATAATTTATTACAACTTACCAATAAGCAAGAGAAACACGTTTGAATCCGCAGTCAGATAACGATAATTAGAGGGCAATTAACAAATTAATCACAATTTTGCAAAGTCCAAATGCTCATCATGAACAAACTAGTCATTATCCTGCTGTTAAACACCTTAGGTTAGGCAAGCTACGATGTTTACAGATTCATGGTACTTGGTCCCTCTCCTCTCCGTTATATTATCCCACGTTCACTTTTTTCAAGCTTCATTTCTTTCATAAAAAAATATTTAATTGTTTTTTTTTTGTTATGATGTGTTAATTTGTTGTCGCTCTCTAACAGCTTAATTAAAACAGTCCACTTGAATCTGTAAACGTCTGGCAGTCCTTGCTGATTACACATTTAAGGTTAAGGATTTAATTCATTTGCATTCTGTTTAGGGCGAATGTAGCGAACAATTCGCGAACTGTTTGAGTTCGGTTTGTGTTTGGTTCGTATTCGTTCGGTAATTATTTGTTAACGAGCCAGATTTAAACAGGTATTCGGGTTCGTTTAGTTAAACGAGTCAAACTGTTCGCGAACTGTTTGGCTCGTTTAAACATTTACAAGGTTATCGAGCCGAACGCAAACCAATTTTAAAGTTTGTTTAGCTAAACGAACTCGTTTGGCTAAACGAATTCGAATTCGAAATCGAAAATCTAGTATTCGGTTCGGTTCGTTTCGTTAACGCCCCTAATACTGTTCATATTCACATGTTTTTTTTTTCCACTGACCTTATTTTAGTATTTATTTCCATTCCGTAGCTTGGTGCGTCTTTCATCGACGTTTTAATTGCACATTAAGAAATCAGAAGTAATAAATAATAACAACTATCATTATTTTAACATTAATTTGGTTAGAGAAGATTACATCACAATCCCATAATTATTTTTTAATAAGGAGTTGTTACTGAACATTTAGGATTACGATCATCGAGACACTTTTCTTTCTCTAAAGTATTGAATGAGTTTAGCAACCCATATATAACATATGGACTCAATTTGGTTTTATTGTTCAACGGAATCAAATCTGGAGATACCTTGAAACGGACTCCTCTATTAAAAAAATCAACTAATTCGAAGGATTATTTGTGGGTTGTTTGTTATATGGATTAGTAATATGTTTCCTTAAGAAAAAAATATATGAGTTTCAGCATTACTCAAATTTTGGGAGAAAACCCAGCCGTAGGTACTGTGGTGTGAATTTGTGAAGTATCCTGTTACGGAACTAAAAGAGCATTTATGGTGCACTCAGAGATGTTAAGCGAACCGAACAGTTTGCGAATTTTCGAATTCGATTCGTATTTGGGTCGAGTTTGTTTGTTAATTTTACTAAACGAACCAAATTCGAACACCTATTTAGGTTCGTTTACTAAAACGAGCCAAACTATTCGCGAACAGTTTGACACGTTTAAACAGTTATAGCGTTATCGAGCCGAACTCAAACCAATTTTAAAGCTCATTACAATAAACGAACCAAGCCGAATAGTTTGTTTAGCTAATCGAATCCGAATTCGAAAACCTAGTACTCGGCTCGGTTCGTTAACACCCCTGGATACACTAGGCTCCTACATTTACACAGGGTCTGGAGAAGTGTCAGATCGCTTCAGATATGATGTACGTAGTCTTACAAATTGTTCCAAGTCATGCCTTCTCCGTTACGGAATTAAAAGACGGGTGATCTTTCATCCAAAAAAATAAGAAGAATTTAATGGTAGATACTTATTTTTCTCTCCATAATAAATTATATATATCTGTATGTTTTAAATTGATGTAAATGAAGCGAAATGCTTGTGAGTTGTTTATGCTTGACTTGTTAATGGCTTGCTTGAATAAGAGGCAGACGAGCTCGGGTTTACAGTTGAAGGCAAATAAACTCAAGTCAAATTGGAACAATTTGTAAAAGAAATGAAAACAAAAATTATGAAAATTCTACCGATTGATTTGAACTATTTGTTAAACACTAGGGAATGTATTATAAATGTATATATAGACGTATTCTTATTCAATATTTTTCATTGCACATTTGATTTTGTAATATAATTAAACTATTGTTTATGTATTGGATTGTAAATGTGAATATTTACGGACTAATAACTGAATTTTATATGTGTGTTTATATATATACGTATATAATATATTTATGTGTGTGTGCGTGTGCGTGTGTGTGTATATATATATATATATATATATATATATATATATATATATATATATATATTACTTGTGACCTTGAATTCACGGGATCGAACCACGTAATATTCCTAATCCCCTATTATTTACTTCAGGCATAATTCAATTTAAGCTTCAGCTCAGAGAAAGAGTAGGCTTATTTTGGGGTGGGGGAGGACAGGGAAGGCTAAAGAAGAAGAAAAGGAATTGTACGTAATCATAGTTTACCTGCTCTCTGTTTTGATATGGGAGCCATAAATGAACTAATTGAACAACTCAAAGAACAACCAGAATTCGGATATTCATCAAGTCTCCTGAGAACTGAAACGTAGAAGAGAAAGGAATTGGGTTTCTCACCAAAACTTCAGGGACAACTCTAACCCCAAACATCTAAAGCAAACATAACATAGAGAAATCAATGTATGGTAATACCAAAATACTGAATAGGAAATATGCCAATTGTGGCTATACTACTGTTTAAACAACAATCCGGATCGTGATTGTGGCTATAGAGAGTACATTATGGTTCGACGAATTACCACTAAAACTATGGTAAAAAGCATCGAAATTATGTTCCAGAATTCCGATATAAGACATATATACTAATGTTTTGATGATTGGGAACTAAGTGTTAAAAAAATTTACCACACTTTGACAACTGATATTCCTGTGATCAAACATAGCACAGTCGGAATTTCGGCATATATATGCTTAAGCATATATGAATTTTCATGGAAAAAACAACAATTTGGGTCGGAAACAATTTTTCAATATTGTACGAATCGCTGAAAATTTTGCTCAAAATTTCAAGGTGCTATACTTACATATCACATAAAAATTTTCAAATAATATGGACAATATGAACTCAATGTGTTGTCGATGTCAAAAAAAAGTCAATGTATTACCACAAACTAAATAGGTTAATATAATATTATTCTTTTTAAGTCTTTATTCGTTTGTATAAGAAGAAATCATATTTTATACGCACGTTATAAATGTTGTAACACAAAAAAGACGTTTCCGGTGCATTAGGTTCCTGCGTTTGTACAGGGTCCGAAGAAAGGCCAAATCGCTTCACGATCTGATGTAAGCAGCCTTATCATACACTTTATGTTACTCCATATCTTTTATTTAATTGTTATATTTGTCGTTATCTTATTTAATGAAAAGATGTCACATGTAATTTACGAAATTTATGTCTAGCTGTCTTAAAACGTCGATGGCTTAAACTGGCCCGATTCCGACCAGAACCTTTATGACCAATTTTGGGCTTTATGGTAGTGACTTTATCTGGGCTGAGTTTGTTTCGTAACCCAATACTTTCATTACCAATCGAGTTTTACGAAAACTCGGCTCAGTATTCCAATTCCCATCCCTAATTAAATTCCTTAGGTGGCGTTTGGTTGGGGGAATGGGAATGAGGGAATGGGTTTGGAGGCCTCCAAACCCATTCCGGCTGTTTGTTTAGGGTAAATGGGGGAATGAATTTTATTTTGATATCCAACTATTTGGTAATGGATATCGTTTATTGATATACTAGGCTCCCTCTCATCTATCAAAATGTGGGAATGGGGAGCCGCCGGTCAACGCCAGTCAACGACGCCGGCCACTCCCGCCGGCCGCCGTCCACCGCCGCCAGCCCGCTGCCGGCGGCCACCGGTCCGCCGCCGCCGGCGACCACTATTCCGGCCGGTCACTATTCACATTCCCACTTTAATACCAAACAACTATCACTTTTAACCACAAACTCATATCCTCCAAACCCATTCCCTATCATACCCATTCCGATTTTAATTCCGATTCCCAAGTGCCAATCAAACGTCACCTTAGTTCTAGTGATGTAACATTCAGTTTGTGTCTAAACTGTTTACAACCGGAATTAGGACAGAGTTAATCAAAATTTTCTACTATAGACGGTATCTAAAAATAATAAAACTAACAACATAATGCAGCGTTAAAATTATGGAGTTTTAGCATTGTCATTAAATTTCTGTCGTTCGAAAGGCCATTCAATGTGTGGACAGTGCACTCCTTGATTTGGGTACAGTCCTTTCCAGAAAGATTTGCAAGGTGCAAGTTTTGCCTCTTTCATCTATCCAAATATCTTCCTAATCTTGTTTTATATCTTCATACATTGTTTACTTTCTTCTTCCTAGCAGCTAACATCTCCGGAGAAAGATAATGGCTGATTCAATTGCTTTCTACTCAATGGATTGAATCTCTTCTAATCTTGTTTTATATCTTCATACTTTGTTTCGTCAATTTGGTTACCAAACCAAAGAAACTTTGAGAGTTTTATTTATAGATTCCTTTGCTACTGAGTTTAGAATATTTATTGGTTCGTGAGGTTTTAAGTATGTTTATGCAACTTCAGATCGTGATTGTTATATCTTAGAATACGTTTGTCATAAGCCGTTAGGATAATAACGGAAAAACGTGTTAAAGAATATAGTCCACCCATACCTCGGTCAAACACTTATAATATACATTCTATTGCTAACTTTTCTTATTCCCAACACATTTTGCATTGAATCTTGAGTTATGTGAATCAAATACGTACGGCGTAAAGATACAACTCAATGATCAATGTTCCTTCTTGTATGTTGTATAGAAAAGAAGTTCTATTTCTCTAAACAACTCCAAATTTCAAAGACTGCATATGATGATGTAAAGCCTGTATCTTCTAAATAAGCTACATCCAACTAAACCCGCCTCCCTATTACAAAAGAAGCATATGCCTTAAAAGATCACACATGAGGCATATTTAAATGGTCTTTAATCGACATGGAAAATTAGAAATGACCTTAAGCACAACCACCCGGGCATTCTCTTCCACATTAAAGAGTAACAACAATGACATTATTCTATTGTTTTAGAGGTTTCTGTCTATGGCGGGTTATAGAAGGCCTGATATACGCAAATATATCCATGTGTTAGAAACACACAAAGGTTTCCGGATGACGCATAATGAAAATTGCGTCAAGTTGTGTCGATCAATTGCTACTTCACAATATAAGAAGCGTAACAAATTTAGTGAGTCGTTTTGTTTTATTTCATCATATTTTAAAGTCAAAGAAGAGTGTCTTTAAATTCTTTAGAAATGGAAACCCCACATTAAATAATAAATTACTCCTAAACGAAGTTTTCTTTGCTCATTGGGTTTGAAGTTCAATGAAGGGAATGAGAGAGAAAAAGAAGGGAGAAAATGAGAGAGAAAATATTTTCCTTTTATTTGAGGGTTGGTTTATGTTGATTTTGTTATGTTGACCAGTCAACTAGCGTGCTGATTTGAACACGACGTATAAGTTCACGGATTATCTTTTTTAATTTTGGCCTGATTTTTCTTATAACACAAGTTTGATCTGATTTGAATACGAACGGACAAAGGTTAAATCAAAACCGGCAAGAACTGTGTATAGATTCATCGGGTTTTCTGGTCGCCTAGGCCCATCCTAAGCATTGCGGTGATCGTTATGAATTGACCTTCTGGTGGATATTATAGTTGACGTGGCAACTATTAACACTATTCGCTCACTCAATCTTCTCTTCCCCCAAACAATTTCTGCAACTAGCAGACGCCCTCAACCATGAAGATTATGGTGGCAATCAAACGGGTTATCGACTATGCCGTCAAAATCCGAGTCAAACCCGACAAGGTTTCCGAGAAAAGATAAAAATTTTGAAAGAAAAATGACTGGACCCAGAACCTTGATGTTTTAATTTTCACCTTCCAAATCGATGTTTTCATATGACTTATCAAATTTATTCCCAACTTTGCAGAGTGGTGTGGAGACGTCGAATGTGAAGATGTCGATGAACCCATTTTGTGAAATAGCACTAGAAGAAGCGATCCGAATAAAAGAATCGGGTTTGGCTTCGGAAGTAATAGCAGTGAGTATGGGTCCGACCCAAGTGGTTGACACTTTGCGGACCGGGTTAGCCATGGGTGCGGATCGGGGGATCCATGTGGAGTATCCAAAGACCCTTTATCCACTTTCTGTTGCTAAAATTCTCAGAGCCCTTGTGGAAATTGAAAATCCTGGGCTGCTTTTACTTGGCAAACAGGTTTTTTGTTTGCAAATCGAAATTTTCTTTCTCTATTTGCAATCTCTTCCATCTGAATCCGTTTCTTGTAGTTGTGAAAAGAAATGACATGTCTCTAGTTTTTGTTTTGCTTACTCTTTTTTCCCACTTGATTAGTGGAATTCAATAGTGTGGATTTCTTGTTTGTTGGAAGTAAATTTAAGTAAGCTATTGTTCCCATTTGAACTAAAACGTTTATTTGAGATGACAGTGAACTGATACTTGTTGATGAGGCATGTCCTGATGGTAGATGTTAAGTTTCTGGAAGTAGGGTTAGGAGTGGGACCTGAAATTTTTTTCCTTCTTGAATCAGCAGTAGATTTCATGTCTTAAGAATGCAATTGTTTTGTATGTCATTGGCTCATAACTACTAAAGGCAAATCTGTCGATTCATGGTTGAGTGTTATGTTACATCTTAAAGGCAGATGTAAAGTGATTTTTGGATATGAGAACGACAAGACTATAGTTTGATCATGTGCGTATCTGCATCAACCAACTGTATAGGTTTGTAAATCTTTGTGTTGATGTTTCAACGTAATGGAAGGATGCAGATATTGTGTACAGAGCTCTTAGCTTTTAGGCATTGAATTTGTGTAATTTGTTGATGCTTATTGCTGGGACTCTTATATAGATTTTTGTTTGGTGACATCTTGTCCAACTTTGAGGCCTCCAAAATGACAAATTTAACTTTCACCTTTATGCAGGCAATTGATGATGATTGCAATCAGACAGGTCAAATGGTTGCTGGGCTTCTTCAGTGGCCACAGGCAACATTTGCATCTAAGGTTTGCCTTCTTATGCAAAGACATTTAGTTGGACGCTGAGTTCCATGTAGAAGGATAATTATTTGTTACATACAGATTTATGTGTCCCTTGCTGTTCAAAATGTTTGTGCAAAAGACCTTTTTCTTTTTCCTAATGAAGTCTTGGCAGCCAGTAGGTTATGGATTTCTAGTGCAATGATTTCTTTAAGAGCCTTCTTCTTTGTTGTTGCTGTTTGATTACGTAGTAATACATAAGCTATTTCCTTGGTGGGTAATTAGCCTGACTCTCTCGCTGTCCATCTCTGTGAAATATCCATATGCTATTCCTCCTTTTATGTTTAAATAGTTTTACTTTTACTGTAATCTGAAGTTGTGAATGTACCATAAAAAAGAAAGTTTGTCAATATTTAGAAAAACAGATTTAGCAAGTGTCTTAGGGTGATATTCTGATGGAAGGTTGTGTTATTTTAGTCTGCAACCTTGTAAATTAGATATTCATGGAAGTGAATGAATAAGTGAACCGTAATTCAGTGGCTTCTCTTGTATTTTCCTAATTACTGTCAATTGATCAATAATTTCATATATCAGGTTGTGTTGGATAAAGAAAAGCAAGTGGCAACAGTAGATAGAGAGGTGGATGGTGGCCTGGAGACGCTGTGCTTGGACTTGCCCGCTGTGATCACGTAAGTAATTTTAACCATCTTGTTTTTCCCCTCATTTTTCATGGAAGGAAACCATCTGCTTTTGTGGGAACTTGACATGTTAATATATGTATGTTTTAGGCAGCTGAAATGCTTTCCATTAAACATGTTTTGAGGCCACCCCTTGATCAATTTTTGGAATTTAGTGGCCATCAATAACCTGTTCTTTGGTGTTTGCGATCCATTTCTTTATACAATTTGTTACCAAGTCTTACGTCCTGTTGTTGGGGTCGTTGAGCTTTCATTAACTTGCAGAGATCCCGTGCCAGGACAACCTTATTGTTTAGTAATAGTAGTTGGTTAATGTATCAATTCTTTAATGAGGGAGCTCTTAGACTTGGGGTAGTAAAATATTGTGGCTTGACACTATACCCGCATAAGGTTGATTGCTCTAGCAAGATGCTGATCAATGTCTCAAGTACTCCATCTATTCAGTCCACTGGAATTATGTTGTTCAAGATTTGCTATTACGCTTTACTGAGAAGTCCGTCATACATAGAAATTTCCAGTCCCTTACATATGGCAACTACGGTGTCTGATTACTGCAGTATGCAAATTGTTCTGTTTCTCTGAGCTCTACCTTATGCTTCATAACCTGTGATGCCTGACTTGTTTGTCTTGCTTTTCTGCAACTAATGCAGCACTGATTTGAGACTGAATCAACCAAGATACGCCACACTTCCCAACATAATGAAAGCCAAGTCAAAGCCCATCAAAAAATTTACCCCTGATGATTTGAAAGTTGAAATAAAATCTGACTTAGAGGTTCTTCAAGTTACTGAACCTCCTAAGAGGAAAGCAGGTGTTATTGTGGCTTCTGTAGATGAACTGATCGACAAGCTTAAGAATGAAGCACGAGTCATTTGATCTGCTTATCTTCTATCTGCTTGTATTCTTCCAAATCTTTGATCTCATACTCCCCATCATTTACTTCATGCACTGAAGATAGTGAGGAATTGTGGATTTAGAACTCCAATGTGTTATTGATAGACTGAAGTTCTTTCTTAGAGACTCAATAGGAGAGTGTCGCGCTAATGATGTCGGTGGGGCAAGTGTACACATGGAAGTGCACCTGTATGGACCTAAGCGTCAGAATAGTGAACGCGTTTGAGAATAAAACAGGTACTTATTGAATGGAGAGACTAGGGGCTAGCAGGCTCCACCTGATTCTTGATTTGGTCTTGTATGATCATATTCTTTGTTCTTCATATTGTGGGATCTGCTGCATCTGTTCTCCTGGTGAGTCGTCCAAATTAAAAGCACCCAGCCAGAATAGTTTCTTGATTGAAGATTTAGATTCTCTATACCCAGTAGTCTAATCTACTGTGTGAATTGGTTGTTTCAGCGGGTTTCATACAAGCAGGGTCAAAAAGTTTGATGGCAAAGTTGCGCATAAATATAAGTGATGTAACTATGAAGTACTGGGTTCAAGGGTGAGTACTACTTACTCATTTGTCTATAAGATGTATACAAATAAATGAGAATTGACATGTTGACCAAAGAGTAAGAAAACAAGGGATCACACTTTTATTCTATATCTTATAGCATTATTTATTTACTATTAGAATTAATTATAATTTTTCTGTTCAAGATTCCTAATACAATGAATGAAAAGCAAGTGAAAGAGTGGAGGTTGGATCTGTTTAAGATTCCTAATAAGTTTTTACATCCCTTTGCACTATTGAAATTTATATCCAAACAACGCAACATTATCCTTTACTTACCCTTTTGGACCAAAATTTTTTAAGATGTAGTTGTGTCGTTATAGTCTTCTGGTTTAACTAAAAACATTATCTTTATATATGAAAAACTTCAATTCATGTGCAAGATTATCTATACTACTATATGTCATCATTACATAGTTGATACATCAGACAATCGGCGATGTAGTCAAGATGTATAAAACTCACGTCGTGAATTTATACGAAGCATTTTAAATGTCAATAACATCCACTAGTGCTTTGCATAGTATAGTACAATAATTAATGTAGTAGAAGATTCAGACAATATTTATACAAGAAATCGCACCACCAGTGGTGGATCAAGATTTATACAACTAGGGTTAAGAACATTTGTTTTGTGTTCTTCATAGTATTCATGAAAAATTTTAATTCCTCTAGAGATGCTTTCGGTGCAGTGATCTTTAAATGACCATAAGCAAGCTGACTTTGATAGGTACATGGATGTGTTGTTCTTACAGTAGTTTAAATGTATATTGAAGCTTCTCATTGCATTTTTGGTCTATGTACATTTTTCACTCATCTTTTAGTGAATGCATATTTTTTCTATGGTCTCTATCTCTATTCCAACTTACGAAAATTGTCATAAATATTCTGTTCAATTTGGGGAATGTGAATTCCGTATATCTCCTCTTCATTTTTCAACATACAAACCTTGTTCTAAAGCTTTTCTGGCAAAAAGATTGTTACGCCCATTACGTCGATTGTCTCTACCTCTATCATAACTCAGTTGTTATTTCGATCAGATTGTTTTAAAAAAAATCGCCAACAATTAGTTGACCCTTTCCGGCAGTCTCTAACAACCATCCATTTTCATCTAGTGGCTTCGGTACTTTACCACAAAACAAAAAGCCAAAGTAGCTAATCATAGTCTATAGTAGGGTACATTTTAAATATTGGTAGCGTGTTTCATATGAAAGTAGACGGTTAGAACCAGAAAAATTTTATTCAATTGGTTTACTGAGATATCTTGCAAATGATCGACAAGAAATTTTATAATACCGAGTAGTTGTTTACATTTAATTGAATTTAGATTTGTAGATATATGTGAATCTTGTTTTAATCATGAACCTGTTGAAATTAATGTGTCATAATTCGATTCATATTTCATGATCGATAGTTAGAATTTGGGAAGATTTATTGAGTTTAATTATTGATATGTCTGTGTGGAACAATGAATTCGGATTGTTTTATTTGGTTTTTGTCTTGAACTATTTATCATTTAAACACATTTTTTCGATTTATATCATTGTTACAAAAAAAAAACAAAAGAGGAAAACAAAAATAAAGTAGTCAATCGTGTTTGTTTTTGAAAGCTATAAAAGGCCGGAAGATTTAACCTATAACTAAAAGCTAGATGAACCCACGAAACATAGCTCAGTTGGGACTCGAGTTAGATTTGTTCTAAGAGCTGCAATGTTCGATTCAAAGGACATACACAATGTAGGTGTCTCATTGCTGCTGGGCCGAAAGCCTAATTTGCAAATGAAACCTTGTGTGGATCCTTGTGTAAGTCTTCAACAATCTAGAAAACCGCTAAACTATTGATTTCCCGTCACCATAATATTTCATAAGACTATAATGATATAAGCTCCATGAGGGAGATTCGGCCTTTTACTCCAAAAGCTAGATCTCACTCATAGCCGCGGCGACAATTCCTTTCTTTCCACAACCAATCGAATGTGCAATCCCCAATAGCCGTTCATATATATTCCCCATTGTCACCCCCTGGGGGTTCAGATCGCCTGATCCCTTTAGGGGTATTAAATGACCCGTTGACACGTGGCACACAGAGGGTGGTGAGACTGAGTGCAGGTGACCCTCACCCAGCCTCACCACCCATGTGTGCCACGTGGCTGGCGGTCGCGAGGGGGGTGAGGCGCATGGGGGTCAGGGGATCCCGCTCCCCCCTGCCCCCGACGTCCAGCTGGCTAACACTCTTCGTTCCCCATTCCTAAATAATAAATAAGTTTTTCTTTTTGTTTGTTTAGTAGTATCACGTGATTTAATATTAGACTGGGCCGAAAAGAATATGTTAAATTGTTAATCAACGACGTTTTTTTAGAATGACAATATCTTTTACGAATGTTAATAGAAAGGTATATCAAGATAAGATATTGTTTTGGATAGTATTTTAGTGCACGTAAAGGGAGCAAGAACAATATGATTGATAAAAGAAGATACAGTCACTTTTACCAGATTCTATCTATATGTGTATGAATCTTATTTAGAAGGATGACAAATTTAAAGGGAACATTGTTCAATTAGCCACACGAAAACTTATTTTAATAAGTACTCCGAACCTTTCTCATTTCATTTAGCTCACGATCGAATAAGATAAGTCTCCGTAAAATATTATATATTGCATATGCACACACCCAGTTTTCTGCTAGTTCTTTGAAATCCAATTTTCTGCTAGTTGATCCTTTAAGTGATAAAGAAAAAAAGAATAGAATAAGACAAAAACAGCAGTATGATTGTGTCCACGCAACAACTTGAATACTTGATCAAGTAAGCTACTAGTGTTTTAATTTTGTTATTCACAAGTAGGAGACCTTCGGTTTACATGACGTGCTTATCTTACGTATCTTTTGTTCTAATTTATTAATTATTACATTACAATTGTATGCCTTTACTATTTAAGTTTTATGTTTATTACTTTATCGTATCTTTGTTCGTTGTTTTCTTTCTTTAATGTAAAGAATTTTAGCTATCGTATCGATTGTTAATTTAATATATGGGTAATGATGAATACAACTTTTTTTTTTTATAAAAATGCATCAATTTGTTTATTTAATTGTCCAAAATAAATAATAAGATGAAATCAAGGGTCATGTCTTTATCAAAAAAATATGTATATTTATCGTTTTACATATATACGTATATGTATATATATTAGCTTCTACCCTAAACCTAAAAAGGAATAACAATAATTTCATCAACAGGAGACAACAGTTGAAATTCAAAAAGATGATAAAAAAGAATAGAAAAAGAAAACCATCCTTCAATCAAACTTTTATACTCCGATTTCTCAATCAGGCATCAGCTCTAACAGTAAAAGCCCCTGAAATAATTGGAGATTAACCCGCCATAGAAAAATTAAATAGTCAAAGAATTGGAGGAGAGATTTACTTTCCGGAAAAACATCAAGCCTTGTTATTGTATTTTCCATGGAGTCGTCGCCATTAACGGAGGAGTTGAATAGCGACAGCTGGGAGGACATTGATTTGATAGATATCAACAACTTCATAGGAGATGTGGATTTGGAAATTATCCAGGATCCTTTTCCCTTTTGGAAGAGTCAAAATTCCAGGTAAGATCGGTTGAGTTTATTGTTTTTCCCCTTTTCATTGCTTTCATTTGATGTATGCTTCTGCGTTTCTTCTTGTGCGGGACTCGACTTCAATTTCATGTTTATGTTCCAGGTTAAAGTAATTTAAAGTAGGATCTTTTTTTCCCTCTTCCTCTTTCAGGGTTGAATTGCTGGATAATTTGTTTCATATTCTTGTTTTCTTGTTTCTAATTTTACCTGGGTGAGAATAGTGTTGTTAGGATTTCTATGCTAAAAGTGAGGTGTGTACATACATATATATACATATATGTATGTATATGCATATGTATATGTATATATTTGTGTGTGCTTGTCTCTTTCCGTCTTTCTCTCTCTATCTACCTATACACACACATATATGTATGCATGTGTGTATATATACATATGTATGTATATATATATACACACACATATACATGTATGTATGTATATGTATGTGTACATGCATATATGTGTGTATATGTATGTATATGCATAACTATATGTATATATTTGTGTGTATGTCTGCCTCTGTGTGTGTATCTCTGTATGCATTTATTTGGGCAGAGAGAGAGAGAGAGAGAGAGAGAGAGAGAGAGAGAGAGAGAGAGAGAGAGAGAGAGAGAGAGAGAGAGAGAGAGAGAACATTGTCATTTCTCACTGGTATCGTTTATGTTATGAAAATGTTGTACACTCTTGAATGTATTGCATTTCTTGGGCAACTATTTCCAGTAGTTCGAGGATTAAGTATTACGTTTGGGGTTTCCTTAGATCAGGAAGTCAACGTCTTGTGTCTTAGACTTGCTACCATGTCTTATTTTGTTAAATATAATGTCAAGAAGGAAGAATATGCTTGCTGAAGCCACAGAGCATTCCTATTTATCTGTAGAGTGTTTATCTTATGAAAAACATTATTTCATATGCTAAACGTTTTCTAAGTTGCATATTTTCCCTTAAAAAGGGAGAACTTCCATCCTGCCTGTTTTAGTATCTGACAGCTTGATTTTTTTGGTTGCAGTGATGGTGCATATGCTAATGTTTTAGTGGCTGGGCCTGCGTATGCAGAAGTTGAATCCTCAAGAAAGAGGTACTTCTTGCAATAAGAGTCGTCCTCTTGGAATGAATTAATCTTTGCTGCGTTCACTTTGTAGTGCATGCTCCTGTGATCAGTTGCTTTGCTCTACTCAAAATTTTCTAATCAAGAACACCAGAATTATGTCATGAAAGGAGCAAGAACAGACTTCATTTACCTTATTTAGAAAATATGATTAGAGATAACATCACAAGCACGTTTTCACTTCCCCTTTTTTTCTGCTTTGTGTTATCTTAGCTTTGACCATGCTCTTCAAGTTTCCCCTCTTAATCTTTGTAGGCTACTAGTTTCCCCTCTTAATCTTTGTAGGCTACTAATCTCTGAGGTCCTCTCTCAATTTTTAAAAGAGACTGCAGCACGCACACGCACACACACACACACACACATATATATATGTATAATGCTTTGCTACTTTAGTTTCAATGTGTCCGCGACCTGGTTGCCATCCTCAATGGCATGCCCAAGAGAACCTTATACCACGTGGTAGTTGCATGTCCTCCGGCTTTTATTTCCACAGAACTTGATCAAGTGGGTTAATATGGTTGGTCAGTTGGACTGTGATACAAGAAGTAATCACATAACCTAATTCCTCTCAGAGAACCTCTGCCATGAACTAATCTCTATGTCTGTCTCTTCATGGGTGGGTATGCTGTTGGACTGATTCTTTTGATTTTTATGAAAGATATTTGTGATGTTTTTAATAGGATTAGTAATGTGTTATTATTAGGAAAATAACCTGTTAAACATGCATAGAAGTTTGAGGGTGGTTTTAAAGCAATTGATAGTTTGAGGTAATGTGTTCTAGTTGTAAACTATTAGGAGGCAATGTTCATATTTAGCCCTTTTTCTACAAGATTTTTGGTATGTTCCATGACGGAGTTGTTGGTGCCTTTTTACTAGTCACAGATTTGTGTTGTTGATGAATTAATGAATTCTTTCTGCTATTTCCTCACAAGCCAGATACGAATGCAGCTGATGAGAATTAGCCAGGACTAAGAGAGTAATTATTGGCACCACATTAGTTTCATGTTTTGAGTATTTTGATTCATCATACATGCTTCTGGTAAATAATAGTAGTAATATAAATCTAATGAAGCTTGTAGTGCCTTCATTGGAATGATAGCTATTTCTCCGTATCCCTCTGGATCCGTGCACATGCAAATGCATCAGTCTGCACAAAGCATGCATGTCTAGGCGACCCATCGAATTCTGTAGACATGCATTCAAATATATGATTATAATTTATAGTCAGGCTTATTGGTGTGACTTCACTGGTCATAAGTTCATACCTCACTGAAGCTTTACCTTGGGCCGGTTGATGCACCTTTGGAATTAATGTGTGTCACAACTCTTGTGGAGATTTCTCAGGAAAAAAAAAAGATAAAAATCAAATGAGTCTATCTTAAAGCATTTGCATAGTTGATTGTCTTTTTCATGAGTTTTTTTTTTTTTTGTAAGTGTCTTTTTCATGAGTTTATAGGTGTATATATACATGTTTATTTTCATACGGCAATACTGTTACCCCGTTGACAATATTAATTAGAAAAAATAAAAATTTGGTGGTTTGGGTTTGGTTGGCAGTTAGATATTTTAGAAGTATGTTGGTACATGAGAGCGATATAAGGATTTAGTCTAGATAGAAGATAACCTTCAGTTGCTGAGACTCAATTGAGAATTTGTGTTTTCTTTGAGTTTTTGGTAACCTCTAATGCTTAGAAACTTCAAAAAATGGGAATACCGCCAAATACATTAGCTTCATCTTATGACGTTGTTGCCTTTTTATTATGAAATGTACTCTCGACCATTTTGTGTCATTACATCCTGCTTGACTTCCATTAAAAATTTAAGATATTGTCTATTTTTCGTTTTTTATTTCTTTGATTGACTTTGTAGATTTTTGTCTGGATAATACTGTCAGTGTGTCTTTTAACCTGTAATCTCACATACGTTGTGTTTTACCTAGAAAGTTCCCGTGCTTTCTCTTTTTCTGTTTTCCCATGCATTGCACGTTTCACGTAATCTTGTTTTTTTGTACTTGTGCAAGTCTTCTTCTAGTTAATCCGCTTTACTGGTTCTGGTGACCAATTTATTAGGGGTCGTTCTGAGTCCTGCATCAGAACAGAGACTAAAGCTTGCCGTGAGAAGCTTCGGAGGGACAAGCTGAACGAAAGGTATTCCCTGCGTGGAACTTTATCCTCTTGTGTATATGATGATGATGTTTCTCCAGCATCACTCTTTTGCACATATTCTAAAGAAACGCAATGATGAGAATGCAATGATGAGAAAGACTCCAACACTAGCGAGACTGAAAAGTCAATATTACGCTGCAGGAACAAGCACAGAGTCTTTCCTTACTGGAAAATAAAATCCAATATATATAGAAGAAACTAAAACACAACAGAATCTCAAATTCACACAAGCAGCGATTGCATCTATCCGCAGTCCAAGTACAAAAAATAAATCATCCTTGTTGTCGTCATATATAAATGACGGTCTCTTTGATTCTACTCATATGGCTTCTTTTAGCTGAATATGGATGATGATTTCAAGGAAGCGGTTCATAAAGCTGGTCAGAGGGATTTCTGATCATTTGGGCTGCTTCATTTAGTTCGGGTTATTTTCCTTTTCCCAACACTATGGCGTTTGTTGGATCTTTAGCTCTGGCCACACATCTCTAGACAACTTTCCAATGTAGACCCACAAAATCTGATTTAGCTGGTTCAAATTTGCGTCGCTTCTTGGTACAATCTTCCTGATTCACCATGCTGCATTTAAATTTAAATATGCCCTTGACCAGTGTTGTCTGCAGGCGCGCTTGTAGCGCGTAACGCACATAGCGCAAGATCAATCGCTACATGACCTTGTAGCGTAGCAACCTCCTGGAAGCGTGACCGAGGCGCGCGTAGCGTAGACTTAAGTAATTTCAGTTTTTTTTCTTTTGAAAAAATAGTAATTTCAGTTATTAAAATAAAAGAAAAGAAAAACTAACTAGTAAAGCCTAAGCTACAATTATGCTGATTATGTAATCTAACGCTTGTCCATGGACACTCTTTTAGCTTCCAGGCGCAGAATATTATAATCCATTGCCTGTTGGTCAAAATTTGGTAGAATGAAGGTTATTTGGTATTGAAGTAAACAGTAGAAATGCAAAGGGATCTCTCTTGTTCTATTTAGTATATGTTTGCAAAAGCATATTGGCCTTCGTTCTTTTGTCTTTAAAAGCTAGCTCTAAAACAGCTAGATGCACAAGGCACTTGACATTGTTAAGAAAAAAGACCTGAACTCAAAGAAGCAGGATAGCGGAATTCCGAATTCATCAACCAGCATGAAAAGAAGTAAAGGAGTTCCAAACTAGAAATAGTGTCGTACGCCAGACACTATTAATTGTTCTCCTGCAGCATGAGGCCCTCATTTCTTTCTATTCGTGATGCATGTACCATTTCCCTTTGTCCTCTTCTCTTAGTGCTCTATTCCTCGATTGTTTCTTTAACCTGCAATCATTAGCCTGATGTTGGTCTGTTTATTTGTATAATACAAGTTATATTACCTAAACGTGCTTGTGTGATATATTGTCCACCCTCCGTGCAGGTTTGCAGAGCTATGTGCTACTTTGGGACCTGGCAAAACGGTGAAAATAGATAAATTACTGATACTCGGTGATGCAATTCGGGTATTGAACCAGATGAAATCTGAAGTAAAGGAGTACAAAGATATGAACCATAAATTACTGGAAGAGATCCAAACTTTAAAGGTTAGCCATCTGAGACGTGGACATTTTTGCCATCATGAAGTCTGGTTCCCTTTTGCATGATATATTTTCTTTAAAGCATGGTGTACCTTTGATGATATTTTTGCATTTGGACAGCATTAGATAGTTATTGTTTCTTAATTTTCTTTTCTTGCATCCATGAGTATGTTATAAGATAGATTTTTTTAGTCTGGGACAGAGCAGAGGAGAAGATGCAAAACTTAAAAGATTAGTGTAGCTTCTGATTCGAAATGACAGAAAGCAAATGAAATGATGAGTAATGAGAGTCCAGATTTTTTTTCTTTGTCTTGTCTTTGTAAGACTGATACTTATATCTTCTTTAGTGATGTCTATGTATAATATCGTTACTGTTCCTTTTCTTTGTAAAATAGGGAGAAAAGAATGAACTTCGTGAGGAGAAACTCAAACTGAAGGCGGAGAAGGAGAGGATAGAGCAACAGCTGAGAGCCGTGCCTATTCCATCTCCTGGATTCATGGCTCCTCATCCAGCTGCATACCATGCTGATATGAATAAAATGGCTGTTTTTCCGGGCTACAACTTTATGCCAATGCTACACTATTTGCCTCAGTCTACTTGCGATACATCTAACGATCACGAATTCAGGCCTCCAGCTGCATGATAACAGCTCAAAGTTGACATGCACCAGGGGGTTAGGAAAACGTTCCAGCACTCTTGGTGTTGTAAATATCATTTGCTTTGCCAGTAAGACGTTTTGGTCTTCAGATCATCTCCCTCCATGTCTTATTTGATTGAGGGCACTTTTTAGTGAATCCTTCAATTTTAACTATCAGATTATACTATGGTTATTTCTTAGCAATTTGATAGTAAATTTTTCATGTGGTGTAGAATGCATTTAGATTTTAACTAAGATCTACTGTAGTTCTTTGCATCTGATTCTTCATAATTTTTCAGTGGCATTGCAGCAACATTGCCATCCTATGATAATAGACAAATATGTATATCTAAGCATGAACATGATTATGAACAAATCGTTCCCTTTATGAAGTTAGTACTAAAACTAACTTGTTTATGATGATTGTGCTTACAATCATATGACTTTACTGGATTTCAGCTGTGCCCAATGGATGAATACTTCTAAGATCCACAGTCAATTATTTTGTGTATATGTTTCTGCATAAACTCCATTATCTTTTCAATCTTTCAATCCACATGGTGCTTCTGAATTTGATACTTTTCTAACACGATGACTACACTATATCTTTGTTATCTTCATGCAGCAACTCATGATCTGAGTTTCTTTTTTCCTTCTTTTGAAATAGGTGTGGTCTAGGGAAAGTTTTCTGTGTAATGCGGGTTATTTATCTACATATATGATACAACAGTATTCATGTGCATGGGTATAGCCTTGAATAAGGCATTTCAAACCAAATAGCCGACTTTAGTGTGTGCGCTTGTGTTTGTATGTTTGTGTATTACCCTTTTGGGTCGTGTATGCCTTATTTTCGTAATGTAGTTTTATATGTGAGACCCATATATGTGATTCAATATGTTTTGAGAGAGACTAAAAATGAAATATAATATTTGGGGCGACGAGATATAATATTTCATTCACAACTGAAAGTAAGAGGCAAGCATTTATGAGTAGCTCCGAAAATGAACCAAATCCGGTAGGCTTTTGACAGCAATTTAAATTTAAATGAATGATGTCATATAACACACATAAATAAGAAATGCACAGACTATTTTGACTACCAAATATGAATTTTTATGATCTCTAAATTATTCTTTCGCAGATTAAATTCAGTTATTTTAAGTTGAATCATGACGTGGTTAATCCGAATGAGAGTAGCATTGACCTCATCTATTACATTTACATTTCAAAGTCACTAGCCTTCTATATGCGCAGGGTCCTACATCTGATTTACGCATCTTTATATTTTTTTTTGTGCAAGAGGCTGGTTCTGCGGCTCGAAATCGTGACCTCAAAGTCATAAAACATCAACATTATCAATTGTTACAAGGCCGGTTTAGTGTATAGTATATTTCAATTAATTCATGGATTGCACATATGCTGGTTCAAATGATAAGCTAAATATATTTTATAAAATTAAGTCAAAACACACACTTATAGATTGATTAAAACAAAAATGTCAAGAAAATATACACGTAGAAAAGCTGAATTGTCACACTGTTAGATACAATTTAAAATCTATAAGATGATCCTATTTCTCCAAATTCTGCCCATTTATCTTAAAGGGAGATAAGAAACAGCTTCCATCAAGCCCTTTACTGAATCGCAAAGCTTTATACTCTTGGATGGTGATCTTCCTGTAGATTGCAGGATTTTCTTCTGATAACAGCTCCTCGATCGGGCCAAATAACGTAGGACAAACCCCCTCTTGCACAGGTGGTCTGAAGTTACATGCAACAGAAATTCTTGGACCAAATTCTTTAGCTAGTACCCTATGATGAGCACTCTTGAATTTGTCATTTGTGATCAACTACATACACATATATGATACAAGTTACATCTTGAAGATAAATGCGAGGCAAACATAGATCTAAGAATTATACAATAACGCGATATATATTCTCAATTGCAAAAAGTTAGTTTTATGGTTGCATATGTACCTGTTGACTGTTAATCATCATCATAATCAGTCGTATCACTTGTTTTCATTTCCAATGGAATCAATGTCACATTATTTCTTGATTTTAGAATATGATGGAATTAACCCAAATGACTCACTAAATTGGTTGCGCTTCTTATATTATGGAGTATCAGTTGACCGACACAACTTGACACAATTTTTATTATGGGTCATCGGGAAACTAGCTCTGTATGTTTCTAACTGGCTACTGTTTTCAATGCGTTGATTTATCCCATTCAATGTGAAAATGCTAATGAATATAGCTTGTATATATCATTAGTACTTTTTGTAAATAGACCAATTAAAATAATAATAAAAAAAAGTAAGTTACCTGTAATAAGTCGGCAACATTGACAATCAAAGTCGCAGGCAACCAGGGAACATCAAACCATTGATGCTGATGAAGAACTTGTAACCCACCTACGGTGTCCTGAAGAAGTATTGTTAAGAAACCACCGTCGGTGTGTTGGCTGAGGCCGAAAGTGGAATTGGGTTCCGGGCATGGTGGGTAGTAGTGAGCAAGAAGGATAGCTCCTTGGGCACAGTGCATTTCCTTCAGACGCTCAGGTTTCAGCCCCAAAGCCAATGACAAGAGTTCAAACAAACTTAGCCCCAGATTCATTACATGCTTCGAGTAATTTAGGAAACTGTCTCTGCATTTCAAACAACGTTGGAGAACACCATGAGGATTATGTATGCTTATTTGAAGGGGACTTTCTGCTTGTTAAATCGAGTCAATTAGGGATTATTTTCAGTGAGTATCAGGTTATATTTTTAGTACATTAATCTTCTTAAGGGTTTTCTTATGTTCAGGTGGCTTCAAACGAACTGAATCTGACCGAACCTATCTGGGCTCGAGTTCGGCTCGAATTATTTTCATCAGAATCGAGCTCGAGCTTGAGCTCGTGACGAGCTTTAAATGCGGCTCGAGTTCAAACTCGAAACAATTATAAAAGGCTCGAGCTTGATTCATGAGCTCGAATGTGGCTCGCAAGCTTGGCTCGACTTGTGAACTCCAATCTAGCTCATGAGATGAATGGATGGTGGGGATTACATGGTTAGGGATGGACGGTGTGGATTAATAAGAGGAAATATATATAGACATTATCGAGCCTACTATCGAACCTTCGTCGAGCTTACGAACTGAATACTAGGGTGCTTAAATTCAGCTCGCTAAATATTTGGAGCCCAAAATATGATTCGAATTCGAATTCGAGCTCGCAAAAATCGAACTCAAACCGAGTCTTTAACGAGCCGAACCCGAATAACTCGTTTTGGACTCGGTTCGTTTCCATGCCTAGTTTCAAAGCTATTGAATCATTCAGTGTACTCGTAATTTCCTAATTTATACTCTTTTCGTCCTTAAAAAAATTATTTCCATAATTAATTTTTTATCATAGTATAAACCATACTGTGTTAATAATATAAAATTAGTTTTCGTAATTTTTTTATTACCATTACAGTTAAACAGAGATAAAAATGTCTTAATCACTAAATACTATTACAACACTATTAAATTGTAAATAAAGATAGATTAGGAATATTATAATAAAATATTTCTGACAATATTATACTCATTTCGTTCAAAAAATATTGTTTTAGGTTTTATTTTGATTTGTTTTTGTTTTGAATAGGAATACGTTAATAGTCAAAGTTTCTATACTATTCTTTTAATTAAGACTTACATGATTTTTTGATTTGTATCGATTAACCAACTATACCTATGATAAGAATATTGACCAAAATAATTTTATCTTGTTAAAGATGTTTAATCAAACTAACACAATATTTTGAGATCGAAACAATACTAAATAACCACTTTTAAAAGTGTATACCAAGCTAACCGTGAAGAGTAAATTTTTTGTAAGATGAAGAGTACCTGCAAATTGGGGGTAAATCTTGTGGATGAAGTTGATGAGGAGCCACAATGCATTCTACAGTATCCCTCCAATTAGCTGCTAATCCATTAACCAAACTAAAATTGCTGTTATATATAAATCTTTTCGTCCGATCCCTACAATAAAAGGGCTTCTTCATCTCACCATCCTGCTCATGAAATCTTCTCACACCATCAATCATTTCATCCAAAATATTTCGTGGAATCCCATGATTTTTTACAAGAAAAAAACCCCATGTCTCACTTGCATCTCTGATTCTTTCAACTGCCTCAGCTCGAAGAACCGGATTTTCATTGACGCCTTCCAAGTCTATGATCGGGAGCGTAAAGCAAGATTTAGAGGATTCTTGCGCACCATCGAGATTTCTCTTTTCATCAATGAAGATGCGAGGAATTTTTGATATTCCTGAATCTACTAGCCCTTTTACACCTGCTTTTGATTCATCAAATTTTTGCAATTCGTTTGCAAAATCATCCTGACTTGTTCTTAGATCTGCTTGCTTTTCCGGGGTGCCCATGTTCTAATTTTGTCTTTTTTTTTTCTTTTTCTCCCGACTCTAATTAGTATGAAAAGATTATAAAATTTGGTATGGAATGTTGCCGAGCTGTTCTTGAAAGTTGGTAACTTTTTTCTTTTTCTTTTTTTTTTTGGATGTGCATCTCAGTAGTACATCAGCAAGTATTTAATAACTTAAATGTTTGCTTCCCAATAGAAAAATTATTGGTCCACTCAGCAGTGATCTAAGAGATGACACTGAGTTGGAGTGACAGCGATGGTAGGAACAAAAAAATAATAAGTGTAAAAGTTGCTACAATAGTTTGTTAAATTTTGAAATTTTTACGTGCGAATTTTGATGACTTAACAGCACACGTGAATTAATAATCGAAATGGATCATTGAAAAGGATTATAGGTTTAAGAGAGTGAACGAAACGTGGTTCAACATTATATCTTATGTTGTATTTATCGTGTTCTATCGATAACTATGTAGATGACGGTTTTGGAACAACAGATAAGGTTGTTGTTTTGTGATTTTGAAGTCATGGCTTCGAACCGTGAAAAGACTCTTGCACAAATTATAGGATGCTGCGTACATCAGATCGCCAAGTGATCGGATCCCTCTCCGGCCTCTTACACAAATTGTATGGTAAGACTGCGTACATCAGATCGCGAATCTATCCAGCCTCTTGCACAAATTGTAGGGTAAGGCTGCACACATCAGATCGTGAAGCGGTCGGATCCTTCTCTTGCACAAATTGTAGGATAAGACTGCGTACATCAGATCGCGAAGCGATCGGGTCCCTCTCTGACCTCTTGAACAAATTGTAGGGTAAGACCGCGTACATCAGATCGCAAACCTCTGCAGTCTCTTGCACGAATTGTAAGTAAGACTGCATACATCAGATCGCGAAGTGGTCGGATGGACACTGCAAAAACAGGGGAGTCTATTACACCAGAAACACTTTATAGATAACTATGTAGTCGCGTAATAATTACTTTGTAGTCAATGTGAAATTGACATACAAAAAGGATATACAATATCATTTAGTGATTATATAGAATAAAAAAGTCTATATCTTATATGTCAATACACAGAGAAAGGTACCGTGTTATTTAAGTGATTTCTTAGAATTGTAATTACTAGAATATTATGTAATTATTCATACATATTTTAAAAATTTGTGACAGAACTGCATCAAATTAACTTAATTTTTAAAAATAATAATAAAAATAGCAACTCAAATATTAAATATAAAAAACATAATATACATCTGTCAAACATAATATACATCTGTCAAAAGGTAGCTTTCAGATTTGTGCGTGTCATCCTTTGAAATCAATCGTTATCTTGAATGGTGAAGAACTGTGTGTGGAATACGAAGGCTTACACCTTGTGTGTTTTGTATGTGGTCGATATGGACATCGCAGTGAGGACTGCCCAACCAAGACTAGAGATGAGGATATCCCTTCAACCCACACAAATGCGTAATCCCCTGGTACGGTACCTACGGACCCATACGGACCCTGGATGCTGCCCCGTAGCAACAGACGACGCTCAAATTCTGCTCCAACGGTTAACAATCAGACCAGCAAGTTCCCACAAATCAGCACCAACACACAACCTGTAATCCCACCTAGGAGAAACAGCCAGGCGCCAACTGGTTCAAGATTTACTGCACTTGCAGTGGAAGAGGAGCTCTTTGACCTGGGACAACCTCCTACCTTGGTGACTCGCATACGAAATATACAAGACAAAGGACCTCCTGCTATCTTTACCACATCCTCTAAATCGCAGACTACTACAGTGGCAGAGAAGCGGAGTAAAGGGGTTTCCCTAAAGAGCAACACAACGGTTAAGGTGGGAATTCAAACTGGACAATCTCGTCGAAACAAAAAAGAATCTGGCTCTTCTATGCAACTTGTAATTATGCCACGAGCAAGTCAAGATCACCAAGCTTGGCCGCCCCTTCCTACGAATCCAGAGGTACCCTGCACGGTGCAACAACCTCTACGCGATATCACAAACCTTTCTTCGGAGACCGAAGAAATAATCCGAGAGGCGGGTATGTGCATATTCCCATTGGAATATCAAACAAAGCAACACCCACCCGATCTTCCTAACCCCTCTTAGGCCATGGATAGTGAACATACATTGCCGGAAAGCCCTAGTAGCGTCATGGAACTCGAAGATGAGATGGCTAATGACCCAGCTCATGGTCATTCTTCCTAGCTATGATATGCCATGAAGCTCCTCTCGTGGAACGTTCAGGGGGCTGGTTCTCCGAACACTTTAAGACGTATTTTACGACTGATCACAGAATATAAGCCAAACATTATGTTTCTTAAGGAAACCCGTGTTGCTAGCTCCAGAGCTTCACATATTTTGCGAAGATCGCATTTCTCTAACATGGCAGCCGTGGAAGCGCGAGGTTTTTCTGGTGGGCCGTGGTGTCTTTGGGATGCAAGCTCCATATCTATATGCATCTTAAGCTACACTACGCAACTGATTAATATTGGTATTATGAACGGTAGTTTGATCTCCAATATCATTTCTCTTGTTTATGCTCTCCCACAGCATCATCATGAGAATGCTTATATGAATATGTTGAACATATGGCTACTGTCATTAGCATACCATGGTTGTTAATAGGAGACTTCAATCAATTTATCTACCAAGCGGATAAACGTGGTGGACGCCCTGTCAGTGGAAGTGGTGTTGAGCGTATGCGGCAAATGATTGACTCATGCAGCCTTCGAATGGTACCCTATGCGGGACCCCGTTTTACATGGTCAAATGGTCAGCAGGGAAGATTTCGGATAGAACAAAGATTAGATCAAGCATGGTCCAATGAGGCATGGGACACAGCATTCGAATCTTCAGTTGTTCATCATCTCACTCGGGTTTTCTCTGAGCATCATCCTATTCTATTCTCCACAGCCGATACCACAGCGAGTCCTTCGGCCCCTCGACCTTTCAAATTTCTAGAATGCTGGATGCTCCATAAGAATTTTCACACATTTATCAAGGACGCTTGGCAGCATCAACCTGGTAACTAGACAGCTACTGTGGCGGATTTCACTAGCCGAATGGTAAAATGGCAGAAGGAGGTCTTTGGCAACCTCACCGGCCGTCGTCGTAAATGTGAGGCACGCTTATTGGGCATCCAGAAAGCACTGTCGCACCACCTCTCTTCATTTTTAACACGCCTTAAAACTGAATTATTGGAGGAGTATGATACCATTTCCAAGCAAGAAGGGCTATTGTGGCAACAAAAAAATAACTTGCAATGGATTTGCGATGGCGAACGTAACACCCGGTTCTTCCACACTACTATGTCTATTCGTCGTAAGTCCAATAGAGTTGTCTGACTGAGAGATGCAAATGGGGATTGGACAGATGATCTGGTTGTCATCCCAGCGCTCATACAAAACCACTTCAAGATCCTCTTTCAAACTCAGCACAACACCAAGCCAAATGTATCCGACATCCAGATGCCAATTCTAAGCGAACCGGATAGGGAGTGGATAAACCGCCCAGTTACATATCTAGAAATTGAAAATGCAGTGTTTCAAATGGGTCCATATAAAGCACCTGGACCCGATGGATTACCACGTGTATTTTATCAGAAGAACTGGGAGATTCTTGCACCTTCAGTTGTTGACTTTGTTATGGAAGCATTTCGCACAAAAGCATTCCCGTCCGAACTGAACCACGGTCTTATTGCGTTAATACCAAAAAAACAGCCACCGGAGGACGCGACACATTTTCGACCCGTCAAAATAATCTCCAAGGTCATCGCCAACCGTTTGAAGACAGTAATTGGCAAACTTGTTTCACCTCTACAAAGTGCCTTCATCCCGGGCAGGCAAGCGTCCGACAACATTATTATTGCTCAGGAGGTTGTCCATACCATGCGCACAAAGAAAGGCCGTAAGGGATTCCTAGCCGTCAAAGTTGACCTGGAAAAAGCGTATGATAAGGTACATTGGCCCTTCCTTCGCCATATCCTTGCCATGATCGGATTCAGTGAGGACATGGTGGAACTTATTATGTTTACTATTACGTCGGCTTCACTCGCTGTCATCTGGAATGGCCAGCCTCTGGAACCGTTCCATCCGCAGAGAGGTATCCGCCAAGGTGACCCATTGGCCCCTTATCTGTTCCTTTTATGTATGGAGGTTTTAAGTCGCAATATAGACTTCGCTGTTGCACAAAGGAGGTGGGAACCGATTAGACTATCTAGGTCCGGGCCAAGCATCTCCTACCTATTCTTTGCAGACGACTTGCTTCTTTTTGGTGCTGCTACAGAGGTGCAAGCCACGGTAATGGAAGAAATATTATTACACTTCTGTCATCTTTCATGACAATCTATTAGTGTGTACAAGACACAAATTCTTTTATCTAAAAACGTTGCTGGAAGATTTTGTCCACAATCCTTGACACGCCTAGGGCTCTCTATCACAACCGACTTTGGTCGTTATCTAAGGATGCATTTGCTTATGGGCAGAGGGAACAAAGCGGCGCTAAATTTTATTGTCGACAAGGTTCGAGATCGTCTTTGTGCATGGCAGGCTCGAACATTGTCTTTGGCCTCCATATACATCTTGGTGCAGAGTGTGTTGTCCCTTATGTCTGTATATGCTATGCAAACTATCCGTTTACCGTTCACACTTTTAGATGAAATCGAAAAGCTCTCACGGCGGTTTTTCTGGGGCGAGACTGCAGACAAACATAAGCTTCATTGGTGTTCGTGGGATTCTATATGTTTACCTAAAGACCGTGGGGGTCTAAACATTAAGCGACTACGTGACATGAACCTTGCCATGTTACTCAAACTTGGTTGGCAAACCTTGGCTAAACCGGATGCAATGTGGGTACATGTACTAAAAGGAAAATATGGAGCGCTACTTCCTGGTAGGGTGAGCGGCAACACCTCTATACTGTGGAAACATATTCTTTCCATTTCCAAAGATCTATTTGATTGCTTAGACATGTCGGATGACACATCCGAAACACCCAGCAATAATTTAAAGTGGAAATGCACGGCATCTGGTAAATTTACTGTCGCAAGTGCTTATGAATATTTGAGAACGAAAACAGTGGACCCACCTAAGCGTATATGGTCTAATATTTGGGCGATGAAAGGACCGGAGAGATATAATATATTTCTATGGCAAGTGTGTCGATGCTTATTACCAACGGCATCATTCCTATATAAACGACACATGCATGACAGTGGATTATGTGACATATGTCACCAGTGGGAAGAAACTAGCCTCCATGCTTTACGTGATTGTCATTGGGTAAGGGGTGTGTGGCGCATACTTTCCCAGGCCCATACACGGTCTACTTTCTACCATTGCACCACGATTGATGATTGGGTTGAGTACAATTTGAGCAGACCCGATAATGCAGTAAACGACTCATGCGAATGGAGATACATTTTTCGGGCAGCGATATACGACATTTGGTATTGGCGAAACCAACTCGTGCATGGCAACGTCCCACGGCTACCTCCTCCAACAGCCATATCCAATGACATTGAACGAAGGGCGCGTAGTGTAGCTTTATCAGCTAATGGTGTTCATACGAATGGTTGTATTTCTGTGTCTAGTTAAAGCCTAGTTATGCTTTCTGATGATGTAATTCCTGCAACATTTTATTGTTAATGCAAAGATCCTTTCTTCGGAAAAAAAGGTAGCTTTCAGATTTGTTTCCATGCGTTACACGTATATCCTCCCATCGAAGCTTGGGTTCAAAAATCGTTTTTCTTATTTTAGTATGTCTTCAGGAACCACTCAAGTATGGTGCGTTGCCATATCAATTACGTGTCGGTATAATAGGGCAGGTAAATCACAAATTTTATAATGGTCAATGACCAAGTATGATTAGTTGGTTATTGACCAATGAAATGTGTAGAAAATTTATGGCATCTTCTTTTGACCAATCACCCCCTTGCTTGCATGTATATAAAACTTATTTGTTATCAGTTTATTGTACCACTAGTTGATTAATGACCATCATAAAATTTCTGCATGTAAATTTACTGTTCTTTATGTTACTGCTTGTCGTATTAATTACGTGTCGGCTTTCTAGGGCATTAAAATGTATCTTTTTTTAGAAAAGAAATACAATATTTGTTTTCTCTTATAATCAAGTCAAATACATTAGCTTAAACCAGTTTATGTCATTATCATCTTGCATATTACTTCAACAAATATAAATCCTTGTTACATCCCATAAGAAATAGAATCACATATAAACATTATTAATTTATATTTTATACAACTCTACGAATAATAAAACAACAAAGGCCCTCGAAATTGAATTCAAACTTTATGAAAGAGAGACCCAAAGATAAACCATTTTCTAGTAATGTACTCTGAGAAGGACCAAACAGACTACATTGGACCACATAAAATGGTTCAAGCGCAAAGGTTTTTTTTCCTTAAATTTAAAGTTCTAAACAGGAATTCACATTCAAAATGTGTATCTTTTGTTTGTTTTCTGTATGTTTTGAATGTATTTATGTATATTCCTTAGCAAAATACGGCGGTTGATCATGTTCACAATTACGTCTCCAAGTTACAAATGGAATTTCAACCCACATATTGTCATGAAGAATTTGAAGTCCTATTCCATCTTGCACCACAAATTTCAAGAATCCGCTATCAGGGTGGGCCGCTCAGGCCCATGGTACAATCCGGTTGGGGACACGCAGGATAATAATGGCCTAGTATGTAAAGCCCTTCTGCACAATCCAACTCTATCAAGTTATTAGACTTCAAACCAAGGTCCTCAGATAGCAACTCAAAAATAGTACTGCCCCACTTGCTTATCTGATCATAACTCCATCACTATATCCCTGCAAATAAGTCATTGTTTTATGCTATAATTGATTGGTCTTTGAAGCATATATGCGAAAATTAAGCTACATAAAGAAGAGAAGTATGTTTGGTTTTAGTATATGCTTTGTAAGTAAAGTGTTACTCTCTGTTCTTTCTCTTGACAATAAGACTGGTATACCCATGGTGTAAATCAGGCCTTAGATACTTTTAAGTTGATACTGCGAACGGGAAATCTAAGGAGTCCTATTAAATGTAAGCTTTTGACAAAAATTTACACTAGCAGTTCATCAACTATACGAATGTCTTGAAGTAGATGCTTGCATTATGAAATCCCGAGGTATAATTTATATAAGTTTGAGTAAAAAATTAACGTTTCAGTTGTTATATGAAGATCATCATTATATGGTGGCACTTCATACATAACAAGAAAGAAGGTCATGACCAAAGTTTTATGCTAGACCATCCAAAATGAATGCATTGTCAAAGACTCGAAACCAATAAGCTTGCACACAATAAGCGGTTACACGTGCGCAACAAAAAAAGAAATATCTTTAAATACCATCAGTTTACCACGAATATTCAATAAGTACGAACTCAAGAACTAATAAAGTACTGTAGCATAATAGCAGCTGTCACATTAACTGCCTGAAAACTTCAGGTAATTATTCAGAAGCAGGAGGATCATGAGCAGTAGTGGTGTATATACTTTATGATGTGATGAGGTTGGACTTACCTTTTGGAAAGGTACGTTTGATTCGGGACAGTTTGTCAACTTTATCATGTAGAGATGAACAACGTTAGAAGTTCTAGAGTCTAAAAAAAACCTTCTGACGTTCAAGTGAGTTACAAGCGTATTTATGATTCGCCGTTAAGTTTTTTAAAATTTTACAGAAAACACGTCTCTTTCTCCGAATGTAATGTAGTTCTAGAAGAATGTTTTTTTTGACTCTATCTCAACGTCAACATGAACCCTCTCTTTATGTTGGGCAATATTTATTCCTTTTGTACCTTTTGGTCGGCCAATGTATGTGTGAGACTGTTGGGTGCCGCCACGTGTTATATCCTACTTATGCATGACTGCCAAGTGGTGCCGCATGGCGAAGCTGCTGGCGTGGCACGAGTTGCCTGGGCCGAGCTGCGGTGGCTTGATTTAGTTTATGTGTACTCGCCGGTGGGGCTGAACTGATGATCCTGACTGACCTGTCACCTGCAGCTGAGGTGCAAGTACGTGACCGAGGTGAAAACCGTGGCCGAGGTGGTTAACTTTGATGCAAGTTTCTGAGGATGACGAATTGAAGTCGACCTGACAGTCATGGCTAACCTGACTATAGTATCGGCGTTGAAGGAGCGTCTTTTGTCGCTTGGACATAACTGACGTAACTGTGTATTTAGCTGATGTGAATCCGGGATGACATGCGCTCATGTATGGTTATATAGTGTTAACTGCAGAGAGTCGAGTTGGTTGTAACTTTCAAACTATGTTGTTTTGTCCTCGTCGCCGTCCCAATTGGCTCTCAAGACTTGGTGCAAATCAAAGCTGCTGTTGTAAACGAACTTTTTAGTCCAATCACGCGAATAATAGCACTCGTTCAGCTCAATATCTTGCTCATGAAACTTCCTTACTACCTCAAGCATTTCGTCTAACACATGGCCTGCAATTCCATGATTGACAAGCTGGCGAAGTCCGGACTCTCTTGAAGCATACTTCAATTCATCAAGGATCTTACTTCGTTTACCTGCACCTTCCTCCAATCCCAGGAGATCTATGACAGGAATGGAGGTATATGATATGTAGGATAATGTATTTCATTAGTTTTATCTTCTTGAAAGATCTCAGGGATTTTTGTGATCCCAGCATCAATTAGGCCCTTTGGCCTTTGAATCATCAAAACCTTGAATCTCAAATTTTTGATCATATTTAGGCGTGCTTTCTTTATGTGATTTGATACCAGTGGAGAGGACCATTTTCTCTTCTGCAAGGAAATATCTTAAAGATCTCCTGGCGGACGGCTTGGTTGGATCGAAAATGCCAAAATGGCGGAGCCGTCTTCTGTGACATTGCAGCACAAGCCTCTGACTCATATCATGTTGGATAATTTCCTTAATGTACTAGGATTATGAATCTCCTAAATTGTAGGAGTTTAAGTTTTAGTATATTTCCTGATGTTTATCTAATCCTATTAGGTTTTGGTTTTGTTTAGACAAGTTGTGTCTATATATAGGGTCAGCCGACCATAGTAGATGGTGCGCCAAGAGTGCCAGCGCCAAGGGTGCCAAATACCAATCCCAGGTAGGGTGATTGTTGAGTCAATGCCGGGTAGGGTCATTGACAAAGGCGGCGAGTGTTGTTCGGTTTTGAGTTATTTTCTGAATATCAATAAAGTGTGTTGTGCTTTATATGCGTTGTGTTCTTGAATCCATTGTTGTTACTTCAATTGGTATCAGAGTCAAGGTTGTTTGAAGAGGGAGGAGCCACTGTGGTAGGATTGCCGTGTTAGGGTTGATCCCGGGAGGAGGCTATCGTGTTCTTCGTATCAACAGGGGCCAGATTCATCGCGTGTTCATTGAAGACTTGTGAGTCTTCAACACAACCAAAAAAAATAAAAATAAAAATCGCCCAGGGCCGAAAGGTAGGCGGCCGAAAGTTTACAACAGAAAGTTGTAATAAACAAATCCTTGGAAGAGTTGGTAACATGGACATATTAACAAACCCATTGGCGCGGGCGTGGAAGTTGATAGGCGTTGAAGAGATCCCTAGTTTACATTCGAAAATTAAGGAGGAGAATGTTGGATAATTTCTTTAATGTACTAGGATTATGAATCTCCTAAATTGTAGGAGTTTAAGTTTTAGTATATTTCCTGATGTTTATCTAATCCTATTAGGTTTTGGTTTTGTTTAGACAAGTTGTGTCTATATATAGGGTCAGCCGGCCATAGTAGATGGTGCGCCAAGAGTGCCAGCGCCAAGGGTGCCAAATACCAATCCCGGGTAGGGTGATTGGTGAGTCAATGCCGAGTAGGGTCATTGACAAATGGCGGCGAGTGTTGTTCGATTTTGAGTTATTTTCCGAATATTAATAAAATGATTTGTGCTTTATTTGTGTGTTGTGTTTTTGAATCTGTTTTTATTTCAATTGGTATCAGAGCAATCTTTATTACTTCATATCAAATGTCTAACCAATAGAGCGCACATTTACACAATTGAAACAAAGCTAGCCTGTCAACTCTTTAAGCAAGGACAATCAACCAGATCTTGGATCATGATGCCAAATTTTAAATTGGCATACCTCACAGAAGAAATTAACAACGTCATCGCTTATACTGAGTAGAGCGCCTTTTTCTTTTAATTCTGTAATGCACATACAAAATTTCCCTGAGAGCTATCATGAGCTTCTGGAAATAAGTAAAGCAGCTATCCTATGAGCATCTTCTGCATGGTCAGGCTAATTTATAGTTGAATGCCATTACATTAGCGTGGAAATGTAGCAGGCATATAATTGTTCCAGATTTTATGTACATACATGGAACCAAAACAAACAAACAAAGGTTGTCCTTTTGCAAGATAATCGGCCTTTTTCTATTTTATCTTACAACGGTCCCTTGTGTAATAGTCGACTCACTAAATTGGATGAAGTACCAGTCGATCAAGATAGTTTGACGCAATTATTATCATGGATCATCGTGAAACAAACTCTGTGTGTTTCTAACACATGGATATAGCTGCATACATCCGACCTCCATACACCGACATCTAAAGTAGCGTGGTAATGTTGTTGTTGTTAGCTGATGATGTTAGCAAATAAGGGCTCATTTACCTTCTGTGTATTTCCCTTTCCTTCTTTTGTCCGCAGTTATGATCTTTTTCGTTTCCTTCTCTATAACATTTGCTAACTGAAGAATGGAGCTAGGTACAGGAAATACTTTTGATTATGCAGCTGAAGAGCAAACGTTGAGTTCTTGCAAATTCCAAGGAGTGATTGGCCATGATATGAAATTTAGATCTTGGATCGGTACTTAACTTCAAGCAGATGTGCATGGCGAGAGAAAAGCGTTGGGTCAAAAAAACCGCGAGCAGAGGTTTTCATAGTCTGTCGTAGATTCCATGCTCACTGCACACATGTTAAGTTAGCAGACTGTTGTTTGCAAACTGGAGTATATTTAGTCAGGCTTTTACTCACCTCAGGCTCTTGCCTGTGCTTCTCGTAATATGAAGTAAACAGTCGATTTACACCATACTTGACGCAATTTCGTTATGGGTTATCCGAAAACGTGTTTCCAACACATATGTAAGATTGCGTACATCCGATCTTTCTTTACACTATCATAGATAGGAGCCTCCACAATAGGAAAATGTTGTTGTATGTAATTGGAGACCTTTTGTTGTAAACTTTCTGCTGAATGAATTTTTTGATAACATATCCATTGCTTCATTGCCCGTGATTATGGAACACACCACTTTGAAAATATAGCATGTTTGTACATTCCATGGGCTTTGCATCCCCTCTGAGTTCTATACAAGATTGCAACCGTGGATCGCACTGTTGTGGCTCTATGTGTATGGAAGATGGATATTTAGAAATCTTCTATACTTTCTTTATTTTTGAAAAGCATTTTAATTTCATTTTTAGAATCAATTGATGACTATTATCTATTCTAACTTTTATTCCAAACAACTGAGTTTACCACCAAATTCATACCGGATACTGATTCCGGTATCTATCGTTCCAACATAGTTAGTCTTACTATCAATAATCGCTTCACAGAGACAAACACACATTATGTGTTTAGCGAGACATATGATCTTTATAACGCTCTTCTGAATTATTAAAATTACATGGCGTATAAACCAAATCCATCCCTTCAAGATGAAATGGAGCTTAGAGCTTGAAATGAGAAAGAGCAGAAGTTCCATCCAGCCCTTTGTTGTTAAAGAAGCTTACGTAATTCAACACAGTAGTTTCCTTGTACTTGGGAGGATTCTCATCCTTCAGTAGCTCCTGAATTGGCCCATATACCTTAGCCGATTCCGAGGTATCAGTATGTCTGAAAAAGGATGCCACCGATACTCTTGGACCAATATCATTTGCCAATACTCTATGCTCTACACTTACAAACTTGTCATTTGATATAAGCTGCAAATGAAAATAATAATTATAAATAGATGCGATTAATTAGCCACCGATTAAATCAGAAGTTACCAATGAGACGGTATTGGGAATCACAATATAATGTTTATAGAAATGTGTATAGCTAGATAGTATTAACTTGCCTGGAGGAGATCTCCAACATTGATTATCAAAGATCCATCAACAGGAGGGACATCAATCCACTGGTTCTGATGGAGAACTTGAAGTCCTCCAATATGATCTTGCAATAGCACAGTTAAGAAAGTAGAATCAGCATGCTTGCTGGTACCCATGGTTAGCTCAGGTTGTGGGCAAGCCGGGTAATAATGGCACAGCTGAGCCATCCCTTCACTACAACCAATTTTGTTTAGGTGGTCTGGATCTAGTCCCGTTGCCTCTGACAAAATCTTGAATAAAGAAGATCCCAATTTTTCCACTTGCTTTGAGTACTCCATCAAAATGTCCCTTTTGAAATCGAAATGCCACATCAAACATAATTCAAAGGTAAAGAAATGGTTCTTGATTTTTATAACCAAGGTAAGACCCATCTAAAAGAATCATCTTTCAGACTAAACCACTCAAAATTATTTTTCAAATAGAATAATTGTTCGAAAATAAAAGTACCTAAAGACAATAGGCAGTTCCTCTGGGATAGGAGGACTGGGAGCCACAACAGTATAAAGGGTATCCCTCCAATTGGCATATGGTGCACTAAATAAATCAAAATTGCTGTTGTAGATAACTCTCTTACTTGTATCTCTGGTATACCATTTTTTCCTGACCTCAACTTCTTGATTAAAGAATCTATGAACCCCATGGATCATTTCATCCAACATACTTTGTGGGATCCCATGATTCATCACTTGGAAGAAACCCCATGTTTCGGATGCTTCTTTGACCATGTGGACGATCTGTTTGTGCAAGATTGGTGATTTATCCAAGCCATCAAGGTCAATTAAAGGGAAGATGAATCTTGATTCATTTGATTGGGTTTGGGATTTCTTGGGAAAGTTGTCTGGAGGATGGATGAATATCCTAGGAATTTTGGTTATGCCGGAATCGACTAGGCCTCTTACACCTGCCTTAGTTCCATCAAAGGCTATGAGCTCTTTAGTTCGATCATAGTTTTCTGGCTGAGGAAATTCCATTGCTTTTCTGAATGCTCTGGAAGATGGAATGATTAGACAAGAAAGTAATATCAGATGAAAGAAGGACATTGTTCTGTCTTGCACATCAACAATCATTCTTTTAGAGTAAAAGGGCATATCATGGTCCTGAGAGTCCCGATCGTCTCAGCTTTAAGGAAGCATCGCAAAAGATGTAAATCAGGAGTTCAACGGTCTCACATATTAGGTGAGGACTTATGCAGTAATTCACACAAGATGTCTATATGCAAAATAGGCTTTCGGCCTAGCATCAGTGAACAGCCACACTGTGCGTGTCTCTGAAATCGAACACTTGACCTTTTGAAGCAAATTCTAATTACCAACTGAGCTATGACCTGGTGCTCAACAATGCTTCTTTATGTGTACGTTTGACAAAAAAAAATTGTGTTAATTAATTAATTTCTGTCCGTTTTCTACTTTCAAGCGCATGTACTTTGAACATGGATATATGTTGTCAAGAGGGACACAACAATTTAGTCAATCAAAGACCACGCAAAGTATGACTATATACTTAAATAGTGAAATATATTTATGAACGTTTTATCTTGTGTTAGATTGCATTTTACTCAAACAGAAACTAAGAATGGATCAAATGTTTTTTTAACCAAATGTTTAAACTAATTAAGATTCAACCAAATTTTGAATTCATATTAGAAACGAAATAAGATATGCAGACTCGTGCAATACTCGGGGTATTAAAAAAAAGACAGAAATAAGTACACATATATGACTTGTGTTTGTAAACAAGTATATTTGATACCTATACTAAATGATTAAAAAGAACAGCTTATACTAATCAATTTCAATATAAATATTACAGATATTTTCTAAAGAAATCAATCATATAAGTGAAGTAAACAACGCCCCCTCTGATACCAATTGAAGTAAAAACGGATTCAAAACACAACGCGTGAAAGCACAACACACTTTTATTAACGTTCGGAAAATAACTCAAAACCGAACTACCACTCGCCGCCGCTACAACGGTTCGACCGACTCCTTTAAATAGACTCAACTAGCCTAGACAAAACCTTAACCTAATAGGAAAACCAATAACACTTAAAGGAAATATACCAAATTAAAAACTCCTACAAACTAGGAGACTTCCTTATCCTATTCACGTAAGGAAATTAACCAACATTCTCCCCTTTAATTTCCGAATGTACCCTCGGAACTTCTTCGATGCCACTTCAAACTTCACATCTCCTTGAACCTTACGCGCACCAACGGTTTAGTGAGGACGTCCGCCTTTTGCTTGTCACCACGAACGTGCTTCTGCAATACCTTTGACATTTTCAGCATTTCTTCAGCCTCATCAGTCCGCCCTTGCTGCCTTAGTGTACGAGACTTCCTTTTATACTTGAGCCTGAATATCTTGTCCTCGACTATCTTCTGCTTCTTAGCCCTATCCGTATTTTGCTTCGGAGGCTTCTTTTCTTTTGTCTCTGATGTGTCAGCCTTGGCTGTTCTGCCAATGTCTGAGTGCTGGCGTTTCGGGCTCGGCCTGGGCAAAGCTGGCACCTCTGCGCTTGTGCTCGGCTGAGGTTGACCAATGTGAGCCAGCCTGGTACCTTCAACATCCATCTTAGCTTGAAGACACATCTGGACACCCGGCTTTATACAGATCTTGTACAGCCGATTCGGACTCCTTTGAACTTTCATCAACAAACGGCCGCCCCTATCATACATCATCAAGTGCTCACCCTTCAATCTCACCTCACAACCACCCTCTGTGGCTTGTCCAAGGCTGAGTATGTTGCTCCTTAACTCTGGTATATAATAGACCTCGGTAAGCAGCTTTTGTTCCCCTGTCTTGCCTTGAAGAAGTACCGTTCCTTTGCCTTTAATTTCAACGCAAGATCCATCTCCAAATCTTACTTTGCCTTTAACATTTTCATTCAACTTGGAGAAGTAAGATTTATTTCCTGACATATGATTGCTCGCACCATTATCCAGATACCATATATGATCTTCCATAGGCTCAGAAGTCAATTTACTCGGCATCAGGCTCCTTTCATTCAAGCACACTTCTTGAGGTACGTAACCAACACCTTCGTGGACAAACACCGTTTCATCTACATCATGCTCATCAACGATAAATGCCTCATCCGTTTTCGTTTTTCTCTCGGGACACTTGCTTGCAATGTGTCCGGGCTTGTCGCAACGAAAACATATTAACTTCTCGGGACAATTGCTTGCAAAGTGTCCGGGCTTGTCGCAACTAAAACATATTAACTTCGAGCGATCCTTCCTCGTCTCTCGGCCTCGGCCTTTTCCACGCGAGTCGCGGCCTCTACCTCTCTGATCCAAAAATCCCTTCTTTTGTTGATCGGAAGAAGATGAATATAACAAAGTACTGTCTGATGTAGTATTGAAACTTTCTTCGTTAATTCGTTCTTCGTACGCTTTCAAGCGACCAACAACATCTTCGAAATCGATCTTGTTCAAATCCAACACTTGTTCTAGTGACGCAACAATATGTATGTACTTCGATCTCGGCAAACCATTAAGGAATTTCTTGACCATCTTGGAGTCATCTAGGGGCTGCCCAAGGGAGGCCGACTTTGCCGAGATTTCGGACAACTTTCCGGCATAAGCATCGATAGAATCCGTTTCCGCCATCTTCAGTCTATCAAATTCGGCAGCTAGAGTTTGGAGACGTGCCTCTCGAACTCTATCCGCCCCAAGATAGCGAGTCTTGATGGTATCCCAAATCGCTTTTGAGGTTTCTTGATTACCAACTTGCAAGATCAAATTCTCGGGGATCGCTTGAAACAAGAGGGCAATCGCTATATTATTCTTTTCAGCATCATCCGAACCTGGATCAATCGTATCCCACACCTTGTGAACTCTTAGAACAATCTTCATTCGCATAGCCCACACGGTATAATTGGTCGGAGAAAGCATCGGGCACTGTACGGCAGTCAATCCAACCTCTCTCACACGCGGTTGACTTGCCGTACTCACGGGTCTTGCGCTACTTTCACTGATTTCACTCATTGTGGTTGAATCCTTTCAAGAACTCGTTGATCAAAAACCCCTGTTTGACCCCTGCTGGCCGTATACCCTTCGGCCTTCCTGGAAAGATTTAACTTTTTTCAATTTTGAAAGGCCATTCCTTCGGCCTTCAATTTTTTGTAAAATTTTGATTTTTAAATGGCCTGCTGCTCCTTTCAAAATTTTAAGTCTCCTTTTTTCAAATTTCCATTATACCACGGCACCAACAGCTCTTTTCCACCAATTTGCTGAGGAACGAAAAATTGATGTCGTTTGTGACTGTTCCAAACACGCGGCTTTCACTAAGTAGCGTGAGGATTCAATATACTCTTTGTGACATCACCGACACCTTCTCCTACATGGAAAGCTTCCTGCTAAACGGACACACTCCTCCCGCACCTTGATTTAAAGCTCTCCTTGCAACGCCCACGTCTTGCAACAGCGGTTCAACAACACGCTACCTCCTCACGGGATCAACCCTAACGCGGCAACCCTCCACGGTGGCTCCTCCCTCTTCGAACAACCTCGGCTCTGATACCAATTGAAGTAAACAACGCCCGCTCTGATACCAATTGAAGTAAAAACGGATTCAAAACACAACGCGTGAAAGCACAACACACTTTTATTAACGTTCGGAAAATAACTCAAAACCGAACTACCACTCGCCGCCGCTACAACGGTTCGGCCGACTCCTTTAAATAGACTCAACTAGCCTAGACAAAACCTTAACCTAATAGAAAAACCAATAACACTTAAAGGAAATATACCAAATTAAAAACTCCTACAAACTAGGAGACTACCTTATCCTATTCACGTAAGGAAATTAACCAACAATAAGACTCTTCTTTAGTGTGTAACAGTAAAGAATTTTGTCTTCACTATTACAGAGAAGCAACTTTTCAGATATAGTGTTTCATGAGGAGATATTATTAACACAATCTAGCTTTAGATATTTATATTTGCTCTTATGTGTTGTAGCATCTTTCTATTATTTTAATATGTAAATAAATGCTAAAGAATATTTATTTGTTTCTTATACAATAATTAAGCGCACTGCAGACTTTTTGTGTGTGGGTGTGTGGAAGGAAACGCAAATCTGTTAAAGATACACTCTTCTTTGATTTTACAATATGATATAATAGAACAAAATGACTTACTAAATTAGCTACGCTTCTTATATTATGAAGTAACAGTTGATCGATACAGTTTGATACAATTTTTGTTGTGGATTATCGAAAAAACAACATATATATGTTTCTAACACATATATAGTTGCATATATATGATCTTTCCTAATGTGTCAATGTAGTTGTTAATCTAAGAAATGGTGTTGGCACCAAAGGCAAATTTGTGACGGTACAAGTTCCACGTGCATGCATTAAAGCTGTTCAACTTGTGTACGAGACTTGCAACCAATCAACGAGAAAAATGAACCAAAACAAACCAAACTACTCCGAGAAGAAAATGCCAAAATGAACACGTAAAGAAATGTCAAGAAAAGCACTCTTCATCTACAAAAAAGACTGGAGCAAGTTATGATGTAGTCTATAACGTAAACTGAAGGAATACAATTTCCGCTTTGTCCCAACTAAGCAACTGGCATTGCCATTTGAGTATATATATCTTATGCTGACCAAAACTCGAAACCAAAAAGGCCGCTTCTCAGACTGTTTTAGTTTTAGGAGCCTTCTTCTTTGAGGACCTCCTTGGCATGGAGTTTTTCATGCCGATGAAGAAGAGCAGTGCACCAAACATGGCCAAATTCTGCGTCCAAAATGTATATCCATTAATACATGGTACTCAACCTAATGAATCTTATTCAACATGGCCTAGTAGAAACCTACTACAACATGAAAACTGATCGCTCAACGGTTAACCACTAACCTGGGTGAACTTGACAAACAGCAGTACAAATTCCTTGTGATCTGCTTCATAATTGTAAAAATCATACAAGATAGGGGTAGTGATTGCCTGGTGCAAAAGCTGCAAGACGACAAATGCATAAAAGGATATAGCAAGTACAATGGACTTTAGATGTAATTCATTACTAAAGCATTATACACTAATTTGGATACCAGAAGAAATGCGCCAAGGGAACTGCCCAAGACAACAAAAGGCTTCCAGACACCTTCAGAATAATCGCTCCTAGAACTAAGTGCTTCATCTGTGAAATTATGCTTTTAGTATGGATAGACGAGAAGGAAATAGCTTCTCAGCTGAAAAGTAAAATTAAGCACCACTTACCTCTACATGGGGGACTTCCCAACTTGTTTGGGTTGTGATATGCTTTGAAAAAGCCTTGAACTTAGGCCCCAATGATTTTGCAGCTGACCCACCATCAACTCCAAAATCAGTGAATCTGTTCACGACGAGAGTCAAAGGACAGAAAAATCAAAAGTCCAGTGTAAGCAGTGAGTAATGCCTACCAGGGGGAAAATGGTTGCATTCCCACAACGACAAATCAACACTATGAAACTTAAGTTCTTTCCATTTCAGATGCTTTACAAACCAAAAGCAAAAATAGATAGATAATAGATCAATTATAAATCTAAATACTGTTCATGTCTGAAAGAATATACAAAGTCCACTAAATCAACGACAGGTACAAACAGTAACAGCTTAACAGAAAGGTAACACAAAAGGTTATGGATTGCGAAACAATAGAAATTTAAGAAAAGAAAAAAGAAAAAAGAAAGAAAGGAGAGATCATTCAGGCTCCAAACGACAAGGCTTAATTTGAACAGGCATGACAGGCCGTTTCTAAGAATAGTTAATCTACTCAAGGATAGAGGAATACTAGTGCCATTGGATGATAAAGGATATACCACAATAAGATAAGGAAGACCTTATCATGTATCAGGTCAAGGATTTTAGAAATATCTGCATGATAACACGAGTTTAGTCATCAGTAGATTAAGTAGTTCTTAAAACAATTACTTGCCGCAGTTTTAGCAAGCCCCCCCTCCTAATTTCAACTAGTAGCTTTCTGACCTGCCTCATTAAACTAGCCCTTAAATTGTGCCTGCACTACATATTGCAATTTGAAAGTATATACTCAGTGCGAAAAGAAATACTCGGCTTTTATTGTACTTCACCTCGTATTAAAGGTTTAGAATTTAAAGCAGACAACTAATCACTGTCTTATGACATACCATTCCTTTTCAATTTGACTTGTGCTAAACCAAACTTTCTTCATTCTGGACAAGTAAATCAACGAACACACTATATCCAGCAAAAGTAGCTACATTTACATAAAAACAATTGCAGATCAACTTAACCAATCGAATTACACATAAAGACTCCCCGAATAATGTACCCTCAAGAAAAGCTAACCAGTCGACTAAAATAAGTGAAAGGTCCAGCAAAAAAAGAGGGAAAAACGAAAAGCGAAAAAAAGAAGACACGACTTAAAAGGGGGAAAAAGCGCCAACTAAGCAAGCAAAAAAAACATCATAATGGTTGTGTATTATTAACCACACAGTAAACTGATACAGAACGATATGAAAGGGCCCATTCCAGAAACAAACAGGAAACTTTCTTACTTTAATAGTTATAAAGACAACTCATGTAAAAGATATATAAAACCAGTACGAATCCCAGACGATATTTAGGTTATTGGTATGTGCAGAAGTTATTTAAGTAGCAATTAGACTATTCCAGCCTATCACAATGCAGAAAAATTACACATACAAGTGTCATATAGAAATATGCCATTTGAAACTTCTAACTATGACAAATAATGCCTAAAGATCCTTTGTATACTATACAAAACCAAAATGAACTTCATACCAAACTTTTTCATGGATATTAATTAAACTGAGCATCACCCAATAGTGAAGCATACGAAAGGAGACTATCATATCATTGAGTTGCGCAGATCTAAGAAAGATCAATCCCTTACAAAATAAACTTAATAAGGCTAACAACAAATGATCCAAGATGCAGTAGTCCACATTGCCACTGCTCACACCTCTCGAAAACAATCAATAAAGATACATTATTTTCTTTTTAAACTATGATATTAATACACAAGCATCTCAGCCCAATATATTATTTCTCACTAGGCACAAAAAGATAACAACTTTGATAAGCCCGGTTTTCAAATCAAAAGTGAAAGGCAAAAACCAAATTTTAAATTAATAGTATAAACTAGCCTTAGCATCCAAGCAAGAATCTTCACTACTGAACCCAAAAGGGCCAAAACCACAACACCTCCAAATCCAAAAAAATGTAGTGAAACTCCAAATTAACAACCTAAAAGATCGAAGCACGAGTCCAAAAACCTAGCAAGAAACAAAATTCCCGATAAACAACAATAATACAAGACGAGAGGAAAATAATCGATTGAAATTCAAGAAAATCGATTTGCAGTAAGAGAAAAGCATAGAGCAATCAGAAAAGGGAGTGGAGTGGGGTGAAAATTAATGGCAGATCTGAAAAGGGATACTAAAGGGTGAAAAGATGATTACTCTTGGTAAGCAGAGAGAACGAAAACTGTAACAAAAAGCAGTCTGCCGATGAATGAAAGCACATCCATTGTTAAACTTCTGAGTTTCCTTCTTCCGCTTCACGTTTCTTGTGTCTCCAGAAACAAGGAGCAGAGGTCACGGATTCAAAAATTTAGGTGCTGAGAGAGAAAGAGACTTTGAAATGTAATTGACGGGGGTCAATATATAGCTGTAAGTTGTAATGATCCATTTCTTTTTTCCTTTTTTAAATCTTTTATTTCCTCTTTTCCTTTTTGGTTTGGTGTGCTTGGGGTGGGGTGGAATTTTAAACTTTGAAGGGGACGATTTGCAATTAGGGCGAAATGTTTGGGTCATTTAACAGAGTCGGATGTCTCAGTGTAATCAAACTCTCCATCTTTTTGAATGGAGGTATTGTTTGCTTTCGGCTCGGTCGCTTACCCTCTCTAGATCCTAGCGATAGCTTTTGCTGTCGTTGGAATATACTGGTATGATTGTTGTTGTCGCTTGGACCATTTAACCCTTGTTCAATCAATATATATATACACACATATGTAACTGAATAAATATCTTTATATGTTTATGTGTTACCTTTTTTTCACATATAAATTACAATATCGCATATACTCATTTATGCAAGATGTCAATGATAAAGAACATCTTTTTTATAAATACATTTTTTTCATAAACCTTTTTATTTGATCAATAATAATCTCTACATAAATCATTTATGTAAAAATGCGATGGTGGGTACTTATTAAAAAAAGATTGCATTCATCATTGGCCTTATGCAAAAATATGTATAATATTATTTATTTCTATAAAAATATTTTATTCGTTTCTTTTTGCAGGTATATATCTATATATGTGTATCTGTATGTATAACAAATTTTGAAATGGTACATAATAAACTACTAGAGTAGTTGTTCTGTAACTCGGAAGTAATAGACATGCGAGATGGTGTCTTTTATATTAAAGATAACCAATAATAAGTTGTTCATTGGAATATCCTAATCAGTTGCAAAATTTTCCTTTCGACCTCATGACATGTTATTCTTCTCATTATACGTCCTTCTTTCGCTGCATTTTTTTATTACATATAACTACTGATATTATTTAAAATTATTTTTGGCCCACAATATTTATGTACATATGCCATTGTTTTTGGATCCTTTGGTTGCTTGTGTGTTTAATCTAAACTCATTATTTTTACTCCTTTGCAGTTCCACGAGCCAAAGGAAAGTGGTAATATGGAGATGTAGCTCATACACACACTATATATGTCTATATATATATAATTATATTATATCATATGAATATTATATAGTATATATTATATTTATATTTACTTTATTTTTCATATACTAAATATATATATATATCTCTTTATGGATATCAATACATATAGATTTATTTATAGGTGATATATATACAATATTATTTCATTTATATGAACTAAACTAAATATATATTATATATATAGATATTCGATATTGCATATCTTTTTTTAAGACATTCGCATTTTATTCCTGAATGGAGTGGGGAATGTGGGATACGAGTTAAAAGCATACACTGGTCTTTTTATAAACCAATAGGATATATTTCTCTGACATCACCTCATGGCACTTCGTACATCTGACAGTATGTGCATCCCCATAAGTACATGCATTTTATGACAAAGGCAGCCCCTCCATACGAATTAGGACAAAGATGAAATCTCTCTTCCCGGATTCTTTACCGCCCAAGCCTCAGGAGCATCGTGAATGATGTAAATCAGGAGTCCAACAGCTTTTTAGGTTGGGTGAGGATTTACGCAATGACCCACACAAGGTATCCCGGTAAGCTAGGCCGAAGTGTAAATCAGGAGCCCAGCGGCCTTATAGATTGGGTGAGGACTTACGTAGTGACCCACACAATGTGCCCCCAGATTAGGGCTTCGGCCTAGCAGCAGTGGAGCACCACACTATGGGTGTCCCTAGATTCGAATTCTTAACCTCTTGGAGTAAATCTAAATCCAAGTACCAACTGGACTATGTAATGTGCCGTCCATACGAATTCTTATTATACGATATATATAAATCATCAATCGCTGAATCATCATCATCCTTACCCAGTATATCCCACTTACAGCAAAAGCTATCGTTAGGGTCTGGGGAGGGTAAGTGGTATAAATAGTTATTTGATTAACTAAGTTTACCTTTGATTAGTTAATTAAAAATTAAGTTATTTGAGACGGCTGGATTACATATTTAACGCCACCTAATGATCTAACACCATACCAATAGCATCGTTAAATCCCAATATAGGACAACATTAGGCCCAAAAATATCTAAATATTTTATTTTGGGCAAACTCTTCTATATTGACTTTGTTTCTCATATCATTGGTATCATAAATTTTATACCATCACAAAAGAGACAAATGATGTAATACACAATATTTGAACCCAAGATTGGTTAGGCTTCAAATTTATTATTATGTTTTCATTTGAATGATTTAGCAGCTACTGTTTTTAATTATGAATATTGTAAAGACCTATACATATCTCACATTAGAAATAATGGAGATAATGTATAAGTATAGTATTAATGCTAAATGTGAGGTATCAAGTGTAGAATTGCTTGCGTTTGCTGGGTAAGTCAAGATCGTTGCAATATAGCACCTAGAGTTGACATGGCGCAATACCTTGGATGGCATATGAGGACGCCATTAATAGAGGTTCATTTTCATATACTTCAATTGGATGTTTACAATCAACTTACGTTTTATATATGACTGATAATAGAACCGAAGATGCATCTATAAAAAGAAATAATTATCTACTAAGACATAGGAAAAATGAAAATAGTAACTCGAAATGTATTAACAATTTTTTCCTGTATCTTTTACAGATATCAAATTAATCATAGGATGAATCTTTTACATCTACCAATTTAGATTGATGACTATCCATTCATGTGTTACACATGATATATTACTGTCAATTATGTGAGACTAAGTATTTTTTATAATAAGAAGATTTTTGGTTCAAAGTAAATCATCCGAAGATGCGGCATTACATTTTGAGGGAAGCTTTTCAATCCACTCAAGTTTAGAATCAAGTCTAGACCATGTCGTGCCAAGAGATGAGCGGGCACTGTTAGCCCAAAATAAATACGGAAGCAAATAAAGTTACCTCCGGCCATTGTCGTTTGTAGAAGCCTTCTTCGTGTTGATGTAGTCCTTAGAGTAGTCTTCTAGCCTTGTTCCTCTTGGCTTGAATGAGATGGTTTGATGGACAACCATAGGCTCTTATTTATAGGCTAGGCTAGGGACCCCTTAATCCTGTCTTGATTAGAGTCCGTACCATCACAAACTCTACTGTATGGTGATAATCCCTTACCACCAAGGAGTTGTAGTCAAATACAAGTCTAGGAGATAAGATGACATGGTGATCCACACTATATGTGATTTAAATTAATAAATCACGGGATAAATCTTAAAGATAAACATTACGTCTAATATTTATCCAACATTCTCCCACTTGGATCAAATGTCAACACTAGACAACGCTACACAAGTGACTAAGTAACTTGGCCAAAACAAAAATGTCACTCGAACAACTTGACTACCTCGATCGAAAATATAACACATACGAATCAAGGCGGTTGCGCTCTTAGATTAAACAACGAGCACTCCCTTCCAAGTATTACCATGCATTATACAAACAATCAAACAAAATGAACGACTTATTATAAATCATCTCAATGGGTCCTCGTGTATGGATCAAACAGATCCTAACTTAGATTGCGCAAATAAAATAAACAAATGTCAAACGAATGTCTAGACAATAAGATCAAAAATACAAAATCAAGGAGAACCACGTAGTCCCATATTGGCAACATGATCCCCAAATACTTGTATCGGTAAACCTTTCGTCATGGGATCAGCCAACATTGACTCCGTACTTATGTGTTCAATCTTTACATCTCCCTTGCTACTATGATCTCTGACCTTCAGATACTTTATGTCGATATGCTTGCTGCGACTCCCACTCTTATTGTTTTTCGCAAAGAACACTGCCGCTTTGTTATCGCAGAAAATCTTAATTGGTCTCTCAACACTATCGACAACTTTAAGACCACTGATGAAGTATTTCATCCAAAGAGCCTGTGAAGTAGCTTCATAGCACGCAATAAACTCAGCCTCCATAGTGGACGAAGCAATAATGGTTTGCTTCTTACTTCTCCAAGATACTGCTCCTCCAGCAAGAAGAAAAATGTATCCAGAAGTAGACTTGCTTGTATCCACACAGCCTGAGTAATCAGAATCAGAATATCCCAAAACCTCCAGAATCTCTGATCGTCTGTATGTCAACTTGTATTCTTTGGTTCCTTGTAAGTATCTTAAGACCCTCTTCGCGGCTTGCCAATGAGCAATACCAGGGTCACTCAAATATCTGCCAAGTACTCCGACTGCAAATGAGAGATCCGGTCTGGTACAGACCAGTGCATACATAAGACTCCCAATGAGTGATGCGTATGGCTTGTCTTTCATCTCATCTTTCTCTAATGCATTCTTCGAACACTGGTCTAAGCTGAACTTGTCTCCTTTAGCTATAGGTGCCGCCGTGGGCTTACACTTTTGCATGCCAAATTTCTCAAGTACTTTGTTAATGTAGGCTTTCTGAGAGAGACCAAGTATTTTACTTGCTCTATCTCTGTGAATCTCTATGCCAAGGACATAAGAAGCTTCACCCATATCCTTCATATCAAAGTTCAAAGTGAGAAATTGTTTAGTCTCACATAATAACCCAAGATCACTGCTTGCCAGGAGAATATCATCCACATATAGGACCAGAAAGATATACTTGCTCCCACTCATCTTGAGGTATATACATTGATCAACAATGTTCTCAACAAAACCGAATGAAGAGACTACCTCATGAAACCTAAGGTTCCATTGACGTGAAGCTTGTTTAAGCCCATATATGGATCTATTCAATTTGCAAACTAATTGATCATTCTTGGAATCAACAAAGCCTTCTGGTTGACGCATGTATACCTCTTCATCAAGAACCCCATTAAGGAATGCTGTTTTCACGTCCATTTGATGTAACTCGAGGTCAAAATGAGCTACTAATGCCATGATGATGCGAAATGAATCCTTCTTTGAGACTGGAGAGAAGGTTTCATGGTAATCAATGCCTTCTTTCTGAGTGAATCCTTTGGCCACAAGTCTAGCTTTATATCGTTCGATATTACCAACTGAGTCTCTCTTGGTCTTAAAGACCCATTTGCATCCCACCATAGAGGCTCGGGTTGGTAATGGAACGAGTTCCCAGACCTTGTTTTTAGCCATTGATTCCATCTCTTCTTTCATGGCATTGAACCATTGTGACAATTTGTCACTTTTCATGGCTTCTGAAAACGACATAGGATCATGACATGTTCCAATGTCATAATCAGATTCTTGAAGGTATACTATGTAGTCATCAGGAATTGCTGATTTTCTAGTTCGTATGGATCTTCTCACTCCCACTGGTTCAGTAGGCGTGGGAATAATGGTCTCAATGGGTTCTTGATGCGATTCAACAATTTGAGGTTGTACAGTTTGAGGCTCTTCAACGTGTTGAATAGCATCCAAATTGTCTTTATGTAGGGGCACTGGTATGTCCCTAACTTCCTCAAATCTAAATTCACGATTTGAATCACTCCCACTGACTTCATGATCCTCTAGAAACTTAGCATTTCTTGCTTCAACCAGATATGGAGAGTGTGATGGACAGTAAAATCTGTATCCTTTTGAGTTTAGAGCATATCCAATGAAATAACCGCTCTTAGTTCTTTCATCCAGTTTCTTAATGCTAGGGTTGTACACCTTAACTTCAACTGGACAACCCCAAACGTGTAAATGTCTTAAGCTGGGTTTCCAACCATTCCACAACTCAAAAGGAGTGGTTGGGACAGCCTTTGATGGCACCCTGTTTAAGACGTACACCGCGGTTTTGAGAGCCTCACTCCAAAAGGATACAGGCAAATTCGTAGTGCTAACCATACTCCTAACCATGTCCATAAGCGTTCGATTCCTTCTTTCAGCAACACCATTCTGTTGTGGTGAGCCAGGCATGGTGTATTGTCCAACAATACCCTCCTTCCGAAGGAACTCAGCAAATGGACCAATCATTTGACCCTTTTCTGTGTAACGCCCATAATATTCACCGCCTCTATCGGATCGGACAATTTTAATTGTCTTTTCCTTTTGTTTCTCTACTTCCAATTTGAAGATTTTGAACGCATCAAGTGCTTCAGATTTATCAAATAGGAGATAAAGATACATGAATCTTGAATAATCATCTATGAATGAAATAAAATATTTCTGACCATTCAAGCACGGAATATGAAACGGACCACAGAGGTCTGTGTGTATAATTTCAAGAAGTTGTGAACTCCTTTTGGCACCCTTAACGGTCTTGTTGGTTTGCTTTCCCTTTATGCATTCCACGCAAGTACCAAAATCAGTGAAGTCCAGAGTTTGTAAAACTCCTTCATTCACTAATCTTTTCATTCGATCAATTGAGATGTGTCCCAATCGTTTGTGCCAAAGTCTTGATGAGTTTTCGTTGATAATACATCGTTTTGTTGCAGTTTCTGTCAAAAGAGTGTACTCATACATGGGATCCAACTCAAGTTGAAATAAAAAACCATTCAATTTCGCACAACCAACAATTTTATTGCCTAATGAAAGATTCATTACATTCAAATGAGTGTTTGAATCAAAACCTAAAATTGAAAGTCTTGAAAGCGAAATTAAATTTCTAGAAAAAGACGGTACATAAAAAGTGTTTTCTAAATCTAACTGAAAACCAGTCTTCAAAATGAGTCTATAGGATCCCACTCCTTCTACAGTTGAGCCCATCCGGTTTCCAGAATAGATGTTCCGCTCAGTTTCCTTTGGCTTCCTCAGGTTTAGAAAGCCCTGCAAGGTTTTCGAAATGTGAATTGTAGAACCACAATCAATCCACCATGTGTTATCAGAAACTTCAGTAAAATTAGATTCATGACACACAAATGAAAAATTACCTTTCCTTTCCAGCCATCCCTTGTATTTCAGGCAGTCTTTCTTCCAGTGTCCCTTTTTCTTGCAAAACCGGCATCTGTCTTTATTGCCAGTTTTCTTCTTAATGACACCCTTGCCTTTTAGTGCATTTGTCTTAGAATGAGTCGTAAAATGCACAGTCTCAATCGACTCATTTTTCATCCTCTCCTCCTCTTGCACACACATGGTCAGAAGTTCATTAATTGACCAATTTTCCTTATGTGTGTTGTAAGAGATCTTAAATGGACCAAAGTCCGGTGAAAGAGAGTTGAGTACAAAGTGCACAAGGAATGAGTCGGAAATTTCAACTTTAAGAGAGTTTAGTTTAGCAGCAATGTCCCTCATCTCCATGATGTGCTCACGCACACCACGGCTTCTGTCATGGGTCATGTTCGAGAGTCTTTTCATTAAAGTGTTGGCCACAGCCTTATCCGAACTTACGAATTGCTCATCGACAGCCTTCATGTAAGCTTTGACATTTTCCAATTTAGGGATAGAACCTCTAATGCTTGGACTTATGCGGGTCTTGATGAGCATCATGCTCAAGCGATTAGATCGCTCCCACTTCTCATAATTAGACACTTCCAAAGGCGTACTCGAATCCGTGGGTTTTGGTGGTTCATCCACACGGAGCGCCAGGTCTAAGTCCATGCACCCTAACGTCAAAAGGATCACTTCTTTCCATTCAGCGTAATTGTCACCAGTTAAGATCGGAGTTTTAGCAGAATCAAACATACTAATGGTGGGAACTGCATAACCAAAGAAACATACAATCATGCTATGAACATATATAACCAGAATGAATTAATCAATTAATTCAATAGTATTCTAAACCTTCCTGTGGGTAGAGGTTGCACTCATGCATAGAATATACTTAAAACGATATGAAAATCAAACAACCGAAATATTTCCGTACCTGTGGGCATAGGAAATATTATGTTTCAATTTTCTTGATTAATAAAATAACCAATTCCCTGTGGGGGCAAATTGATTACCTTATTAATCAAAACCATAGGTATGATGACATTTTATTTTCTTTATACCATATAATCTTAAGATGCTGTGGCTAATCTTAAAATTAAGAAAATAATCCTCTATATGTCATCAACATATTTATATAGTTATTCTTTAAAACAATATGAAAATTAAACAACCAAAATATTTCCGTACCTGTGGGCATAGGAAATGTTTTATGTTTAATTTTCATGATCAATAAAGCAACCACTTCCCTGTAGGGCAGAGTGATTACCTTATTAATCAAACAATAGTTGTGATGACATTTTATTTTCTTTATACCATATAATTTTAAGATGCTGTGGCTAATCTTAAAATTAAGAAAATAATTCTTTATATGTCATCAACTTCAAAACCATTTATATGACATCAACAAAAGATGAAATCATAATGAAAATGTGAAGTGAACCGATTCGGCAATACCCCAGGAAAGATCATGAATCAATTTCCTAGACAGGTATTACCATTCCACGTAAAGTCCCAGGCCGTGCGGTGGGGTCACAACGGTCCCGCTTAAGTACCGACTTTCTAGACAGAAATTACGTGTACGGTGTATTTATCACACTTTCAATAGTTCACCCCTTGTATTTGCCACACAATTTTCTCAAAATATTTTTTTTTATTTTTATTTTTTTTTTCGATCGAAGCAGCCAAATGGCTCTGATTAAGGATCGCACATTAAACACGCTGCGAGAAAATATACATTCCTAAAGCTACCTATATTAATTACATTGAATAAGTGGGCAACATGCTTAAAGAGCAGCATTGAAGTGTACGAAGAAATCATCTTTTGTTGCAGGGTAATCAATGCAATAATCAAAGTCACGAGAGCAACAAAAAATGTATTCAAAAGGTACAATCAATATGCATCAAGCGGAAAAGAAAGCACATACTTTAAGAAGTCTTCATACTAAGCTAAGATTTTCCTTGAAACCTAATTAGCTGAACTGTTACCCTTTTTTTTTTTGTATCCGGAGTGAGGCCCCTTCAGCTTTCGTCCCTACCCCTCTACGTGAAAGGAAAAGTATTCAATTAATGTATTACACGCGCCTTTATTTAACCTAATATGCTGCCGCCGCCCTTTTTTTTTTCTTAAAAATGGATATCGCATTACCCAGGAGGAAAAATCATGCGCAGGCAGCAAAAGGAATTGGAAGGCAAAAAATTCTTCAAGCAACAATAAAAATGTATGCAGCCCGTGACAATATTAAGAAGGGTTTCCAAATTAAATCTGATGGTTTGAATAATATGGAGCTTAGATGCAGTGATACGGACAAGATGCATAATGCAATCATATGCAGCGTTTTGGCAGAATAATGGTACAAGAATTGAATACTGAAGGCCTTGAAAACTATAATTCTGTAACCTTTGAACGATTAGATTACATTAAAGGGTACGGAAAAAAGTTTTCTAAATACAAACGATATGGTCAGAGGACCGCTCTGATACCAATTGTTAGCCCAAAATAAATACGGAAGCAAATAAAGTTACCTCCGGCCATTGTCGTTTGTAGAAGCCTTCTTCGTGTTGATGTAGTCCTTAGGGTAGTCTTCTAGCCTTGTTCCTCTTGGCTTGAATGAGATGGTTTGATGGACAACCATAGGCTCTTATTTATAGGCTAGGCTAGGGACCCCTTAATCCTGTCTTGATTAGAGTCCGTACCATCACAAACTCTACTGTATGGTGATAATCCCTTACCACCAAGGAGTTGTAGTCAAATACAAGTCTAGGAGATAAGATGACATGGTGATCCACACTATATGTGATTTAAATTAATAAATCACGGGATAAATCTTAAAGATAAACATTACGTCTAATATTTATCCAACAGGCACATCACCTTCTAGGTGAATGTGAGCAAAATTTACAAGTGTAAAACAAGAGGCTAAAGATCTAACCTTTACGGCTAATGTTCCATGAGGTGATAATTCTTCATCTTGGGTATATATTCGCTGGAAAGCTGCCAAAAAATTGCTTTCAATGGTCAAGATAGCATAGCCACAGTTGAAGGCATTGACGAGTCATTCTTGAACTGCATGTAATCCCAAAAACTCAATATCTGGAGCACCAGGGATTGGTTGTGCAAAAGCAGCCAAAATACGACTAGTGCAATCTCGCACAAGGCCACCCAAAGCAAAAACTCCTCAGTTAGGTGTCAGGAGATTGCCACCTGACGTCACATCGACTTGCAACAGCTTCACGTCCATGTAAACCACAAGCCACTATATACTCCTTAGTTATAGTTTCGGCCCTAGCAACAAGTGAAGAGACCCGGATGTTTGATTTTTTATAAATCGCCGAACACCTTGCTCTTCAAATCTGCAAAATAAGATTGATAAATTTGGCAAGCCCATCAGTGCCTACCAAATCTAGGATCTTTAAGTAAGTCAAGTAGGCTTGCAGCTGAAACCCCAAGCCATTTAGTGGAATGAGAACCAAAAGCAGTGACTGCTTTAGGGATGAAGCAGTGATGGAAAAGGTGGTTTTAAGGTTTTATCAGCAAGGCCACAACTAACAAACACATATGAGAGACCACGCTTAAGCAAATTAGAACCTATAGGGAGTGTGACATACAAATCTCGTCACATGAAGTGTTTGATTCGAGAGAGGATTGGGGCATACCAAATTTGAGTTGACATCTGATTAAGAAGTGAGGGCGCGGTAGAGGAGCTTGGGACTGAAGCAGCTCCATTCTTTCTTTTCAAGACAATGTAGTCTCCAAACTTAACGGTATACATATCTTTAGGATGGAAATGCCAAACAGAGGATCGCTTGACCTTTGACCCATTAGAGGATTACTCAAGATCTTTTGAGACTCAAAATCAAAAAATGATGCCTGATAAGTGTTCATTCCAATTGTCACAGGCTGGATCATGAGGTCCGAAACCAACGAATCTGAGGCAGGCTTGACTCCCAAAAGGTAGGACGGAACGAGGGTTCCATTGGGATCCAAGGGTCATGGTATACATGAATGGAACTACCCCGTCTATCTTTCCATCTCAAACCAACTTGCAGCAGATCTTACCTTTGTTGATGCTCTTTCATAAATATGAGGCTCGAGGCGAGGTAGGCGGACTGAGAAAGGAGGGGTTGAGGTGATATTTGGCACGAAGTAGCTGTGCCAGGAAGGAATTCGGATGACGAAGCAGGCGACGGGATTATTTAGCGAGCATGAATCTATGTGAACAAGATTTTCATTGACAAATCAGATTTCATAAACTATTTTCAACATTTTTCATCCAATTCAAGCATATATTGGGACAATATTTTGGTAGATTTATTTCTTCTAAAATACTACCTTTTAATTCCCTTACAAATGCATGTATGACTAGACTTACTCTGGTAGTCTCTCAATTTCGAGCCAGAAACCGTCACTGACGTATGATTTTAAAATGTATGTTACCTTTCATGAGCTTAAACAATTAGTATTCTTTAGTATTTTAAAATATTGTCATATTTGACTTTTTAACATAGTGTAAAAGTCAATATGACTGTTACTTTGGAATGAAGTGAGTATTATTATACTTTGACGTAGTTCAATTAATACATATATAGCAAAATCATGTCTAAGATTACAAATTCGAGTATTGACTACCGTAATGTATGAAGTATCATGTTGGACCGGATTTCTTTGTGGATGCCCACCACATTTTTCTCCTATATAAAAAGTCATTATAAAATTCTAATTTGAATCATTCACGAAGTTCATATGACTAAAAAAGTAAAGGCTTTCGAACTCAGACCTTAATAGTGTTACTTATAATTATGTCATCAGATTCTTTCTGTTTCTTTTTTTTCTCGTAAGAATACTTTGTTCCTTTGTCCATCAACAATTGTATCACCAAAGAACGTCATATGCCTCCAAGATGTATCTCATTTGGTATTCGATTCGCAGATTGTATTTCAAATGACGCAAGTTTAAATTTAGATTACTACAGTGTGGATGGTCTGTATCATGTCTTTAGGCTTTGACCAAATTTTGTGTAGAACCTAGACGGATAACTTTTCTGCTAAAAGACCGATGAATAATCTTAGTTTGGCTTCCTACAAAGCTTTATAGGGTTAAAACATTAATGATCTCGGAGACCCAAAATTTGGTCATTTGAACTCAAACAAGAAACGTAGATGCCAAAAAGGAAAAAACATTTCTAGGTCGTCGTCCGCTCATTCCCCAAACAGTTTGCATGCAGTTAATTTGTTTTTATTAGCATTGTAATTATAATATAATATTAGATTTGCTTCTTTTCCATCTTTTGCAACTCTTCCAGGTGCTACTGTGCAGATCTGAGAGTAGATTTCTACAGTTTGGAGAATAAATTATCTTTACCTATCGATTGCACGTTATAGAGATCTTCCTTTACTACGACATAAACTGTTAGTAACTGTAATCATAAAAGTGTACAGTGCGCGTTTGTGTAAACTGACGAAACGCAAGCAAAACCGAGGCGAGTCGTAGGACTCTGTCCTTAAGACGATTTGCTCCGGTACGAAGTGCCCAACCGAACACATCAAACGTCTCCCAGGATACAACGGGTACAGTTCATACAAAACGGCACAGTAACGTAAAGAACTCGGCGAACCTACGGGATGCTCTGATTTCTCGAACTGAAAACGTAACAATGCAGTAGTATGCTGAAAACGAAAATGGAAGAAGGAAAGCACAGTGAAATCGCAGTGTGCAGAGTATATTTTTCCGTATGTAGAAATGCTGGAGAAGGAGGCGTTTTATAGGCGGGAAGGAAATGGCGGTTAATCTCCAGATTAAACCGCAGCCGTCGGATCAAACGGTTTTCATCCACAACCGTTAGATCGACGGTTTTAAACGTAGACCGTCGGATCTGACGGTTTTCGATCTTGGCCGTTAGATGATAAACCGTAGCGGTTTTCATCTACAGCCGTTAGATCATAAACCGTTGAATCTGGGCCGTTAGATCATAAACCGCAGCGGTTTTATCCAAACCGTTGATAAACCGTAGATGATCTACAGCCGCTAGATCTAGATGGATCATCCGTTAGATCATGATCCACGTAGACTACGATCTACACCGTTAGATCTTGCAACGGTTATGAGCAAAAATTTTTCAACCGTTGGATCACTTAATTTATTTTTCTGGAAAAATGTAAAAGAAAATTTCTCCAAAAAGATAAGAATCGGGCGGGCGAGCCACGAGCCGAGCCGGCCGACCGGACGGGCGCGGCGGCGCGCGCGTGTGGTGAACCTTGCCTGAGCTGCATCCTGACTCCGTCAGAAAACTTCTCATGCCCTTAGGGCACATCTAAAGTGCCTCTCCTACCACTATATTTGGTGGCATTTTCCCTCCAAGTGACCAATGTGGTATTCCACTTAAAGGGTGATGTGTTCACTCCTCAAGAGGCCACATCACCACTTTTTCCAATTTCCTTTCAATTTTACTCCAACTTTGAGCATTAATTTCTCATTCACCCGGTATCGGAACGAGTGATTCAAAAGCCTAAAGTCATCTACTTGTCACGTAGATAATTTAGAAATTATTAGTTTTCGTTTTTGATTAACGAACACTAATCATAATTAAGCTCAAAGTATGGTGGTTGTCAACTTTTGACAAACCCACTTGCCAAACTTTTCCAACTTGTCTCATTTTCTCCAACATAAACAAACCTTACACATATTCATCGAGACCTGCATTTTCCAAATGGTCTTCATATTTCTGTCTCAAAATAAGAATGCACTCTTTAATGAACCGCTTATTTGTTTCTTTTACTCTTATTTTCTTCGTCAAATGACAAATATTTTTTCAAATTATCAACCTTGTAACAATTTACCCGACTTCAAAATATTGTCAACTTTATCTTATTCTTTCTTAGCATTAGTACGTACTTCTAGTGGGCCTTGAATTTCCTCTAAATTTACTAAACACCTGACCGGTCATCGCACAACTGTGTGATGCTTGTATTGTTTTTTAAGGATGACATGTCAGCTTCGTACCGATATCTTAGTAATTTCAAATTTTTTTTTTTGTTGGGAATTTCAAGTTTTAAAGCGTCCTTAAGTCCTAACAGATCACTTCGTTCCCTAGACTCGGAACCCGGATTTTATTAGATTTGCTCTCCCATCCCTTCTCTCTTCAGAAAAATTTGTGTACAAGATTCAATACAATGGGCTTCACATCTTTTCTTGTAAGAGTGGTTTTAGCAAGATCTACAAAAGAAACAAACGTGAGGAATATAATAAGGATCGGGCTCGGTTCGGATTTCTCTTTATGGGCTCAAATTTGGATTCGAGTTTGTTTTGAGCCTCAAAGAAAGGTGTTACCAGAATTCGAGTAGTTAGGCTTCAGCTCGATAGTATATTCGTTAAGGGTTCGATTTGTAATCATGATGTATGAATAAAATTGCAACTTTGAATTTTTGTGAAATTTCGTATGACATGATGATTTGTCATCAAGATTAAGGTGTCAAATACACTATTATTACGGTGTATGAATGAAATCGCAAGTTTGGATTTTTATAAATTTAACAGGAAACTTTTGAAGTGTTATTATTTATAAAAAATTAAACACATTTGCACTGAACACATTTGATCCAACAGAATAAAAATTAAACACATTTGCACGGAGGCATATTGATCCAACACAATAAAAAAGTAAACACATTTGCAGGGAGGCACAGTTGGTCCGATGTTGCCATGTTGGAGTGAGGACGACGATAACAACATTACTCCATTGATATAGAGGCTCCCACCTATGGTGAGGTATGAAGGATCGGACGTACGCAACCATAACTATGTGTTAGAAACACACAGAGATTGTTTCCGATGACCCATAATGATGCGTCAAACTATGTCGATGTAAGAGTATAATTGTCTTTTTTTATATATAATGATGAAACACAGAACAAATTCTATGCATAATTGACTGGCCACCGTGCGCCCTTCCTTTTATTCTAATCAAAAGTGGGTTTCCTAGCCTGAACCAGGCTACCAACGACATGAACTACACGGGACTGGCTTAAGACCTGACAGTTCCATCTTAAATAACACAATCATAGATCATGGCAGGGTAGTACGCCCACAGTCTCCGCCGGATCAGAATATATTACCACTGACTTAGCCTTGTTGGCAAAAGGTTGAACCCCAACCCAAATGTACCTTATTGCTCCAGCCCCAAAAAGCTGCGTGGAGGATGTAAATCAGGAGTCCAACCGCCTCATAGATTGAGCACTGTCTTAACCTTCTTACTGGAAGGTGCAACCAAATCTTCAGCTACCTACTTCCTCTTTCCTTTTACCCAGAAGTATTTGTAAGGTCTCGTGCTTAATCTCACAGAGTTAACAAATGAAATCTTGAACGGAGAATAAGTTTTTTATGGTCATGTATTGAAGAAATCTAACTTAGGCTTAAATCACGATGGACACGTGTCATTCTCAAAATCTTAAATCAATGGGTAGTAGTATATTATCTTTATATAACACATGTATTTTTCTCAAATCAGCCAATGTGAGACAACATTCTAAGCGTCTGTTCTCACATAGCAACATCGCTTGACATGCATATGTGCCTAAAACTCACCTTCAAAAAAAAAACCACAAATCATGCCTGAACATCGGTACTGGGACAAGAAAGAATGACAATGTATGACCAACCATGAGACATGCAAGATGTGAGCCCACATGTAATAAACAGATTTTGATATTATGTTGAAACTTGAGCTTACACGAGAAAAAGATCTATATACACCTAAACTCTTAAGATAATGGATAATAATACTTGATCATCATATAACTGGTTTACTTTTTAACCAATTTAGCCAATGTGAAAAAAAAATTTCTTAACACTTTTAAGATATATTCATAAATTATTTTGTTTTGAGCTCAAGTTGAATGGTCAATTACTTATATATTCAAATTGTCAAACGTTGAATAAAAATCACCCTTTCACTTACTGTTATCTTTGCTCTTTTCCTTGTTGTTTTTGCTTTTTTGTCATACGTCACATTTGTTATAATTTATCCTCTTATTTCGAAATTAGATCTCCCAACCCTTTTTAACTTCTATCTTCTAACCTTTTTAGTAAGTGAATTTCAATTATACTCTGTTTTTCCTAATGGTATATATGACATATTCCTCTTGGGGTTCAGATCTCATCACCGTCCTTCCCTCACCGCACGCGTCACCGCGTGACACGTGGCAGCAGGGAGGGGTGATGAGGCTAGATGAAGGTTACCCTCATCTAGCTTCACCACCCTTCCCTAGTGCCACGTGTCACGTGGTGGGGAGTGAGATGACTCACCGTACGGTGAGGTGATCACATCCCTTCCTCTTGATAGGAGATAGAGACATACATCAAAGGACTAGGGGATTTTCACCCTCTTATTCTAGGTATTTTCTAAGAGATTTCTCAATTTAGCTGATTGAATAGTTTAGATAGTATAATTTAAAAGCTAATGAAATGATTCAGCTAACTAATTATGTCACATACGGTTAAATTCTATAATTTTTTTTTGGGGAAAAATTATACTCGTGGTTTAACGTAGCTACCCTAGACCCCCTCTAATTTTTTGACCTTTCAACTCCCTGCTTTTTTGACTAAAATTAAAAAAATTAGATTTTGTGTCAAACTTAACAGATGATCTATTATTATTTTTACCTTTTAACTCCATGCGGTTTCTACAAGTAGTTTCTAACACCCAGCTCCCAGGGGCATAGTCCAGTGGTAAGTGGCAAAGGTGATTGGGGTTAGAACCCCGACGTTCCGAGTTTGAGTCCGTGTGGAGACAATCCTTGTTGAAATATTACAAGGGTTGCTTCTGGGCTGGCTGAGTCTCGAGTGTCCTCTCCCTTTGCAGGGCTACTGGTGGACCACATCCCTCGATTTACATCCCACCTGGCTAAGGGGTCTCTGGTACAGGTGGGGGAGAACTCACTCCCTCATCAAAGTAGTTTCTAACGCCCCCTATGCTTTAAGCTTTTTGACTTTTATATCCTATGTATTTTTGACTACAAGTACAATTTCGGTTAACTTTCATAGAAAATCTTATTGCTACTTTTGTCAAAAAAAAAAAAAAGAGAAGATTTAAAGGTTGGAAAAAAATAGACGGGGTATAAAGTAATTATTAAAAAACATAGTGTAAAAATAATTATCTCCTATTTTATGCTTAATTAGGCTTAGTGAATTAATGATTCAATGGGACAAAACTGCATGACCTCCAAAAAGGCAGGTTTCATGCTTTTATTGGAACATATTTGTAACAGTTTTAACAAATGACCCTTGGGAGCTAAAAATGTTATCTTAGTTTTTATTTTAGTTTGTCACAAAAATATTTTGCACTTTCCAAAACAGAAATGTTTTAATAGTCAAAGTTTCTATAATGCAATTTTAATTAGTATTTATATTATTTCTTTAACTTGTAGTAATTAACCAACTAAAGATATATAAACAACGACAAAAATAGTTTGGCTTTCTTAAATTATTCTCAAGTCAAACTAGCAAGAGTAGTCTCTTTCAACTTAATATTTTCCCGCATACTTACTATAGTAGTATCCAATTGAAACTGAAAATCGAAAGCATATACAAAAATTAAAATGTTTACTTAAATATATAGGCAAAGCGTAATTTATTGATCCTATGATTTGTTTCTATAGCTATTAAATTCGAATGTTAATTCTTATATGCTTCATATTCTTAGTAGTTATATTTGTAAAATTCAAGTTAAAGATTATGATCAGCCAATCCCTTAGCAGATAGCAAAAATATTATCAATCAATCTGTAGTGTACTATTGAACTTATTATTCAATAATTAATATTATATTCTGGGTAACAATTACGATTAATCAGAACTAAAATAAAGATATATTCATTTTTATGATATTGTGCTTTGAGTTGACCTAAGGAATACCCTACCTATACAAATTAGTCGTTAATTTATGTTGCAGATTTATAATAACTTTGGTACAATTGATTGCAAATCTTGCCTATGCAATTTTTTCCCCCGATTCATCTCTAATCTGTAATAATTTCATCTTAGCTTTTTGTTTCAAATTGTTCATCACGTTTTGCTGCAAATTCATATAAGATTGGTACAAATCTAAGCTCCGAATCGTAAATATTTGTCGCCGGTATTAGTCACAAATTAAGTGTTACTCTTTGTAGCAAATTTGTGGTGCAATTAGTCACAACTCTTAGTTGCGTGTACTTTTGTCCATGAGTCGACTCTAATAAAAATACGGTTGCGATATTAGTCGTTAATTTTTTGTGTGAAATCCTACCCAAATTTAATTTATTGCAATGCAGCGACAAGATTGTGAAGTAGACAGTTGATCAACATGACGCAATTTTTATTATGGGTCATCCGGAAACAACCTCTGTGTGTTTCTAACTCATGGCTATGGTTGCATACATCCGACCTTTCATACCCCGTTATATTGGGAAGCCTCTAAGACAATGAAGTAATGTTTATGTCAACCACAATCAAAGCGGGCCTGTATTTAATTCTTTTGTTTTTTTTTTTGTTTTTTTAAAGGAAGTTGCATATCAATTATTCATATGTATAACATGTCCAGCATCACCTGAAAAGCACCCTTTAACTCAAAAATATATTATTTTTAAAAGAAAAACCTGGCCTATCTATATTCTAGGGTTCAGATGTGAAGAGACTAAAAGTGAGGCAAATTATGAAGTCTCTAATAACGCGTCACCATGTGTATAAAAGCAGTTTTTTTTAAAAAAAAAAATGCAACACCCACTTCTTTAAAAAATTGATTTTGTATACGCATCGATACGTAATTGGAGGCCTCATAATTTGTCTCACCTCAAATCTAAACCGATATTCTAGACAAAAAAACACAGTTGCATACCTATTTGACGAAGGAAAAAAAACAGCATGCCCCTACAACAGAAAGCGCACCATTATTATCTGTATTTGGATGCAATTTTTCTCTTCTTTCTTCATATATCACAATTCTTCGACCCGCCTTCATATGTTTTAATCTCTTTTATTCTAGGAGTTTTTGGATTCCAACTTATTTAAGGGTTAATGCCAAATTATCCGTATTTAAAACATAGAAATTAACTTCTTAGAAAAGAATAAATTTACAAAGATAAAAACAGAAACCCATGGCTTACACTGGAAATATTATTGTTATTATCCGTACTAAATGTACATAATAGTTAATCTTAGTTTAGTGATTAATCTAAATAAGAAAATTACAAAAGAGTTAACCAGTTTAGGTTCATGATTAAGATTACTGCTTCGTGACTTTGAAGTCACGAGTTGGATCCGCGAAAACAGACTCTTACACAAAAAGTGTAGAGTAAGACTACGTACATCAGATCGCAAAGCGATCGCTTACTCTCCAGATCCTGCATAACGTGGAAGCGTAGTACACTGTAAACACCGTTTTAAGTTCAAGGATATTTTTGTACGTAAATTAATTAAAAGAAAGTCATTGTCACTTTTGTGGTTTATAATAATCCATAGGGGATCCTTTGCTTATAGACTACGTTTATGTGGTTTCTTGCAACTTGATTATGGTTCATTTGTTGGGGGGGGGGGGGGGATTTGATATCAAGCCTTTATTTAATTATGCTTGACCGGCATGAATCCCGTCGTGGTAAAACATTATTGGGAGCATGGCATAATTTCCACCGGCGAAATTGAAGGAACCCTCCAAGTTCCATTCATTTTTGGTCGTCTTTCCTCGGAAAAAAAATGGCCAAAAATTTTTGGTCCTCTTCACTCGGTCTATTCTTAAATTTCTTTTCCGGCATGAATCATGAGATACAGTGTAGACACTCAAAGAAAATAAGAATGATTAATTTATCTTTTTTGTGATCATTAAAAAAATATCTAACAATGGTTCATACTTTCTTTGATGAAGAACATGACAAAGAATATCGATGGCTATTAAAATATTTTCAAAAAACATCTTGATACTAAGTTTTGTTTTGTAATATTTTAACATTATTTTTTAAAATGTAAAATAAAGGCCACTTTGATGACTTTTTTGCATAACAAAACTATAATTAAAAGGTATTTATCGTTTTTTTTGTATAAAGATTGTCGCATTTTTTTTTTAAGTCGCCACGTTTTGGGAATTCTTTAATTGTTTATGAAATCCAGGTCTTCAATGTCAGTTTCTGAGATCACATAAATATGTTATAATTTAGATATCCTTGACCACTGTAGCCACCAATTTTAAAAGGTCCTTGTGTATTGTTCGGGTCACATGGTGTGTTCTTGCTCTTATGTTCTAAATTTTAAAATATTCTCGATTATGGTTGGAAATTTTGTTAAAACACATGAAAAAAATCTTAAAGTTACAATAATACCCTTCAACTCTATGTTATTTACTAGAAATAGTCAGCAGACTGACATTTCCTTTCTAATACGGATTTAAAAGAATAGTAAACAAAATCTTATAAAAATTAATGACAAAATGTTTTCCTAAATATAGTTTAGTGGTTTCTGATATTCTTCGTCATAAAGATTATTGATGTGTCTTAAACACTATGAATTGCTAATCCTACCTCTGAAGTCAAAACCCTTCCGAAAAGGTTGGTAAGATTATCCTTTTCCATTTTCCCTTAACACGCTTTATAATTTTTTTTTTTTTTTTGTTAAAATGATAATATATTGAGTAGAAAGATCAAAGCATCAAAGAGTGCAACTCATACAAAATCCTATTTTCATGTTAACGTTTTTAAGTTGTTTCCGAGTGTAGAAATCACTATGAAATGCGATCCATGCTCAGTTTACATCTTCCATATATGCTTTTTAGGGTTGAGACGGTAAAAACTTAGAATGAGAAATTTTACCTTTGCTCTAAAAATGAAGAGCTTCGTATCACCGTTTGTTCGTTCTTACATTTGTTCTTACATTCCCATCTATCTATTATGCATTCTACTTCTACTTTATTTGCAACTCACTTTAAACCCCACCCCCACAGCCACCCCCACCCCATCCACATCTTCCTTTTTTCCATTTTTTTCCTTGTTTTGCAATCCCTACCTTTAACACGAATCAGTATGTATATATTGGTTAAGCTTATTATCACAATCGATAGTTGCTTTGAGAATCAAATAAGTTATGATGATGATTATTTTTATCATTATTTTCAATAGAGTCAAAGACAAATTTTTTTTGACTTTGGAATATGATGGAACGAAACAAAATGATTTATTAAATTGGTTGTGCTTACGCAATTTTCATTATGAGCCACCAAGAAACAACCTCTGTGTGTTTCTAACACATGAGTATGGTTGCGTACATCCGACCCCCATACTCCGCCATAGGCAAGAGACTCTAAGGCAATGTGCTAATGTTGTTGTTGTTGTTGTTGTTGTTATTATTATTATTATTATTATTATTATTATTATTATTTTTATTATTACTACTCTGGGTTAATATTAGGCCAGGAAGGTTCCATCTTTAAGCATGTGATATATTCTAAAACTACAAATAAAAGTACAGGTCTCAAGCTTAGTTTAATGAATTATGACGATAAAATTCATTTTATGTCTATGATCGAAGAAAAGTCAACTTTCTGGTATTCGTTCAGAAAATTTTAAATTAGAGTTTCGGTCTGACAAAGTCAATGAGATGATGCATTGGTAAGAAAATACATCCTTTTAATTTGTTTACATATACAACATACATATGGAATAAGAAGTTGATGGGTAAGAATTTCCAATTGAATTGAATATCCATCTTAGTTTGCGTTTTGTTTATGTAAAAATTTTCAACTAGAAGTTTCACGGTAACAACGCTCCCGCCTATGCCCGGATATGGAGGATCGGATGTACGCAATTATATCCATATGTTAGAAACACACAGAGGTTGTTTCCTGATGTCCCATAATAAAAATTGCGTCAAGCTGTGAATCATTTTGTTTTATTCTATCATATTTTAAAATCAAAAAAGTATGTACTTTACTCCATTTGCAATGGAAAGTACTTCAAGCGATACAATGAGTTTCTCAATAACAAAAAGATGTGTGTTGTTGATACACAGGATGATAATAGTCTCGACAATTTTCTAGAATACACTATCACTGAATGCACAAAGGGATCTATTCCGTTGTTTGGTTTTAAATTTGTGAAGCATGTCATAGTTTCACTAAATAGCTTTCTTACATGACTCAAATTTTTTAATGCTACGGAAGCCGTGTCATATATAAATTTAAGAAACTTATTTTTTTTGGATTGTCTCAAATATAGTCAATCTAAAAAATAAAAATATTTTAATAGTTAAAGTTTACATAATACTCATAATCATCATTATTATTGATGAAACAAAATGTTTTAAACTAAGGTATAAGGAGAATATTATAATTTTTTAGAGGAGCTGAGTAATAAATAACGGTAAAGATAGAGAATGGAGGATTACGTGTGGTGCTCTCTCCATAAATTTTACCATGGTCATTGATCAAGTATAATTAGTTGATCAATAACAAATAAAATGTGTAGAATATTTTTGGACCCCTTGTTTTGGCCAATCACCCTTTTGATTGCATGTAGATAAAGTGTATTTGTCATCATTTTATTGGGCAGCTAATAGAATAAAATTTGTTGTGTTATCTCCTCATCGTATTGCTATATAAGTAACCGCAGCTCAGCACTTGCAATCAAACCAGCTCTAATCTTTCTCCTATTTCATCAATTTTGGCTAAAGAAAGAGCAGATCCAAAATGTCTTTCACAACAACGGCATTCAACTATTCACCATCTCCTTCTCTTTCAAGAACAACCAAAAGTTTCAAAAACCTTGGAAACCCTAATCCAATGGTGAATATGAGAAGTGTTATCAAGTGCATTGGAGGCAGCCAATGGGTCAGCACTCCTAAGAAAGGAGAGGAAAGCGACAGAAAAGTGTTCGATGAATTGAAGATTGGAATCAAGGGACTAGCCGATTCTGGCGTGCAAAAGGTCCCTTCATTCCTTATCCATGAAGGGTTCCAGAAAGCAATCGATCCTGATGTCAAGGACCCCAAGTTTCAAGTACCCGTTATCGATATAGGGATAGATGGAGGTAGCAATGACAAGGGTTTACGTGCAAAGATTGTAAATGATATTCGTGAAGCTTGTGAAACATGGGGCTTCTTTCTGGTGGTGAATCATGGAATACAACGAGAGCTAATTGACAAGGTTATTGAAGCAATGATTGGGTTTCACGAACTAGACTTGGAAGAGAAAAAGAAATATTATACTCGGGATAGCTCAAAACGGGTTATCTTTAATAGTAACAATTTCATGTATAACGTAAAAGCAGCATCTTGGAAGGATACTCTTGTGTGCAAAATGACTCCGGTTAAACCTGGTACAGAAGAACTGCCAGACATGTTCAGGTATGTGACTTCTCTCCCAAAGTAAAGATAGGAAAGAAAAATGAAATATTGTATTAGTTGACTTCTTGACTTAGACCCAAACTATTCTATTTGGGAAGAAAGAGAGATAATATAAATTATGTTTATGTTTTAGATAGTTGTGAATAATATTAAGACTTTGTATTTGATACAGAGATGTATTGACGGAGTATGGAAATCACATATTGAGAGTTGGGGCAATTTTATATGAGCTAATAGCTGAGTCTTTAGGGCTGGACAAAAATTACTTTATAGATATAGGTGGAGTGGAAGGACTCTACTTCAAAGCGCATTACTCACCGGCATGTCCAGAACCTGAGTTAACCATAGGTTCTGTCACACACACCGACTTTGGATTCCTAACCATCGGCGTAGAGAACGAAATTGGAGGTCTTCAAGCCCTTCGTGACGGCGAATATGTTGAACCCCCTCATCTTCCTGGAGCTTTGTTTGTTAACCTTGGAGACATGTTCAAGGTAAGTTTCACTTTTTACTCCACCCCCACCCCCCTCCCCTCCCACCAATACCCCTCTTTCTGTTCGCAGCAGTTCTCTGGTCCATCTAAAAAAAACCTACATAATTGAACTTACTAATCAATCAGTGACACATATATATCACATTTATTAGGATATTCTTTATATATTTCCAAATTATTTCTAGTTTATCTGTAAATAATTTTTATCTTTGTAATTTCTAAGTAATTGTTGTAGCATCTTTTATGTTAAGAAGGTTCATCTTTTGATTTAAAGGTAATCGGTAATTGAACTAAATTGGTACATGACACCTTTTTCACTATGCTATTCTTCGATATATATATTCGATGCCTTTCAATAAAAAGTTGAGAATAATAAGTTTAAATTACAAAAATTAAAGTTGATTCAGTAGATTTTTCACTTGTACTCTTCTCATCTTGTTTATTATAAAAAGATTGAAATTCTGCTTTTCTTTGTGATTTTTAGAAGACTATTAATTTATAATGTTGATGGTATTATAGATTTATATAAGAGTCTACAGAAAAACTATTATCTTGTTATTTTATCAAAATATTAACTTAAGGATTCTATATTAATTTAAAGAGGACCTCCTCTATTTTATCCAACATTAATTCGCTTGAGGTTGTCTTCCTCGTTTACAGCTGATGACAAATGATAAATATCAAAGTGTTCATCATAGAGCCGTGGTGAAAAACGTGGGACCTAGACTCAATTTGTCTGGTTTCCTTAGGCCAAATCAAGGGCCAGGATATTTCGAACGGAAATTTGAGCCAATCAAAGAGTTGTTGTCGGAAGAAAACCCTCCCAAGTATCGAGCAGTCACTTTAGATGAGTACGTCTCCTATTACACCGACAAAGGCTTTGGTTATAATTCACTGCCTGATTTCAAGCTGAAGAATCAGTAATCAAAATTTGAAACCAGCAGTTCCTTATGTATGCATTATATACCCTCCTTTGAATGAGGCTTCTCGTCTTCTCTTTGGTGGTTTGCGTGTACTGTTTTACGAGTTGTAAGAAAAGAAACAATGTATTTAATGTGTTACGTATGATATTGTAAAATTTTCTTAAATATCATATAAGTAATATCGTTCTATGAGAATAAGATCCGTCTCCGGTATTTACTATTTAGACCGATTGCGTTATAATAATTGCGATGTTTATGATGGTTATTTGCCAATAAGAAAAGGTTCCGCTTATATTATGGCGTTTTCTTTTAGTTGTTGAGTAACTACTAAAATTTATTATGACCATATTAGAATTTGCCTATTAGTGTGCTATTGCAACTTTGTTCATTTTATGTTTGTTTGTGTGTTTTAAGGATTTAGCTAAACTGTCCTCATTCAAGTATAGCATTCCACTACATATAAATTATCACTATTCAATGATGGTGGATTAAAACTCACACTATAAAGAAGGGTGGGGATTTGCATTGCTAAAACTGGACGGAATTTTAAATACACGTTCCATGAAGACTCCCTATCCATTCAGAGTGACCTAATTAGTTTAGGGTTGTGGTTACTTTGCAAATTTGAGGGACACCAAGTTCGTCTCTTCCATATACTTCTTATTTGAGTATGCATTATATCATAGATCGGATGTGATATACTCAAAAATTTTATTGTTACGTTATTACATAACATAAACATCGATCTTGTTGTTTATGTTATATATCAATAGTACACAAATTTTAGAGGCATCAGATCTTATCATATCATGTCATATCAATGCTACAATGTCAAATGCATGGTACTTCGTAAATTTCTGAGTTAGCTTTCTGTACGTAATCTTTTGTTCCTTTTTCTGTTTTCCTCATATCATATCTCTCTGTCTTGGGATGAGATCTCCTCACCGCGCGGTGAGTCACCGCGCGGCCCAGGACACGACACGTGGCAGCAGTAGGGGGTGGTGAGGCTGGATGAGGGTTACTCTCACCCAGCCTCACCACCCCCACTTTTTGCCACGTGTCGCGCAGTCACGCATGCGGTGAGGGAGGAGCGGTGAGGGGATCCTATCCCCTCTGTCTTCTAGTAAAATAGTTTAGGCGAGCTTTCATACTATGCACATATTTGTTTAATTCTGACCTCAATCTAGAATTGACTGCTCAGTACAACATTACTCTATTTCTTTAGAGGCTCTTGTCTATGGCGGAATATAGGAGGTCAATTATACGCAACTATACTCATGTGTTAGATACATATACACAAGTGTTGTTTTTCAATAACCCATAGTGAAAATGCATCAAGCTGTGTCTATCAACTGCTACTTCACAATATAAGAAGCGCAGTCAATTTAGTGAGTCATTTTTCCTTATATCATCACATTTCTAAAGTCAAGAAAATATGTACTTGACTCTATTGGAGCTGGAAAGAAATTGGTTGTTCAGTGTGCAACACAATTTGAATCATCATTTATAATTTTGACCTAAACACAATGCGATAGACATTATTAAAATTGCCTATAAATGACAACTTTTCATAGTAATAAGGAAGATTTTGTCACGAAATAAATTGTATAGTGACAACATTTACATGGCCACTTACTAATAAGATTTTTTTTGAGATAACTTACTAATAAGATTTGGTGATGATGAATGTTTTATCCTCGCTAACAATATCTAAGTTGTTACTATTTTAATAGAATTAGTGGCCATCTTTTTTTTGTCATAGATGTGGTACTATATAGCGACTATATTTAAGTTGTCATTGACTAATAAGAATTAGTGACAACAGATGTTTTATTGTCACAAAATAGAGATCTTATGTTATGACATTGTTCAAGTTGTCACTAATGAACAAAAGTTTAATGACAATAAAAGTTTTGCTGTCAGAAATTATAAAATATATAGTGATAACGTCTAAAATGTGATTAATTAATGAAAGTTAGCGATGATATAAATTTTATTGCAAAAAAGTACCTGATGAAGAAAAAACACTCGTAATTTTTTTTTTGCTGTTAAAATAAGAGATAATATATTAAGTTACTTTTACTATATAATTAGTAACAAAGACAGCAATCAATATTGTCAGTAGCATATCAACCCCATAGTATGTGACAATATGATGTTATATATCAACTTAGGTACCAGGCCCACTTGAAGAGGCTTTTGGAGTCATGGGTGGTGCTTACACCTATTATGTCTAGATGGCCGAATTATACAAGTTCCATTTTTCTTCAAAAATAAAATACAAGAATGTGACACTTCAATTTAACTACGAATAAAGGAAAATGTTTACTCATTTCTCAAAAGCACTACCCAACAAACTTATTTAATCCATTGGTAAACTTATAATGTTTTGATAATCAAACTTTGACAAGATAATAACCAATAAAAATTTTTACTGGTAAGATACTGGAGCCACTTAAGTTCTACCGGCAAGTTACATATTAATTTGCATACAAACTAAATTACTAAATTTTAAACTTCAGTTTTTCTCCATTTGAACAAGTCGCGCATATGCATTTTGAATGATTCCTTAGTCCTTTTTCATGAGTCTTTTGATGGATCTGAGTCCAATTGATGGATTTTCTTTACAAGTTTATTGGATGGGATATTGAGAAAGAAACAGTGTAGGTAGAAGAGCACATAGAAAAGGCCGGTGTTTGATTATTCGTCCATGACAGAATAGCCATCCAAATTAAAGTAAAAAAAAAAAAACTTAACTGTTATAAATGAAAATAAAATTGAAGTGTCACACAGGCGCACACATATGTCGATGACAGAATAGACATAACTGTATTTATGTATCTATATATATACATACTACATACATATTATGTGTACTGTGTAGGCATGTATGTAACCTGGTTATCCCTTGCAATAGACCAATAGTATATATATCTTAAAATTCGTATTTGGTAAAATTTGAAAGATGAAAATATGAAACGTAAAACTATGTTGCGGCCTATGGGAAAGAAAAAATTTTTGTGCAACTTTTTGGGTTGTGAGTATGTTTTGATTATTTGTATGAATTAAATGTGCAAAATCCTCTTTAAAGAGTATTCTTCACCGACCTAACACAAATTGAGTTCCCTACTGTTACTAAATAGTTATTTGTGTTGTGAAAGAAGAAAAATAAAAGGAGGGGAGAGCAAAATGAATTTATACATCTGATATTTTAGAATTTTAATGTAAAATTTAGCGGTATTAAGTTACTACAAAACCAAACACTAATGTAGTAAAATAAAGAAGACACGGAAATTTTTAACATAATTGTGTAAATCTTGATTTTATTCAATCAGTGAGATAGATGAGAAAAGAGCAAAAGGGGATTGAATCAACATCGTCTGCATCTACAAGTCCTAATATTATCAATATGAAGAACGATACAATACGTCTTTTCGTACTCAAAAACTCCAGCTTGATCAATATCAACCCGAGCTTCAATCGAATTGAGTCCTTAAATACTTCCAAGCTCTAGCCCAAATGCTGATGGAGTTGACAAATGGAAGACTTCAGGGTTGAAGCATCTTTGGTTGATTTGGCACTTGAGCCGCGACTTGACACAGTATATGCCCAAGGCCAGTTCACCAATGTAACACACAGTTCTAACTGATATTTCTATAATAAAGCAAACAATGCAATATGTAAAAGATGATCTTAGAGTTCACCAGCGTCATGAACTTATACCTGCAGGAGACTATTCTTAAGACAAAATATTTCACAAATAAAGTTAATTGAAATAGTAATATTAAAACCAAATTATTTTCTATACCTAAAGGCTTATATATCATAGAAGAAAGAATTTTCTAAATGCAATTTATTTGCCTGACCAAATTATGATTGCATTTCTCAATCAAATCAGTCTTTTTGACCATAATCAAAATCACTTTTATAAAGACCAAATTGATTATCTGAGTACGGAATATATAAGAATAATGCAAAAAAAATCAAAACAAAAGCCAACATTATATTTAATCAATAAGAATAGGACGACCTATTTTCTTTCATATATAAGCCAACTCTAGTGTTTTGAGGTATAAAATGTGCACGTGTAATTTTATTAAAAATTCTTTAAACTAATTATTATTTTTGCATAAATTGCTCTCAACTACATATTGTTTGGACGAAATTGATTCGGACCTCCGCCTAAAAAGATATTTGTCCCACAATACGTATTTTTGCTATTTTTCCGATAATAGATTTTCTTCTTCCTGACATACGTAAAGTCGACTAAAGGAACGAAAAATTAACAGACTTCCACCTTGAATCGATTTCCGACAATCTAACAATGCGTTTCCCGATCAGAGATTAGATCTGAAATCAGAATGTCACAACGATATGTAACACGTAATAAGGTCACTACTTCGATGGTTAAATTAAAGGACCGAGATACTGATTGTATATTGACAAAATTTGGTTGTTTCTGATATATCAATACGCCAAGATCTTGATGTGTTTGACATAGTGTCACGGTGTAATAAACAACAGAATTTCGGTGTATAGTGAATGCAAGATTGAATTTTGGTAGAATTACAAACTTTGATTTAATAGACATCAGAATAACGGTATGTATGACGTTGTACTATGTATCGAGATCCCGATGTTTTGTCATAAAATGTTTTTACAAAAATTACTAAGTGTCGTTTGTAATATAAAGATATTATTTTCTTCATTTGTAACATAAAGATATAAAGATAGTGTTTTCCCCTCAAATTATAAGGTATGCACTTCCACAGCGATGGCCCAAGGTGGATGGGCCACCGACAATTTGACCGCCAGTGGATCCAAGTAATAATCAAATATCAAATTGTTTCTTTCCATATATCAAAATATCCAATTAAAAAACTACACTTATTCTTCACACAGAAAAATTACTGCTTTTATCTCCTATAAAATCGATTGGTTACCTTCAACATCTACAAATATTTTTCTATTCTAAAATGGTTGATGGATTTATATTTTCATTCTATGAATTCAATATATAGCCCTAGGTTCTCATATTTAACAATATTACTTAATATAAATTCTATTTTATTGCATATCGTGTGAAGGATCTTAGAAAATAAGAAAAAGCTTGAGGAAATAATAGGAATTATCATGATTAATTCAATGTTTTAGTTGAATATGTCTGTACCCTTTTGTTGATTCAGTTTTGATGTACATGTTCTGGGAGAGTGGATATTTTGTATTTCCCAATGTTGTTTGAATCACATGCGAGTTTTCGTTTCAGTGTCAAAAACACACTCTTTTATTCATTTATGATTTTGGAATATGATATAATAAAACAAAATGATTCACTAAATTAGTTGCGGTTATTATATTGTGAAGTAGCAGTTGATAGACACAGCTTGACATAATTTTTATTATGAGTCATCGGGAAACAAACTCGGTATGTTTCTAACACATGGATATGGTTGCATACATCTGACTCTCTCATACACCGGTATAGGCGGGAGCATTTATGACAATGGTGTAATGTTATTGTTGTTTGAGTCACATGCGCCCAGTTCGTCGTTTATTTGTTCAAAATATATATTTCCGTAAATTTTTTTATTTTTGGCACACAAAGCTGATGTTACTATCTCATATGTCGATCGTTTTACACTGTTTTATTTTCATTCCAGTATAACATTAAAAAAAACCAAAAAGTGACAAACGATTTTCGTAAATATAATCATATTAGAAATTATTCATTGCGATGATGATTGTTTATTTTAAAATCAGAATCTTAATTTGTGGCAAAATGTTATCTCTAATTAGAGTAGTTTTACGGACAATTTGTTTTTATTTTTTTTTAAAGGACAGTTTTAAATTAGTGACAAAATGTAGACACTAATTAAAATACTTTAGTGGCGAGATACTTTTGTTGCCAAAGAAAAAGTGACTTAGTGACCAAAAAAATCGCCTCGGAAAACAACAGAATTAGTCGCCGGCTATATAGTTTTTGATAACATAATTTTTTTGGCGACAAACTATGCTGTTACTATTGATACATATTTAATGGCAAGGAACTCTTGCCACTTTATATTATCAATTCAGTTACAAAATTTTAATCTGTCGCTAAATCATTAGTGACCTAATAGCTTTAATAGCGACTTTTCATAGTTTAGCAAAGATTTTTTTTGTAGTACTATTGCGTTTTGTTAGGACGTTCATATGTATGACTGCGATTATTCAACAACAATTTCTTGCACCTCAGCCAATTATACATTCGTTCTAGCTATGTTTTACTGTTGTTGTTGTTGTTGTTGTTGAGTTTTATTTAGTACCAAAAAAATGCCCCTTCGACCCTCAAGACCTAGCTCAGTTGGTACTCGGGATGAGACATTGCTCCAGGTCTTAGGCAGTAATGGCGAAACTATTGTATCCGGCCCAATTGGGTTAGAGAGTTCCTGACTCGATGGGTCTCTGGCAAAGCTTCGCCAACCTAAAAACTGTTGAGTTCCTGATTAACCTCCTCCACGAAACTTCTTGAGGCCAATATGGTGTGAACCCACAGAGCTAGTTGTATTGGACTTTGCTCCAGAAAAAATGCCCCTTCGATATCTATGAACACTACTAAGACATGAAACTTCCAAAAAGGCTATAATTTACGAAGTTTTGCAGCATCAGACTTGTGAAACTGCGGCGGGTATGAAATAAAAATCCTTTTTTTTTTCCTTAATATATATAGTGCAATAGATTCGTTTGATGATATAAAAATCTCCATATTA
>AP025041.1:5939042-5999006 GCA_036186865.1 Eustoma russellianum | reverse complement strand
TAATATATATATGTATATATATATATGTGTGTGTGTATATATATATATGTATATATATATATGTATATATATCAAAAATATAAGACAGAGGCTTTTCTAAAGCTCCACATCTATTAAGATACCAATAATAATAATATAGTTACTGTAACTAAAAAAAAAAGCAACAAGCATAAGTGCATACTTTCAACGGTCCTCCATACTTGTCCAGTTATTGTGAATTATTCATTAATATAATTAGAAAATAGTAAACCCCAGGCTAATGCCTATAAATTTTCATCGCTACTTAGTCATTTAGGAACAGTCCATGTCGAATCATTTTTTTTTTTTTTATCGAGATGAACACATAGTGAAATCAAACATGTTCGATTCATTTGTACCAACTCATGAGTAGTTTGATCCGTTTACACCGCTAAACTTGAGGTGATCGGGTTCGAATTGCTATTATTTACCAGGGCCCTTACGTTTCACACTTGGTATTCACGAGTTTACACTTGCATCCAATAAATTCTAATTACATGCCTTGCTAATTCCTCCGTAGTGCAATTTAGACGCTGATCTTCAGAAATTAAAAAAATATTCTTATTGTTGTTGTTAAAAAAACATTCTCGGTACACTAAACTCCGCATTTGTACAGAGTCTAGAAAGAAACCAGATCGTTTTACGATTTGATATACATAGTCTCGGTTGTTGTTAGTATTATTTAAATAAATTGTCACTACATAACAAATCCCGTGTCTAACCCTTCCATATGGATTTTTTTTTTTTACATAGATTCAAATTCACGTGGCATGTCAAACTAATTAGACACTTTATGTGGATAAATTTTCTCCATGCGGTGCATGACAGAATGGTAAATAGGTGTGAGCATTGGTTACCAACAAAAAGTTTGAATCCCAATCATTAACGTAGGTGCTACCTCCGGTTCCACAGAATGTGTAGGGATGTAAATCAGGTTCTCAGAGCCTATTAGTATAAGTTTGTCATAGTACAAGAACAGCTCATTGACACCGAAAGAACACGGGCTGACCTGTCAGCCTATCAGGTCATTCCCAGGTCATTCCACAAGTCAATAGTGTTCTCAAACTATACACCTAGTCTGGAGGGAGTTCAAACATTCTTGCTTTCGACAATGTTCGAACCTCTGACGTTCATTTCGAGACCTTCTATCTAGAACCACTGTGATATGTTAAAAGACAAACTTCAAGCTGGAAGTTGTACATCTGATCTGTTTTAATCCCAAAGCAACTAAGCCGATGCCGTGCCCAATTATTTATTTGTCCAGTTTCCTATATTAGATAGTTTTACCACTCTGTTATGAACTCTAGTTAAACACCAGTTAACCTAGTTATTGAACCCGTTTCAGCCCGATGGTTCAACGGTTCAACCCGATGAACCGGATATCGGAGCTGGCCGGTTCCCTTTAGAGTCTTTTTTGCATTTAGACCGGTCTAAAAGACTTCGGCCTTGAAATAACAAGTTGGAAGCTTATCAATTTTAATGAGGTTCCATCCTTTATGGCAATAATTATTAACAAACATGATACCAAATTGTGGACTTGCTAGCTTTTCCCTTTAACAGGGATCGAGCACGATATATACAGTTTGGCGTATTGTAAGTTGCATGTGGAAAAAATGGAGGAATGTTAACTTTTGGAAGAAAATGACTCCGTATGAAGTCAACACAGATCTGGTAAACATGTTGTTCATGTGAACCTTGGACCTTTACACACACACACACACACACACATATATATATATATATATATATTTTCCTTTTCCCTTTTTATCATTTTTTTAAAAATTGAGGAGGAGAATCGAACTCGAGATCTGAGAATGAGATAAATGCTACTCAACCGCTAGACCTAAAGGTTTTTCGCGACCTCTATATATATATATATATATATATATATATATATATATATATATATATATGAAATCAACACGGATCTGAGGAACATGTGGTTCATGTGAACCTTTGTTACGACCCAAGATTCTGGACTAGTGGAAATGAGATAAGATAATGAAAATAGAACGCGAATGTGATGTCGATAAAAATTCGATGGAATTTAAATTTCCATTTAGGATTAATAAAGACATCAACATTAAATATCGGGGTTAGAAACGTTTGAAAAAATAACCGAAAGGTAAGATAACAGATATAGCAAGACTGGATGAGACTAGATAACAAACGTTTCGAACATACGATGCATTTAACAAATTAGTCGGTAGCAACATGAGTCGATAGATATAAATTAAACCAAATAAAATACCCGATACGATAATTCAAATACACACTTTTATCATATTTTCTCTCACTTTACCCTACATGTCACAAAAGACAAATTCCCACCCTTCCCAAAAACCCTATGGCCGCCCCCCTACCCCTCTCACTAATCACTATCCCATTTTCTTTTCTTACACATCAATCTACACTTTTTCCAAAACCACTACAAACCAAATGCTCTCTCTCTCCTATTCTCCTACTCAATCTCGTCAAGTGGGAATGAACAAGACAAAATTTATCTCCTTTCCCAACACACTCTCTCTTACACATTTTTCCATTCCAATCAAATACCCTGCATGTCACCTTTTAACCCACTACTTTCCATTCTCCTATAAAGAATCTATAAATAATTATAATTAATTTTGGTTCATTTCTTCCTAGCTTCACGGTACAAACCAAAAAGGGGATCAATTGCACACCATTTTCCATGTCCCTCTTTATTTCTTCATTTCTTTAGAGGATACATTCTCTTTCATTCCAACCTACTCTCTATTTCCATTATATCATTTTACATGTCACAGTAAAAGCAATTGAAGGAAACAACTTTAATCTCATTTCACTTTTCAAGTACCTTCTCTCTCTCACCATTGGAATTCCTTCTTCCCCCCAAACTCACTCCAACCGAAAGTCTCAATGCTAAAGGAAGAAGATTTCTCAACTCTTATCATCCCTCCTCTAATAAATTCATACTACCATACTTTCTTCTTATTCTATATCTTGCTACACTCTTCATAGAAATATTTTCTTCCCCCTCAAGGCCAAACCGTGGCCACTACCAAAGAAGTAGAGGAAGACTTTTTTTTAACTTCACTTGAGAAGAACCAAGTCACTTGCATGTGTGAGGATCATCTAGGTAAGCCTCTTACACCCGTCTCTAAATCTTTTCTTTCATCCATTTTACAAAAGGCTCAAGATTTTCCTTTTCTAGGCTCCACACCGTGAACTCAAATAAGAAAAAAAAAGAAGGAAAAATAGGAATCATCAAGGCACTTGCAAGGCCATGTAAACTCCAAGCCAAGAGAAAGAAGCAAGCTTTCTTCTTAAGTGTAAGAACCAAAGAACAAAGGCAAGTAATCTTCCTTGATACTTCATGTATTTTCAAATGTTAATGTATTTATGTTTATATCAAGTTTGGATCATCTTGTGGTATGTTCAAAATCTTTCTTTAAAAATATATACACATCTAACATTTATATGATATACATATGTATGTATAGATATGTGTATATGCGTGTATATAGGAGTGTATATAAGTATGTATATAATATGTATATACGTGTATATTAAGGATGTTTTACAGTATGTTTACGACATGAGTTATGACGTGTATGAAGAGTATGGAAATGTAGTGAATGGTATCTACGAGACGGAAGTTTCTTAATGCGACAAATGTAAGGTTCTTGTGAATACCCTGTGAAGAACATGGCTCTTGAACCTTACATTACATGTTGGGTATCGGGTTGTACCTTGTGAAGAGCTTGGCTGTCGAACCCTTCTATGTACGATGAGTCGGGTGAATACCATGTGAAGAACATGGCTACCGAATTGTTTTGTGTTGAGTCTTGAACACCTTGTGAAGAGCTTGGGTTCATGGCCGGCACGTCAACGTAAAGCTACCTACTCGGATGATGTACGGGTCATCGTTTACGTACCTTTACAGAGATGCTTTCCGGACGTCGCTAGATATTGTTCTTACATTTCAATGGCCATCACATATGCATGAAAAGTATGACCAAGGAAGTTTTGACACGTTATTGCATATATTTTTTTTAGAAAAGAAATTATGTTGAAAATTATGATCATAATGCATTACACATTTATGCTTGTCAAGACTCCTTCAAAGATGTAGTAGAATTAAGTTGTGATGAATAGAGTTAAGAAGGTAACTCTTAAGCTAAGGAAATCGTGTGGCTAGAGTTTATAGATTTTAGCAAGATCTGGAAAACTTTTTTTTTCTTGTATGCGCAGTATTACTTGCCTGACACAGTCTGTTGATGATGTATGAACTATGGTAGTGATGTTTAACGCTGAGTATATACGGAAAGACAAACACTATGTTTCTTTGTCTACCTACTTCTGGTTTACATTTATACCAAGTTATTTACTTGTTTAAAAATGGAAACGTGATTATCTAATTTATATATGTGGTTATTATGTTTTGACACCCCGTCTCCCCATGTATGATCCACGTGTCGTATCCAGTAAGACTACTTGCTGAGCGATTAAAAGTCGGTGGCTATCGCTCATACTTGCCTCATTTATCATTTTCCAGATAACAGGTGTCACTATACAGATTTATTGGAGGCATTGTAGATAGACCCTTGATAACGAAGATCAAACCGAGATACTCTTGGAAGCGTTAGGTCTCGATCTATGAAGTATTTTAGAAGATTTCAATATTCAGTATATGATGACTTGTACAGATTATGAAGTAGTGCATTGCATGTCGATTATGATTTGTTTATGTTATGATGCTTTCGCCGATCGATTCATTATTCATGTCGACATGTATATGTATAGTATCGACGCCTTGTACTTTATGGAGTAGAGTACGGCGGGTGCACCGGGTCGGAACCTTGGTTTCGGGCGGGGCGCTACAGGTGGTATCAGAGAAAAGGCTCCAGATCCACTGCGGACTCATAAGTAAACAACGACATGAATTTAAGAAGTGATCTTAGAATTTAAGGAATGATCATAGACGTAAGAAATGATCTTAAATGAAAGTGACAACCTCAATATAAAAAAAATTTAATAATAAACTATATTGGGTTATGATCGTAGAACCTAGGTTATGATTTTAGAACTAAACCAAAGATTATAGAGTCTAAGTATATGATCTTAGACTGAGCGCGGCAGCCTTAATATAAGAGAAATAAAATGGTATTAGGCAGATACGAGAAGCTAGAGAGTATAAGTAGGTTGTTAAGTTTTTTTTATGTTTATACAGGTCAAGTCGCTGGGATACCTTAATTCTGTTTCCTGTTAGTAACATGGCAGTCATAAACTGTACGTTTCCTAATTTCGGATTCAGTCCTATTTAGGATAATATTTGGAGATAGTGATAAATTTCGTAGGCTGATCAAGATATGATATGTGGTAAGACTATAAGCAGTGATTTATAAGAATTATGATAATTGCAGTTTCGTAAATACGTTGCACAAATTGTACGTGTAGGATTAAGACGATAAATCTTAGAATCTTAAAGTAGGTCAAAGATGTTAGTTGTCTTAAGGATGTAAATTCATAGCGATAAGAGCACGATTTTAAAAGTGGAAACAAGGATATGATGAGTCATGTCACATTAGGAGTTAAATGATGAATTCTGAAGGACGTCAGGTTATCTGGGGCGGATTAGTGTGGTAAGTTGAATATGAGTAAGCATGGCTAGATTAGAATTGATATGATTTAACCGTAGTAGGGTTAGCAGTTGGAGTTGGTAAGTATAAAAGTTAGTATAACGCGCAGAAATATGGGGTTGTAGAATACTTAAGTGAATTAATAGAGGTATACGACAATAGTAAATTAAGGAAATTTTATCATTAGTCAGCGAATACTAAGCTGGATCATAGGTGATTAAGAAATGACGTTAGAAATTAAGTGTTTAAAACTTTAAGGGCAAATCGGTACAACTCTAAGTTTCGAGGACGAAACTTTTTGTAAGGAGGGGAGAATGTTACGACCCAAGATTCTGGACTAGTGGAAATGAGATAAGATAATGAAAATAGAACGCGAATGTGATGTCGATAAAAATTCGATGGAATTTAAATTTCCATTTAGGATTAATAAAGACATCAACATTAAATATCGGGGTTAGAAACGTTTGAAAAAATAACCGAAAGGTAAGATAACAGATATAGCAAGACTGGATGAGACTAGATAACAAACGTTTCGAACATACGATGCATTTAACAAATTAGTCGGTAGCAACATGAGTCGATAGATATAAATTAAACCAAATAAAAATACCCGATACGATAATTCAAATACACACTTTTATCATATTTTCTCTCACTTTACCCTACATGTCACAAAAGACAAATTCCCACCCTTCCCAAAAACCCTATGGCCGCCCCCCTACCCCTCTCACTAATCACTATCCCATTTTTCTTTTCTTACACATCACTCTACACTTTTTCCAAAACCACTACAAACCAAATGCTCTCTCTCTCCTATTCTCCTACTCAATCTCGTCAAGTGGGAATGAACAAGACAAAATTTATCTCCTTTCCCAACACACTCTCTCTTACACATTTTTCCATTCCAATCAAATACCCTGCATGTCACCTTTTAACCCACTACTTTCCATTCTCCTATAAAGAATCTATAAATAATTATAATTAATTTTGGTTCATTTCTTCCTAGCTTCACGGTACAAACCAAAAAGGGGATCAATTGCACACCATTTTCCATGTCCCTCTTTATTTCTTCATTTCTTTAGAGGATACATTCTCTTTCATTCCAACCTACTCTCTATTTCCATTATATCATTTTACATGTCACAGTAAAAGCAATTGAAGGAAACAACTTTAATCTCATTTCACTTTTCAAGTACCTTCTCTCTCTCACCATTGGAATTCCTTCTTCCCCCCAAACTCACTCCAACCGAAAGTCTCAATGCTAAAGGAAGAAGATTTCTCAACTCTTATCATCCCTCCTCTAATAAATTCATACTACCATACTTTCTTCTTATTCTATATCTTGCTACACTCTTCATAGAAATATTTTCTTCCCCCTCAAGGCCAAACCGTGGCCACTACCAAAGAAGTAGAGGAAGACTTTTTTTTAACTTCACTTGAGAAGAACCAAGTCACTTGCATGTGTGAGGATCATCTAGGTAAGCCTCTTACACCCGTCTCTAAATCTTTTCTTTCATCCATTTTACAAAAGGCTCAAGATTTTCCTTTTCTAGGCTCCACACCGTGAACTCAAATAAGAAAAAAAAAGAAGGAAAAATAGGAATCATCAAGGCACTTGCAAGGCCATGTAAACTCCAAGCCAAGAGAAAGAAGCAAGCTTTCTTCTTAAGTGTAAGAACCAAAGAACAAAGGCAAGTAATCTTCCTTGATACTTCATGTATTTTCAAATGTTAATGTATTTATGTTTATATCAAGTTTGGATCATCTTGTGGTATGTTCAAAATCTTTCTTTAAAAATATATACACATCTAACATTTATATGATATACATATGTATGTATAGATATGTGTATATGCGTGTATATAGGAGTGTATATAAGTATGTATATAATATGTATATACGTGTATATTAAGGATGTTTTACAGTATGTTTACGACATGAGTTATGACGTGTATGAAGAGTATGGAAATGTAGTGAATGGTATCTACGAGACGGAAGTTTCTTAATGCGACAAATGTAAGGTTCTTGTGAATACCCTGTGAAGAACATGGCTCTTGAACCTTACATTACATGTTGGGTATCGGGTTGTACCTTGTGAAGAGCTTGGCTGTCGAACCCTTCTATGTACGATGAGTCGGGTGAATACCATGTGAAGAACATGGCTACCGAATTGTTTTGTGTTGAGTCTTGAACACCTTGTGAAGAGCTTGGGTTCATGGCCGGCACGTCAACGTAAAGCTACCTACTCGGATGATGTACGGGTCATCGTTTACGTACCTTTACAGAGATGCTTTCCGGACGTCGCTAGATATTGTTCTTACATTTCAATGGCCATCACATATGCATGAAAAGTATGACCAAGGAAGTTTTGACACGTTATTGCATATATTTTTTTTAGAAAAGAAATTATGTTGAAAATTATGATCATAATGCATTACACATTTATGCTTGTCAAGACTCCTTCAAAGATGTAGTAGAATTAAGTTGTGATGAATAGAGTTAAGAAGGTAACTCTTAAGCTAAGGAAATCGTGTGGCTAGAGTTTATAGATTTTAGCAAGATCTGGAAAACTTTTTTTTCTTGTATGCGCAGTATTACTTGCCTGACACAGTCTGTTGATGATGTATGAACTATGGTAGTGATGTTTAACGCTGAGTATATACGGAAAGACAAACACTATGTTTCTTTGTCTACCTACTTCTGGTTTACATTTATACCAAGTTATTTACTTGTTTAAAAATGGAAACGTGATTATCTAATTTATATATGTGGTTATTATGTTTTGACACCCCGTCTCCCCATGTATGATCCACGTGTCGTATCCAGTAAGACTACTTGCTGAGCGATTAAAAGTCGGTGGCTATCGCTCATACTTGCCTCATTTATCATTTTCCAGATAACAGGTGTCACTATACAGATTTATTGGAGGCATTGTAGATAGACCCTTGATAACGAAGATCAAACCGAGATACTCTTGGAAGCGTTAGGTCTCGATCTATGAAGTATTTTAGAAGATTTCAATATTCAGTATATGATGACTTGTACAGATTATGAAGTAGTGCATTGCATGTCGATTATGATTTGTTTATGTTATGATGCTTTCGCCGATCGATTCATTATTCATGTCGACATGTATATGTATAGTATCGACGCCTTGTACTTTATGGAGTAGAGTACGGCGGGTGCACCGGGTCGGAACCTTGGTTTCGGGCGGGGCGCTACAACCTTGGACCTTACAAACACATATGTATGTGTGCATTTTTGTTTTTTCATTGAATTATATGGTTGAAGTTTTTCTTTTCTGTTCAGTTTCTGTCTTAAAACATAAGTTTTTTTTTGAATTTTTAATATAATGTAATTACGTTAGAAAATCAAAAAATTTATTTTTTAAAAGAGAAGTGTCTTTTACACGGATATTGAAAGGGATATATATTCAAAGTTCAAACCTTGATAGACGTTAAAAAAGAAAGTGCAAAATGATCTTTAGCAGTATGCCTCCTGAAACACCTTTTCCTTTTTGCATTGAACTGATCTCGAGTTAGGCTACTGCTTAGAACTATATAATTATAGTAATGATTTCAAACTTATGATTGTAATTACGCTTTGGATTCATTAAATTTAAATTTTGTGATTAGTCTACATTGATGCAATAAATTAGTAATATGTTTAATATAAATAATCAATATCATACTCATTTAATTTTTGTGACATTGTATTTGCTGCGAGAACATCTGATTTTTTAAATAATGTCATTATATTGTAAAAAACTACTTTATCCCATGCCAAAAAAACAAAAGAAAGAAGCATATAAATTAAATATTTATATTCTAAACAAGAAAACAAACTTTATTCAAAACTGCATTGGATCAAAAAACTATGACCTATTGTCAAACGGTAGCCAAAGTAATTTACGTCAACTAAACCGGATATGACATATGCGGGCCGAGTCGTCAAAACTTCCATCTCTGGAGAGCGAGGCACGAAGCGATACCAACGATGTACGTCCTCTCAAAACAGAATTTGCGGAGTTTGTAAACAAGATGGTATAAATAACATGCATGACCTCCTTGAATGTGCTTGTGCTTGGGCTTGGTGTGTATGAAAACTGTTGGTGAAAGACTTGCACTGGAACGACTTTGTCAATATTCTGGAAGTATCTCCATGGATTGATGCTAACCTGGAGAAAATTTTGGGGAATCCACTACAACAGGCGGATGGAAGTATGTATTTCGAGAGTGCTTACATGGAATCTGGATGTGGCGGAACCAAGTAATCCATAATGGGCTGGACAGCCCACCCTCACCGCAGGTCTTCGTAAGAAAAGTACGTAGGAGAGTTGAAAATATGCGGATTGCCAATAACATAGACACGGCTTTTTGGAATGTGCCCCTTACATTGAACTAGTTGTTTGCGGTGTAATGCCATTGTAAATAATGATTTCGTCAATAAAATGATCTTTTTCCTCCGAAAAAAAATAAAAAAAGTTTTCTTTTTTTTTTCCCTTTACCGAAATGATTGCTACTTAATTCTCCACCAAAAAAAAAAAAAAAGTTACAGCTGTAGGCCCAAACACAGTCTGTAAAGTCGGGATAACGACAGGCAAATTGAACCTTACTCGGAATCTGACGTTGAATCTGTCTTTTTTTTTGGGCAAAATGCAAAAATATATTAATACCCAAGATATCAAAACATTCACAGGATGTAACCCATACAAAAGCCCCAAGACAAAAGAACCGAACTAATTGAGCCAACAGACTGACTCAATAAGAAGGAAGTAACTGTGGGTATAATCTATACATCACCTTGAGCACATGTGTGCGTATTCTATGAATGACATCCTGTGGATCAAAAGACTGACCACTAAAAACATAACTATTTCTAGCCTGCCATACAAAATATACCATAGCAGCAAGAGTAATCCTTGCTGCCTTTGAGCGATAAGCTTTGCCTCTCAAGTGACGTTTTCCCTATGTGAAGATTCTCTCAAGACTGCTGAGTCTTTCCGGGATTCCAATCCACATAGTGATGTCTTTCCAAATAATACTCGTCTTTGAGCATCGGAAAAAAATGTGCGTCGCCTTCTCAATCTCAGTGTTGCATAAAGGGCAGTGAACATCATCAAGGAAAGGAAGGTTGTCCTTTGTTGCCAATTTCCCAATCGTTGCCAACCACAATATGAAAGAGTGTTTAGGTGTGCAAACATTGTCCCAAACAAACCGAAACCAAGGTATCCTTGCCCCTTTGTCTCTGAAAAAATTATAAGCCAACTTAGGCCTCAAGCTTCCATTTGAAATCCAACCATTGAGAGTTGTAATGGCATCATTAGAAGATCCCGCATCATGAATGATAGCATCCCGAATTTCCAAAAGCTTCTTTAGAAGTGGGGAGTCTCCTTTGTGTTTGTTCTTGAGCCAAAAATTCTCCATTTTGTACCTTTTATGCATCCATTGAACCCATAGAGAGTCTTTTTTGTGGTGAATATCCCATAAATACTTAGAGAGCAAGGCATAGTTCCAAGCTTTTAATTGAAGAATGCCGAGACCTCCTTCCTCCTTAGGAAGACAACAAGTCTTCCAAGATACCAAGGCTTTTTTATTGCTTAAACCGTTGTTACCCCAAAGGAAGTGAAGGCAAATTTGTTCAATTCGCCTTTTGACATTTGACAGCATTGAATCTGTCTTTTCTTAGACGTGAAAAGTATCTTCTGATTTCGGAAATTCTATTATATCAATTTTAATAAATTTTATAGAAGATATAAATCTAACTTAAATTTTTTAGATAAAAAGACTAAAATAATACTCACAAAACGTCTGAGGTTAAACTAACTCCACGGTAAGAAATCACAATCTCACGCCTTTCTTTACACATTATAATGGTTTCTTCTTATTTTGGTTGGCACGAGAACAATGTGGCCTTGTTTTTTAATTCAACTAAATGGTCAATAATTAGCGAACTAATGAGACAATGTAAATATGAAATATGGACATTCATTGTCTGCTTACATATTTTATTAAAGGAGGTATAATTTTTCGGCACCGCTCTTGCCCTCGTATTAATGCAGTTTCATATAAATTTATCAAATTTTGATAAACTTCTTGCATCATCTTCTTGCAGTTTTGATATGAATGAATTAGAAGCAGAAGCCGGAAATTGTAGTTTGGTAAATTTTCATGCTTAAAAAAATAAAATATTATTTGTTGTATACTTTCTTATTTAGTATTTGGTAGTTGGCAATTCATGTTCATGTAAAAATTATAACTAATGTTTATGGTACAAATTTGAATTGGTTTTCTTTAATCCAAATTTCGAATTGTTAGTTGAAAATTCAATATCACGTTAACTCTCAACTGCAGGCATTTCAAAGTCAAAGGTGTATTTGTGAAAAAAATAATACCATGTGATAGCATAGAATGATGACTATGCATAATTTAATTGTTGCTTTCATTATTTCATTTAGTTAATATTGTGTTACCAAGTTGTACTGGAATCGTGTTGAAGAGTAGTATGATGATTAGATGCATTGAGTTTTCTTTGAAGCACGGCATGTGCGTGAATCCTAAATCTTCAAATGGTATGATGATTAGATGCATTGACTTTTATTTAAAGTATATTGAATACAATATATATAGTTAGTAGAAGTTACAACTACAAATGAAAATTTCATCTAAGATACTCTGTCTCAAACATACGACTTTAGTTTATTTGTTTTAACATAATATAAATTACAATAGGTTGAAAAACCAACTAGTACAGTATTTTGAAACATAAGAAGTGCAATTTTTTTTTTCAAACAAAAAACCAAGACTGTTAGATAAACAACAACAACATTAACTCATTGTCTTAGATGCTCTCGTCTATAACGGAGTATGAGGGGTCGGATGTACGCAACCATAACCATTGTTTCAATAAAGGTGCATGTTCGAACCGAGACATGTCTAGCGTGGAAACAATACTACTGCCTGAGCATGAAGGTCAAAAGCATGATCTAGATTACATGCCCGATTTACAGCAGGCTCCTTCCATGGGTCCTCGCTGTTGGAGAGTTTAAGGTTTGGGCTTTGGCCCATCGTTGGAGATTGAAGATTTGGGCGTTGGCCCATTAATGAGTGTTGCTAAACTTGGTTGAGCAACGTACTTTGAGCTTAATGAGTTTCCGATAATGAAATCGAAAACTAATGAATCCTTAATTATCTACGTGACAAGTAGTTAATGTTAGGATATGGAATCACTCAATTATGGTATTGTGTGAATGTGAAATTAATGTTCAAAGTAGATGGAAATGTTATGGATGGGTGATGTGTCACCCGTATGGAGGAATGCCACGTTGAAGTATCCATGTGGCGTAAAAAGCATCTAACGGACATCGATCGATGACTTCGATCGATCGATGTCACTTCGATCGATCGATGTCATCGATCGAAGTGGATCAGAGGGCTTCGATCTCTTGGTAAATCGATCTAAGTGGATCAGAGGACATCGATCGATCACTTCGATCGATCGATGTCTCTTAGATCGATCAGAATGATCGAATGATGTACTCAGTCAGACATCAGTCGATCACATCGATCGATCGATGTCACTTCGATCGATCGATGTGATCGATCGAAGTCTGACAGCGGGCAGATTCGTTCTGTTTGTGCAGGTTTGATTGAAACTTAAATCAAACACTATCCTCCTACAAAAGATAAGATCAATCGGTTGTGATCTAACGGTGGTGGAAAAAGCAGCTTTAATCTAACGGCCGAGATTTAAACTGTCTTAACCGCTTAACCGAATATGGTTTCCATCCAACGCTCCAGGTTTAAACCTGCTAATCTATCTTCGATCCAAAGGCTGAGATTAAACCTTCCTAATCTAGATAGGAGGTTTTAATCTAACGGTCTAAATCAAACTTCGGTTTTGATCCAACAGTCACGGTTCCTTGTTCTCTAACCGACTCCCTTATATAAAGAGGGCTAAGGGTGTTCATTTGAGACACACCAAGCTCTAAGCATTTCATAAGCATTCTGCATTCGTAGCACGTGAGTCTTGCATATTGTCCGGGAGAAGTCAGGACACTCTAAGCGTTCGAAGGAGTTCAAGTTCAGCAGTGCCGCTCGACTGAACAGGTACCCGTTGTATCCTGGAAGACGATTGCTCACACCGGTTGGGCACAGCATACCGGAGCAATACGTCTTAAGGACAGAGTCCTCGACTCGCCCCGGGTTTGATTTATTTTGTTTCATATGCACACATTGTACGACTGCGTCTTAGTGCAGGAGTGATTGTTTCCAACACTCGCAACATATTACTAACCTAAGAAACTGCTAAGTTTCTGATTTACAACCTTCAGACGGCTTTATAAGATTGGGACAGTGAAGATTCTTGGGATGATTTGAATTTTTGCTCCAAGAAGACAGAAAAGCACCAAGGATAACTAGGGACCAGCTAGAACATGCATGAAAACCCTACAGCTCTGAAAGCCCGTAATCCCCTCTTTAAGTTTGGGATGCCGTATAAAACTAGGTCGTTTTGAACGTATTTGATGTTGCATATGCAAACATACGGTGGTGAATAAAATAAATATTACCCTCAATAAAGAAACCTACAAGTCTAAAATAATCTTTCAAAATAATAGTAAAACATTTTACCATAAAAACTTAATTTAACTTTGACATCTATCTACTTCGATACAACTATTTTTACAGAGGATATGAACTTTAAGTTTGTTAGATATTTCTTGAATAAACAGTGGTGTATGATATTTAAAGGGTAGCTAGATTATTCCTAGGTATTGTAAGGAAGTCCAAGGGGTGGTTCCTATGCTTGTCTCCGTAGATGGAATAGAATTGATTATTGTGCCATGATAAATCAATTATCCATGTAATAAAGTTATCCCTCTTTATCATAGATGTACATCAAATCTATTGAACTAAGTAAATGATTTGCTCTCAGACCATAGCTCAGTTGGTACTCGTGTTGGGATTTGTTCCAAGAGATTAAGAGTTCGAATCCAGAGACACCGCAGTGTGGGTGTTCCCCTGCTGCTAGACCGGATGCATGGTTTGCAGAGAGATATCTTGTGTGAGTCACTGCGTAAGTCTTCACCCAACCTAAAAGGCTGTTAGGCACCTGATTAATCCTCTTTAGAACTAGAACGGTGGTGGCTCTCAAGGCAAAGGAAGTGCCTTTTACTCTCATTCAATTCTTGGCAATAGAAAGAGAGTCTCTAGTGTGATAGCTCCTTGGCCTGTAGGTTTGTCTGCAGTGCTGGGAGGTTCTTTATGCAGACTACTGTGTAAATGATCAAGCTCATGCTAGCGGGCCGTTGGGTACCTGATTTACATCCCTACACTACCTTTGAAACTGGGTGTGACATGGACCCTTAATGATTGAGGTTAACCTTTTTTATTGGGTTTCTAGTATCTATATTTTGGATCATATTCAATTTATATGTCAGCTACACTGAAGTTTCACAAGAATGGCAGGTCTTGCTGCGTCCATTGCGAAAGGAAAGGAAATTAGCAAGTTTTTTTCTTCTCTCTCTCTTTTTTTTTTTCTTTGCTTTTTTTGAGTAACAGATATTAGCGATTCAATATTTTAACTTTTAATATTTTTATTTCTTTTCTCATTTATTGATGGTTATATTTACAAAGATAATGTAAATTAAAATTTTAAATATTATCATGAGTGTGTGTGAATATTAAATTTCAAAACTCAAATATCATTTTTCTAAAGTAAATTTTCATGTATAACATGTTGTAGTTTATAAATTCAATCAATGTATTAAACATATCAAATTCTATGGACAATTCTGGATGAGATAATTACACTTTCAGATTTAATGATATAGACAAAGGGGTGGCTTGATTGTATGAATCAATTATTGTTATATCAATAATGAGATTGTGCTCAAAAGGCAGAGTATTAGATTAAAAATTTTAAAAGTGGTTGTTACAATTCAAAAATTATTATAAATGTTATAAGGAAATTTATAAATTTGAGAGACGGTTCAAGACCCTTCAAAATAATTTTAGTTTGACACCGCAACTTATTTTTGCCACATCATTACTTACGTCACAGGAGATTTAAAGATCATATTTTTAACAGTTGAAATATTTTAGTCTTTTTTTTTTAAAATAGAAAAAACTGCCGGCATATAAGCCGAAAACGATTCTAACGGACACAAATTTTAGTGTCATGACTAAGTCAGATATTTACTAAAAGATCACATGTGATTCGTGGGTAATGTCGTTACTGTCTTGTGGGAACACTAAGGGGATCTTTTCAGAAACCTGCAAAGTAAGGATGACGGTAGAGGTCTTTGGGTTATCGCTCCAGAAAAAACATTCCGACGCTCAAATCACTTATGATCGTATCCAAGGTTATAAATATGAAGTAAAAGGCGAAGCAACCTGTTTGAGTTTTGCCGGGGTGGCTGTTCTATTCAGTTGCTTAGCTTGATCCCTTTCCCTATTAGGGAGAGGCTTCTTTTTATATGTGGAGGCGAGCAGTGCATGGTGAGAAGTCGCAGGGTGATGACACCTGACTGTCCTACTGACAGTGTCACATATCATGATGCATGACTAAGGTGGCTTGTTGTCAAGCGTCTGTTTTGGTATGTATGACTAAGCTGAGGTGTGTTGTGATCAGCGCAGCCAAAGGAGCGAGGTGAGGGTAGCATGGCATGGGATGTCCCATGGAGCTCTGCCGAGATGAGGTGAGAAACGCTACCCTTGGTCGTCTGCTAAGCTGAGTTGAACTGAGCTGTCGTGGGTTGATGATCTGAAGACTGATCATTTGGTTGAGCTGAGCTGGTCGAGGTCTGTTCAGTCAATGTGTTGCTCCATGGCCTGACAGAGGTAGAGATGAGCAGGGTGAGGTGGCTTCCTTGCGCCAGTGTGATGTCCAACAACGTTGACTGTTACTGATTGAGGTGGGAGTATTTGTCTTTATTAGCAATTGATTTTTGGGGCTTGTCATGCCACATTCATTAGTGAAGGGAAGGGAGGGGAATCAACTTAAGTGTGGAAGTTGGCAAATTCAAAAAGGGTTGCAGGAAAGAATTCTCATTTTCCATTTCAATAGGGTGAATGACACATTTTTTTAGGCTTTAGAAAATGATGGAATAAAGAAAAATGGCTCATTAAATTGCATACGCTTCATATATTGTGAAATAACAATTGATCGATATAGCTTGACGCAATTTTCATTATGGGTCATCGAAAACAACATATGAGTGTTTCTAATACATGGATATGGTTGCGTACATCCAACCTTCCATATTCGTCATAAGCAGAGGCCTCTAAGGCAACGGGTTGATGTTGATGTTGTTGGAAGAATTCCCATAAAGATAATGAGTTTGAATCCTCGGAAGAAAATAAATTGACGGATGAAACAATCCCTTATTGTCATAAAGAAAAATATTGCGAAACGAGGGTGCATTTAACAACTCATCAAAATAGAAACATAAAGAAAATGCCATGAAGATTTTACTCGCCGAAGATAAATTAAGCTACCAAGCTCCGGCGGAAGATATTATTTTAGTTTCCTACCGGAGACGGTGATCCCGACTTGTGGGTTAGAGTAATGGAGGAAATTCCCTTCTACTGATATGGGATGACGTCATATTCATTCCAATTTCTGAAAAAGGAGGTGTCATGGCGTCATGCCAGCGGGTCACTGATGGCTACGGAGATGGGATTGATGGACGTGTAGCTGTTGGCCGCCATTGAAGTCAAAAAGGAAAAAGATGATGAGATAGAAAAAAATGATATAAATATTAACATTGATAATAAAATTGATCTTTACATCAGTTGTCATATAATTAATGACATGGCAACATTAAGTTGATCTGTTTATTTAAAATTATTTTAGAGGGCATTGAACCCTTTTTCGAAATTTATCTTTATAGTGATTATTAAATCATATGACCCTTTTTAAAAATTTATAAACCTTAATGGGCCTAACCCAAATTTTCCCAATATGCATAGGGGTGTTAAGCGAACCGAACAGTTTACGAACTATTTGAGTTCAGTTCGTATTTGGTTCGAGTTCGTTCGTTAAGTTTACTTAAACGAGCTGAATTCGAATACTTATTTGGGTTCGTTTAGTTAAACGAGCTGAACTGTTCGCGAACAGTTCGGCTTGTTTATACAGTTATAGTGTTATCAAGCGGAACTTGAACCGATTTTAAAGCTTGTTTAGCTAAACGAACCGAGCCGAACAATTTGTTTAGCTTAACGAATCCAAATTCAAAAATCTAGTATTCGGCTCGGCTCGGTTCGTAAATGCCCCTAAATATGCAACGAAAACAGCATTATCCCATTTCCTTAGAGGCTCCCACCTATGGCAGGGTATGGGGGATTGGATGTACGCAACCATACTTATGTGTTAGAAACACATAGATGTTGTTTCCCGATGACTCATAAAGAAAATTGCGTCGAGCTGTATTGATCAATTGCTACTTCACAATATAAAAAGTGCAACTAATTTAGTGAGCCAATAAAGTTAAAGACACAATCTTCCATAACTTTGAAATATGATGGAATAAATCAATAAAACACACAGAAGTTATGTACTTATCTTGGTGCAGACCTTGTATCAAGCTTAACCGAAAATTATTCAACCAATCGCTGAAGAAGTTGAAGTTTCATACAATTGCCTTTTACAAGTAGTGCTCGCAAGCTAGAGTTTTGAATTTCAAAACTTCTCATTTTAGGAGAATGGTGTTGCTGTGTTGGTTACGTTAGTGGGGTTTGATTGCCCTCCTCATATTTTGAACTCAAAAGCAAGATTCTCCCAATGGCATAATTCAGTTGGTACTCGAGTTGTGGACTACCAACAAGAGTTCATAAGTTCGAATCCAGGGACACGCATAGTGTGCATGTTCCTCTGCTGCCAGGCCAAATGCCTGGTTGGTGAGGACACCTTGTATGAGTAACTGTGTAAAATCTCATCCAATCTAAAAGGCCACTGGATTCCTTATTTACATCCTCCACACAGCTCCTTAGGACTGAAACAGTGGGGGTCTTTTGGGTTGGGGTTCAACCTTTTGTCACCAACTCAAACGCAAGATTTATTTGAGGTCAGGGCCTGTGATTGATGAAAAATTACGTGCGTAGCAGAAAGAAGAAGCTAAGATATTTAACCTTCCTTATATAATTGGTTAATAAGTCAAGTTTCTTTTCCCACCCAAATAGGAAAAGAACAAAAAGAAATGAAAAGTAGCTTTGCGTATCCACTTCTGCATCTGAAAATTGCAAAAATGCATGTAATAACGTCTGCATCTGAAAATTGCAAAAATTGCATGTAATAATTGAAGAGATTCAAAGTTGGATCTTGAAAGGTATTTTATCTTTCAGTGTCCCTTACAACTGCAGGTAGATACACTCAAGATCAGGGTATGATCTTTTTGCAACTAGAAAGTATTATAAACATAAGCGAAACATGACTTACAAGGTATATTAGTCATGTGCGTCTTTCTCTTAGGCCGAACATGATTTACAAAGTCTATTAGTCTTGTGTGTCTTTCATAAGTCTCGCCAACCATGATGTTACGCGCTAAGTCAAGTGAAGCAATTCCATTCGTTGAATAGTTAAACTGAGAATAAAATAAGTATGTACATCTTTGTACTTAAATACATGTATACGTAGATCTATAGGAAGAGAAATAAGTTATAGGGCTCACGTTGCTAATTTGCATTAATGGAGCTAAGCTTAAAACTTCTGAGAATAGGTGTGTTTTGTTAAGTTCTAGGGGACGTCGATCGTGTATTAAATACATGTATATGTATATCTTGACGTGATGAAGTTTTAGCGATTCTGGGACATATCGATCGCGTATTATGTTTACATAGGCACGGCTGATCAATGAATGGACTGATTATTTTATCACTGTTAATTGATTTGAAATTTATTAGACACGTATTAAACTCCGGTCAAAATCCGTTAAGAGCACAATTTGAAGATAATTTTCTTAGATCCATCGATCCAAGTTCGTATAAATTTCTGTAGTCGACAATGATTATTTTGACTTTTCTTTTTGACATTCTTTTTAATTAAAAAATCAATACGAATCTCCACTCTCCCATAGGCTGACTAGACAATCTAAATATATATATTATTTATCGTTTTCTTTTTTTAACACATTTTTTTTTTTCGATCTACATTTTTCGTAACAGTGATCATCATTAATCATCATCAACTGGTTAAATGGTCCATAGGAAGATTTTCCAATAACATTAGTGAATTTGGACTTTCAGTGCAAGTCGCTTGTTGCCAATATTCTTCAATTTCATGAAATCAGCCAACTGATTTAGTGGTTAAGTTAGAACTTGAGTATGATAAACATATAACCTGGGTAACTGATTATTTACTAATGCTTGTTATTATTGTGTTACAATACCACACAATATTTCTATTATTGTGGTATCTATACATGTATATAGAAGGTCAGATGTCTCACTGAAAACAAGTTTTCTATCCCTTATGATAGCGATATTGTTTGCTTGTCTCTCACCCTCCTCAGCTTCAGCAATAGCTTTTGTTGCTGTTTGGATATATTGAGTATAATTATTCTCATTCTTCAACAATTAAAGCATCAAAGCTTTAATTTGCAAAAACCACATCTGCAGAAGCAGCTTCCAGAATTAAGGTCATGTCTCAGATGAGTTCGGTACTTTCCTTCGCTTTCGTCGTCCGATCCTCTCACAATACATGGAAATTCTTTGCCAGTCTTCGTGATTCTTCAAGGATTCTGTTTGATTTTCAAATATTCTGCTGTAATTGTGATGATCACGTACAATCATCCACGCCAACCAGGGGCGTTCACAGGGGAGGCACGGGGGCAGCCGCCCCCAACTCGGAGAAAAAATTTAGGTAGTAGGTAGATGTAGTTGTATTTTGATTATCTAAATTTAAGGTATCAGTTTTTTAATCCCAAAACTATCTCATGATATGTGATATATGTGTGTTACTAGGAACTAGGGGAAAATTTTGATTAGTAGATATTAGATATACACATTTGTATTTTTTAACTAACTAAAAAAAATATTGTATAAAAAACAAACTGGTTTTTGAAAATAAAAAACCAATAAATATTACACCTTTTACCTTCCTATTTTCATGATTAAAAAAATAAACTTTAATTTAATATTTTTCCCATTTTTCCGTCATTACCCCCAACTCAATTGACATTTGACATTTTCTTTTCGATCAATTCCTTTTTCCCCAACCCTGCGGCGCTCTGCTCTTCGCTACAAAAAACGTAGTCGCTCTCTGTCGACGGCTTGAGGCTTCTGCAATCTCCTCTCAAGACTTCAAGTTTAAACAGCCCTATTTCTGCAGCTCTGCTCAATTCCTCCACCGGTTTGTAATTGATTCTTTATTTTTTGAATTCTTTATTTTTGGTCGATTCTTTTCTGTTTTCCACCGGTTTGGATTTGATGCTTTATTTTTGAATTCTTTTTTATGTTCGATTTGAGAAGATGGATATTTTTTGGTGACAGCAATTCCTGAGAAGAGGATTTCTTGTATTATTTATGCATATCATCAAATAATCAATTCCTTGGTTTCTTCACATGCCCCTGAAATTTTTATAATTTATGGTTTGACCTTTGTTTAATGAAAAGATCTGCTCGTCCTTCATTTCGTAAATAAAAGGTATGTCGAGCGTCAAATTAATAACTTTTGTTGTATATTGTTGTTTGTTAATGTTGCTTATGAATAACTTTTGTTAGATATTATTGATGGTTGCTTATTATTGTTGCTTTTTGATTAGTGGATGTGTTGGTTTAGATTTTATGTTATAATATTTGCATATATCTATATTGTAAGGGAGTTTTGCCGGATTTTTGATGGAATGTCTATTGAGTCCGAAAAAGTGGACAGTGATCCCATACTGTGAATTTCGCCCCCCCAAAATGTAGGCGCTGTGTCCGCCACTGACGCCAACTGCTTGTCGATTCTCCTGTTCCGCCGAGTAACAACGGCGGAAGGCAACACGGCCGCTTTTCCGGCGATATTCTCGCTGCTCCGCTTTGTGCATTGATATATGCGCTTGTATTAAACCGATCGTAGTGAAATTAGTGGCGGGTTATCACCGGAAACAATCATAACCTATGCTAGGCAGTAATTTAATCAACTGGGCTGTGGACGAATGTTGTAAACCAATTAAAAGACGCGTATTTACAGTTATCGGTTTAATTAACAGATTAATTAAAATTTCAATCTAGTTTAAAAACACAAAGGATTTAAGGGCACCATGTAAACTACAGGCGGCGCTGATAGATTTTCCTTTTTGCCCCCCCCCCCCCCCCCCCCGGGTTATGAAAGCGGATTGGTTGAAAATGAGAATTCATCTTTTAAGCCTTAACACATAGTTCCGTTGGTACTTGAGTTGAGATTTGCTCTAAGAGGTTAAGAGTTCAATTTCAAGAACACGCACAATATGAGTGTTCCACTGCTATTAAGTCGAATGCCTAGTTTGTGGGTGACACCTGTAGGTCATTGCGTAAATCCTCACCCAATCTAAAAAAACGCTAAACTTCTGATTTGCATCATCCATGACGGTAGCGGTGATATAACCTTTGCTACCAGAGAAGTCATCTTTTCAAATCAATCAGTGATGATTCGCTCCCGTCTATAGGGGGATAGGAACCCCTCACTGCAAGGGGGTACGGTGACACGTGATCGCACGACACGTGGTAGCAAGAAGGGGTGGTGAGGCTAGATGCAGGTGACCCTCATCTAGCCTCACCACTCCCTTTGCTGCCACGTGTCGCGTGGTCACAAAGAGGGTGAGGAAAGTGAGAGTGAAGAGATTCCAATCCGTCTATAGTTACACGTTCATTACCTATATGTCAGTGTGAAATTTGAACCCTACTTACATAAACAACCTGACAAATAACTACGGGTCAATTAATTTGTTATAGTTCTCTCAAAAGAAAAAAATAAGAAAACAACAACAATAATTTGTGCTACGTTTAATACATTAGTTATTGGTTAAAAACGGTAGCAATGTAATATTTGTTAAGGTATATAGCGATGTAACTTATTCAAAGAAATTGGATATTACCTTAGTGTGGTTGTTTAAGCATTTAAATAATGTGATTAAATATTATAAGTATGTGGTGTTTTAAAAGATCATAATATGTCTCGTGTCATGAAATTTTAGAGTACCTTGTTAAAAAATATAGTAGAATAAATTATCAATCTACAATAAGTAAAATATTCAATATGCTACTCGTTTTAATCCTATCAACTGGTTTTATAATACTATGTAAAGATTATAAAAAATAATATCATTATTTCATAAAAAAAATGTAAAAGTGTATCTGATGATATCAAAGTGCATCTGATCATTAGAGAAAAAGGTCCAATGAATAATGCATATTCTGACACTACATGAAAGATCCACGTGAAACATGACAGCGTGTACATACAAGGACCCACTCTCTCTTAGGGACTTAAAAATGTCGTGTTTTGTGTTTTTCGAGTTTTGATTATCAAAGTAACAAATCCATACTTGACCCGCTTTTCTCACGTGTCTGGAAATAGATACTCAAACTTGTACATGTCAGATTTCGTATCGTGTATCAGGTTTACGCACAAACTTGACAAATACAAATATTTCAGGTCGAGTTGGAGTCATTTCATGTATTTTTCAGGTTTTTTTAGTTTTTTTTTATTTTCAGGTTTCATATATTTATATCAACTACTGTTACAATGCATCATTGAAAGAACAATAGGTCCAGAACCAAATGTTCAAGATTAAAAATGTCATAAACCATGAAATGAAATAACAGAATCTTATAATCTAAAAAGAAATCCACAAGATATGTGTCTTGACTCTTGAACACGGGTGTGGAAGAGAGCGGATGTAGAGAAGATGGCCGGTGGTGATTGTAAAAGATGGAAGCAGAGGCGACGGCTATTAAAGACGGAAGAGGAGACGGAGGATAACGGTTGTAAAAGCTGGGAGAAGAGACGGAAGGAGGCGGAGGCGGCGGTTGTTAAAGACGGGAAGGAGATCAGGGGAGGTAGAGGCTGGAGGGAGACTGAGGATGGCTTGACAGGAGACAGAGAGTTAGACTTCAGAGAAGAGAAGATAGAATGATGTAGGGGTCAGGTTTGTGTAGCCAGGTAGGGGCGACGGACGGGCAAAGGATAACAGCTTAGGTTTAAGATTTTTATTTTTGTAATTTTAACTTTAATAAATAATATTTGAAATGTATGTAAAAAATTCGGGTATGTCATGTTTAAATAGGTTACCCACGGATGTATATGGACATGACCTGCTCTTTGCAGGTAAGTTTCAGGTCTTACCTAAATTGTACATGAAATCCAGCAAGACTATACCTATACTCACAAGGAATATGTCAAGTTCAGATCGTGTTTTTGTGTCGTATATAAGATTGTGGTCTGTACCATGTCCTCCAAAAAATAATGCAATAATTTCACACATTTCGTACATGATGTAAACAATTACTCCATGAGAACATGATGGCACCCAAATACTAGTACGGAGAGATTCGTGTGTAAACAACCATTTTTGATCACCAACTCCCAAAGCGTTTGTTGTCATGTCCCGATAATATAAATTGATGAATGTGCTGTAACTTTCCCTTTTTGCCGTTTATGTGACAAATAAAAAAGATGTGTAACTATCTTAATTTATTGTCTCGAGGATATATCTCATTGTTTCTACGTAGGGGGTTTCGAAATGAACGCCATGAGTTCGAACATTGCTGAATGCAAGAATGTTTGAACCCCTCCAGACTAGGTGCGGAGTACTATTTGCCTGTGAATTGACCTGATAAGCTGACAGGTCAGCCCGTCGGTTGTTTCTTCGGTGCAAATAGGCTCCTGTGTGTCTCTGTGTTATGACAAACTTCTACTAGTGGGTCCTGGGAACCTGATTTACATCCCTACACATTCTGTGAGACCGAACATGACAGATACTCTTAATGGTTGGGTTAAACCTTTAATTTATTGCTTAATTGACTAAAAGGACAAAATGATTACGCTGACAGCTCATGAATACATTCCGACCATCTCATAAGCTCCTATATAAACCAGCGGATAGCAAAATTCTTGATGCAAAATTCAGATCGCACAATACTTTTGTGTCATCAAAATATCTCCTCTATCTTTAGAGCCCAATTCTCTTCACAAACCACATTGTCAAAAACAATGAGTTTCAGCTCTGCAGCATTTATTTCCACCCCTTCTTATCTTTTGAAATCACCAAACAGAATTCCTGCACCACACATGGTGAGGATGACAAATGCCATCAAATGTAGTGGAGGGCAGTGGGTAAGCACACCCCAGAAAGATGAGCAAACTGACAGAAGATCTTTTGATGAATCAATGATGGGTGTTAAGGGATTAGCTGAGTTGGGGATGAAAAAAATCCCTTCTTTTTTCATCCACGAAGGTATCAAGAAAGAGGTCAATCCTGAAATGTATGGGCCTAAATTTCAAGTCCCAGTTGTTGATCTGGGCGTGGATGGCGCTAGTAACGATCCTAAGTTCCACGCCGAGATCCTGACCACGCTTCGTAAAGCTTGCGAAACATGGGGTTTCTTTCAGTTGGTGAATCATGGGATTCCTGATGATGTGCTTGATAAAATGAATCAAGCCATTATCGCGTTTCATGAACAAGATTCTGAAGAAAAAAAGAAATATTATACTCGAGATAGCTCAAAAAGAGTTATATATAACAGTAATAATTTTCTGTATAACACTGCATCTGCTACCTGGAAGGATACCCTTGTGTGCAAAATTGCCCCTGTTCAATCGGACTGGGAGGAATTGCCTGCAATCTGCAGGTATGGCTTTATTTATTTGGCATATTCTTTTTTTTCTTCCTTTAGAATTTGGGTGAAGATTTTTCAGTTTGTTGGTGTTTTATTCTTTAACCAATTCAGTAACATTATTATTTTTTTTAATTTGAATACTTAAGATATAGAAACCTGTTCGCTGCACGTGGTTTAGGTAATTAATCGTTAATCTTTCCAGACACTGTCAAACTGGCTCCCCCCCCCCCCCCCCCCCCCCCTCATTATTTGCTGACATTTTCTCTTATTCTTACATATACGAAAATTGACTTCTATCTTGTTTGTTTTCTTCAGTAGATTTTCTTTGAAATGACAAAATTTTACTTTTTGACACGAGGGTTTTATCTCTTGAAAATTGTTTGGAATATGAAACTTTTGTGCTAATCCAAAGGGGGATGTTAAAACAAGTTCAGTACGGCTATAAAAAAATTATCCCACTTGGATAACGTGTTAAATAGTTGATGTCAGCTTTCTCCATATTTTATCAGTTTTGTAACGACTATCAATTTTATAAATCAACTATGAAATGACAAACTTTATTATTAACATACACTCAAATACCAAACTACTTAAGTAGCACAAAAAAAATAAAAAAAAAATCATCTAGTTGGTTATAAACACATGATATGACTAAATTATAGTAAAAGTCACGAGATCCTCAATTCTAGATTGATTATTAAAAAGGTCCAAAAATTGTGCACTCTTAAATGTTTATTATTAGCTTCAGGAAAACTTGTACCAGTACCAATTCAATGAAAGAGCTAATGCCAAAATAATATTATTTTTTTAATGTATTCATTGCTTAGCATGGTTTTGAAATTAATTGACAACATAACATTCTTTCTTAAAATACTGTTTGTAATAACTACACTGACAAACTTACCTTGAACCGTTGTACTAAAATGTAAGATAAGGCTGCGTTCATCAAATCGCGATGCGGTCTGGCTTGTCTCCTGACCCTGTATAAACGCAGGAATCTAATGCATCGGAAACGTCATTTTCTATTGATGAATTACTCAAAATATCCAACTTTATCATTTGTCTACTCGTCACTTCTATATCACTAACATGTTGAACATTCAACAAAATTATGAAGGTTAGAATAGAAAATACGCGCAACTTTGTTGAATACGATCCTAATAAATCAGATCAAAACTGCAGTGGGGACAGCGTGATGTCTAAAGGGGAATAGGATGCTCACTAGTGGTGAGCGTGACCCGATCTCACCCAACCTTACATTTTCTATTACTCAATCATTCATCTAGTCCGATCACTATTTTTTTGTTGTTGTCATAGGTCAAACAATGGCTGCATTTATATGATCCAACCCCTGAAAAGGTCTCCATAGTTAAAAAGTTTGTGTTATGGGACCACATTTAATGAAATGCTATTTTTGAGTTTCACGTGTTTTTTGTAGGCCATTTTCCCATAAATGAAATCCTTTACTTGTTATATGCTGTACCACACTTGTATAGACTATTTTCCCATAAAATTCCTGGTGGATATGAAAACAAGCTATAACTACTTTGTACATAATAATCCATTTTGACGATTAATTATATAAGTATCACACTATATGTTCTGTATCATTAATATTAGCAAGTCAAGTTCGTAACTCAAAGCCAAACATATGTAACAGGCACAAAATTAACTCAATATACAACGGAAGATTTATCTCAGGGAATGTTCTTGTCCTTTTTATAATGCCGTTAATTAACATTTTCTTTGCAGAGACATCATGAACGTGTATGGAGATCATATCATGAGAGTTGGTTTAACTCTATATGAGTTGCTGTCTGAGTCTTTAGGACTCGAGAAGAATTATCTGAAAAACATAGGTGGTGCTGACGGGCTTTATTTCAAAGCACATTATTCACCTGCATGTCCTGAACCAGACTTGACTTTGGGTTCGGTCACACATACCGACTTTGGCTTCCTAACCATAGGTTTGCAAAATGAAGTCGGAGGTCTCCAAGTGTTGTATGAGGATGAATATGTGGAACCACCCTACATTCCTGGATCACTTTTTGTTAACTTGGGCGATATGGTTCAGGCAAGTCTTATACTCTTATTCACCTACCATCCTGAAGATGTAAATATGTATTTTATATATACACATACATTCATACCTCATAAAAAGATTAAAATTGATATGTTATATAAATGTAACAAGCTAAAGCCCATTTGCTTTAAATATTTTTCGTTTAAAAATAATGAAGTCTGACAAATAACATATAAATGAATAGTGTAATGTAACCTAAGTGTTTTTTTTTTGTTTTTGCAGCTGGTTACGAATGGAAGATACAGAAGCGTACATCATAGAGCCGTGGCTAAAAGTGTGGGTCCGAGAGTTAATCTGTCTGGATTTCTGAGACCGAGCCACGGGCCAGGCTTTTCGGAGCGAAAGTATGAGCCGATCAAAGAGCTGCTATCTGCAGAGAATCCCCCAATCTACCGGCCTGTGTCTATGGATGAGTACATTGAATACTATACCATGAAAGGATTTGATGGATACGCTTCGCTGCCACATTTCCAGATAGAAAAATGAGCTAGATTTGAGACATGTCCCAACACTTTCTTTGGCCAAATTGCCATTATACCCCTTCTTTGGGATTTAAACTTTCCTCATCTTGTCTCTTGTTCTATAAGTTGGTGTCCTTTATGTCCTAATCATGTAATACTGTGTCCTTATGTTAAGCATAATCATTGAGTGTAATGGGATCGAAAATTCTCAGGAAATACTGTAAACTTTGGCCCATTGTGGAAACTGTAATAAAATTTTTCTACATCATATTAATGCAAAAGGCCAATACCCTAAGTTCACAATCAAGTTGGCTCAAGAAGGGCTGTTCAACGAACCGAACAGTTCGCTCATTATTTGAGTTCGGTTCGTGTTCGGTTCATATTCGTTCGTTAATGGTCGGTAAACGATCCGAATTTGAACAGTTGTTTGGGTTCGTTTACTAAAACGAGCCGAACTATTCGCAAACTATTCGGCTCGTTTAAACAGTTAAAGGTTATCGAGCCGAACTCGAACCAATTTTAAAGTTCGTTTAGCTAAACGAACCGAGCTAAATAATTCGTTTTGCCAAACAAATCTGAATTTGAAAATCTAGTATTCGGTTTGGCTCGGTTCGTTAACACCCCTAATCAAAAGCATAAACATAATAACGTTTCCGGCTACTTCATAATGTCTTTTAATATGTGCTTCTTTCCTAAATGTTTTTTTCAGAATGGTTCTGAAAAGAGACAGGTTTGAATGTTCTTACTTTTGATAGATTCTTTTGAGAAAATGTTTGAATTGTAGGAGGGAAAATGATTTTATTTTCCACCAGAGGCAAAGTATCTTTATTTCTTTGTCCGCTCCGACGATTTAGTTTATTAAACGAATCAGTTATATGATATGGTTTTACGTTTAATATAAGTATGATATTCTATATTGTTATTATATTAGTATCGGCGACACTTTACATCAAATAGCTACCAAAATAGCAAATTATTGTAAAGTAAAGAATATTTTTAATCTATTAATCAAATCATACCGAATTTAGTTACCTCACTTTAAACAATGGCAGTAACGATAACGATAACCTTTCGATACTCAAAATAGCTAATAAGACCCGTGATAAGGATAGGCTCATAGTTGTCAGTATGTATTCGTACATCTTAAATTCTTGAGATCAATAATCAACCGAGTATCAATTAGACGGGATAGGATCTCCTCATCGCTCCTCCCTCACCGCGTACGTGACCGCGCGACACGTGGCAAAAAAGGAGAATGGTAAGGCTGAGTGAGGGTAACCCTCATCCAGCCTCACCACTACTGCTGCCACATGTCACGTCCTAGGTCGTACGATGACTCACCGCGCGGTGAGGAAATCTCATCCCCAATTAGACTACGCCATGGAACGGTACATCTTAAATTCTCCATGTACGTCATTATGAGTGGTTAGAAATCAAAGCCTGACGCATTTTCAACCATATGAGAGTAGGCAGAAAACGTACGGCGGCAAAGAGGTCTTGCCCCTTTTGTCATGATAAGAATACATTTGTATCAAGTATCAACCATTGGGATGAGATCCTCTCACCACAATCTATTCACGCACTTTCTCATTGCACGATACGTGACAGCAAGAGGGGTGGTGAGGCTAGATGCGGGTAACCTTTATCTAATCTCGTCATCTCTCTCTGCTACCACGTGTCGTGCGGTAAAGAAGTGGGTGAGGGAATTGTGGATGAGGAGATCCAAACTCTCAACCTTCCAATGGGAAAATTCGTTGGTAGCCATTAATAGATAATGGCATCCTCGGTTACTCGAGCCTTAGCAACCATAATGATGTTAGCTTTGACTTATAGTTGGACGTGTTTGAATTTAAACTCTTTTTAAACATCATACCATGTACATTTTATATAGTAAGCTGGTGAGTAAAATCACTTAAAACTATGAAGTGGAAGCCCTTGAATGACTCAACATTTTTGCCTCCAAGTCTTGAATGAATTGTCCTAACTAGAAAATAGCATGCGACAAAAACTTGTTTATTTGACCTTTCTTTTTTTTGGTAACTTTTGCTTAAGAATTTAGTAGAAGTCCATTAAGAGTGGAAGACGAGTTAAGACTACCGTCCCAAAGAACATAGTATTAGTAGCCGCACACGTATACATAATTAATGGTCTTTCTTTGGCTAGTTGTTTGATACTTTGTAGGCCTTTTAGATTAGTTTTTTAGATTTGGAATGATCAAGTTCTTTTGGATAATTTGTTTTCGTCGAGATGATCAAGTCGAATAGATATTTGAGTTATCTAACTTGAACAACAATCATAGCAAGTATATCTCAATAACAGCAAAATCTATCGTTAGGGTCTGGAGAGGGCAGCAACAGCAAGGGTTATCGCTAGTGTCTGGGGAGTGTGTGAGCAGACAAACAATACATCTATCCTAAAGGATAGAGAGTTTACTTCTATTGGGACCTCCGGTTCTATATATACCTGCACAGATAGCATAATAATAGAAATATTCACTAGTGAAGTGATTTTATTAAACATAAATAGAAAGCTTCCGATATTAACAGTTGATATGCATAAATAACTGAAACACAAAGACTAGAAATACAAGTCAATCTAAGGTGTAGAGAGTATATAATCCTTTAAGTATATTTTAAGTGCCCCTATATATTACATACACCTTCTTAATCTTAATCATCTGCCTCCATGAACTCGGTTATCTAACTTGAACATAATCTTAATTTGGACACTATCTTAGAACTTGACCACTTTGAATAAATCTCTTAATTTGTCTTTTGGTTATAACAACGGCTCTTGTGTAGTCAAACTCATTCCATATATGGTTCTTGATCACATCAACTATATCTTTGTTTCTTGATTATAACAATGTCTCTTCTGTAGTCAAATCCATTTCAGTAAAAACTTGAGACTTTTATGTTACCAAAATTTTGAACTATCGGCATGCAGGCCTTAAATAATTTCTACTTTTGATTCGGGACTAATGAATCCGACTTCCAATTTCACTGTGGCCGGAACGCACAACGTCTGCCCTTACTCTATGTTATAAGAAAACCCTAATTTTTATTGTAATTTTTTTCACTACAAAGATTGCATGACAATATTTGACTCGGAATTTCAGTCATTTCATTTTTGATACATGATTTGCTATTATTTAGAGTAAATGTATTTTCGTTGATTTTTGATAAAATGCTTATCATTCAATGGCTTCTTGTTTAAAAAAAAAGATCAATGGCTTGTTATTGATTATGACATAAAGTCAGAAAGAAATAACATTAATGGATTTTTTAAATCATATGTCTCAAAATACCGAGCCGAATAAATCGTTTTGCTTGCGAGTATAAAAATTTAGTATTCATCTTGGCGGGTTAAAAACACTATTCACATCCAAAAATGTGCAAATAGCATTTATGGTGTTACAACTCCTTAAGGTCTTTGATAGCCCTCTTGACGGTGTGGTATTTGCCTCCATAGATGGTGTAGGGATGATTATCATAAATACGGGTTACCATCTTTTTGTTGTGAAAGCATCAGTCAGGTATGGATTATAGATATCTCACTTTAAGATCTCCGATAAAGTATACTAGCATATGATATTTCCATGTTTTGCCTAATAACTCTTTGAAGTCGCTGATAAACTTTAATTGGATCGTCTGTTAGTCAACAGCGGTCAATGGTTTAGCTCCAGTAGCTCAACACTCGAAGTACTGCAGATCAGCAGTTCAGCGCTCAAGCGTGGCAGTTCAGCTTCGGCTGCACTTCAGCAGGGCAACGTGACGCCCTTATAACATCGAAGAATATGCCAAGGTTTGCACCTCGGCAACAACTTCAGTTTATGTTCAAGTGCTGCACTTCGAACCACCTCAGCGGGATAAGGTCGAGTCATGCACTTCGGCAAAGCTCAACTGTGTACCACAGCAAAATAGCCAAGCACGATATTACTTCGTAGGACCCTTAAACAGAGGCGCAATTCAAATATAATGACTACAGCTGGTTAATCTTCCTGAACACGCCAAGGTCACAATGGCCGGCCTATTAGTCACATCCGTCAGACTATTGATCACATCAGCAGACCTACGGCCCTATAGGCCTTCTGCCCCAAGCAATCGTCCTCTCCACAATCCACTATCTACTATCAGAAGCCAAAGGCGGGAAAAGTCTATAAAAGCAAGCCAACCAAGACGAAGAATGAGACCAAGATCTGAATCCGAAATTCATACATTCATACTCAAAAGCAAATCCATACACTTTGCTCCTCGGCACATACTGTGAGAAACTCTTAACTCACCCTTTGAATTATAAATCTCTGTGAGATATGGCCCAAACTGACTTGAGCGTCGGAGGGTTTTTTTTCGGGGCCAACCCCCCCGGACCTCTGACCTGTGCTTCTTTGTGCAGGATATTTGACGCTATTCCAGCTACGCAATCTCAATCCCAGTTAACAATTCTTCACGTTAACTGACGAAGTTAATTTGAGGTCATCTAAACCCTTGGTGAAGATCTGGCTTCATCATTTGGTGCTAGAAGGAGGGCCCCTTAGTCCCTTAACCGAGAAAACAGCTACTCAAAGATTTTCTAACGATTACTCAGAGCCTTTCTAATTGCCCTTGGAAGCTATTGAGAGAAAGATGAGTAAAAAAGATAGTCAAGGGTCCAAGCAACCTATGACATCCAGCAGGAGACAAATGTCTTCTCAGCAACAAACTGATCAATGCTCTACGGAGCCGGGAGAATCCTCAACTCCCATTGCCTTCACATATGAAGAGCACAGGCGAGTCATTCACTATGTGGCTCAGAACCCAGAGGTCTTCCAAGCAGTAGTGAGGGAGATGAAGGGGAAGACCTCTGCAACAAAGTCCAGTGGGTCCTATTCCAATAACTCTCACCCACTGGAGCACATGGAGTATTCTCCCACTCGGCCTGGTTATTGTCCCAGGCGACAGGCTGAGTTTATGGGCGAGGCAAGACGGCCAGAACAAAAGTCTAGCCACCAGAGCTTAAAGTGTAATCAAAAAGTTTCCCTGTCTTTCAAGCATGGCAGAAAAGTTGACAATAAGGGCAAAGCACCGTTGCAGGAAAGGTGCTCTGTCAAGATTCGGTTAGGAGGCCGATGAAAGGAAAGAAACTCTCTGCTGGCTTCAAAAGCCCATGTTCTTTCCTACATGAGGAGAAAATCACTATCAAAAGAACCCCAGCCCCTGGCTGGACCAATCCACAAAAGAAACCATCGACTGTACTGCCTTTACCATCATGATATTGGCCATGATACAGAAGATTGTAGGCAACTCGGAAAAGAGATTGGGCGTCTTATTTAGCTGGGTCACCTGCAACGTTTTTATAATCCGAGGTCTAGGCTCCACAGCAGGCTGGACTTTGGTGGACCTCCTCCAGATGAAAGTTGTAAACCTGGGCCTCATCAAGATTTTCTAAGTGAGGAGGATTCAGATCCTGATGAAAGGGGGTTACGGGTTCCTTAGCACATAAGGCTGTTATAACAGCAACCATACCTGATCCAATCGAATCATGGTTTATCTCTTCTGGGGTTCATCCCATATCATCTGGCTCAGCCTTATGTTATCCGAGGATCAATTTCTTATATTCAACTGGATATTCTTATTTGGCATTCAGCCAGGAAAAGTTAAGTCACCTTATGGTGCACGAAGCAATAATTTATGCCTATCTATCATCCACGGTGAAAGTGGGGGCATATATATCTTTACCTCAGCAGGTCTGGGAGGTTGAGCAGGTCTCAACATTATCTTTACCCCAGCAGGTCTGGGAGGTTGAGCAGGTCTCAACATTATCTTTACCCCAGCAGGTCTGGGAGGCTCACATTATCTTTACCCCATCAGGTCTGGGAGGTTGAGCAGGTCTCAACAACGGGATAAGTTCCCATATTTTCACCTCAGCAGGACTGAGAGGTTGAGCAAGTCTCAACAACGGGATAAGTTCCCATATTTTCACATCAGCAAGACTGAGAGGTTGAGCAGGTCTCAACAACGGGATAAGTTCCCATATTTTTTCCTCAGCAGGACTGAGAGGTTGAACAAGTCTGAACAGCAGGATAAGCTCCCTGTATCTGTACCTAAGCAATACTAAGAGGCTTGACAAAAAGGGGATAAAGGTTTTCCCACCTCTCAATATTTAAGGCACAATAGAGCTGAAGAGCCAAGTACAAAAGGTGAAGATATTACTTCAGCGAAGAGCCAGCATACAAAAGATATTCTTTTGGCAAAGCTGAAGACAAATACTTGCAAACTATCAAAATAGAGTAAGTAAAGTCTCTTAAGAAGACAAATACTTGCAAACTATCGAAATAGAACAAGTGAAGTCTCTTAAGCTGAAGACAAATACATGCAAGTTATCAGCATAGAGCAAGTTGAAGGCAAATATTTGCATAAAGCAAACTTTGCAGTACTGAAACACTTGCGACTATGGAAAAAAAGAGCAAGGCTTTGCAGAGCTGAGGACAAATATTTGTATTCAAGACGAAGCAAGCACAACTTCACATGTTGTGGATAAAAACAGTAAAAGAAGCTGAAAGAAGCCGAAGAGCAGAAGTTGGATTTTCATTGAAATACAAAATTTATTACAACTACAGAAAATCCTATTCTACTTTACAACTTCTTCATCTTCTCTGAGATCAATTCCACTTTGGGACTAAGCACTTCGGTTTTCAACTACAGCTTCAGTCTTAGGACTATGGAGGTCAGCAAGCTCAAAATGCTCCTTATCCAGATCTGGACAGATTCCTTGGCAGGCATCAATCACACAAATCCCTCTTCTTCCAGTGAAGCAAGAAACAATTGCGATTACATTCTTCGCAGGTCATCTTCGAGATATCGAAGCGGTAAAAGTTTTGCTCTGCCATGTAACCATAGAGCAGGATGCTTGTTTTACAGAAGGGACTGATTTATTTGACCTATCCATGTTTGAAGTACAGCAAAATGAATCCTTTGCTGGAAAGGGATATGTTAAAGGAGGACCCGTACCAAGAGATGGCAGGGGTACTAAAAGGAAGGATATGGCAGTAACCAAAGAGGATATGCCAGTAAGGCATGATCTCCTTGAAGGACGGTTGTCCCCATCAGAGCCAAATTTTTCATAGAAGGATTGGACCTCACGGTCATTGGAACGTTTACATAAAAATAAAGGGCTGGATTGAAAGGAAGAACACTGTAGAAGACAAGGATAAGCTTCAAAGACGAGGAAGATGAGTGGAGAATGCGGAATGAATGGAAGAAATCGTCTCTATTTATAAGTGAGAGAAGGCGAAAAGTTGCTCCTTTTCGTTTGAAATTCAAAAAGACAGAGGTACATGCATTTTCCCTCCTTCGGGGAATGGAATCGCTGAAAAAATAATGATAAGGCATCAGAATTAGCGTTTACATTAAAGACGGAAATTATTGCACAAGAAAAAGGATATCTGCGTAATTAATGAGGGATTGTCACATCTCAGAACAAGATTTGTCTGCCTTCGCAGTTCAGCTCAGCCACACAAAATTTGGGGGCAAATGATAAACCCTAATTGGATCGTCTGTTAGTCAACAACGGTCAATGGTTTAGCTCCAGTAGCTCAACACTCGAAGTACTACAGATCAGTAGTTCAGCGCTCAAGCGTGGCAGTTCAGCCTCGGATGCACTTCAGCAGGGCAACATGACGCCCTTGTAACATCGAAGAATATGCCAAGGTTTGCACCTCGGTAACAACTTCAGTTTATGTTCAAGTGCTGCACTTCGAACCACCTCAGCGGGATAAGGCCGAGTCATACACTTCAGCAAAGCCTAGTCATGCAGTTCGGCAAAGCTCAGCTGTGTACCACAGCAAAAGAGCCAAGCACGATATTACTTCGTGGGACCCTTAAACAGAGGCGCAATTCAAATATAATGACTACAGATGGTTAATCTTCCTGAACACGCCAAGGTCACAATGGCCGGCTTATTAGTCACATCCGTCAGACTATTGATCACATCAGCAGACCTACGACGCTATAGGCCTTCTGCCCCAAGCAAGCGTCCTCTCCACAATCCACTATCTACTATCAGAAGCTAAAAGCAGGAAAAGTATATAAAAGCAAGCCAACCAAGACGAAGAACGGGACCAAGATCTGAATCCGAAATTTTTACATTCATACTCAAAAGCAAATCCATACACTTTGCTCCTCGGCACACACTGTGAGAAACTCCTAACTCACCCTTTGAATTATACATCTCAGTGAGATATGACCCAAACTGACTTGAGCGTCGGAGGGTTTTTCCCGGGGCCAACCTCCCGGGACCTCTGACATGTGCTTCTTTGTGCAGGATATTTGGCGCTATTCCAGCTACGCATTCTCAATCTCAGTTAACAATTCTTCATGTTAACTGACGAAGTTAATTTGAGGTCGTCTAGACCCTTGGTGAAGATCCGACTTCATTAGTCGCCGAGAGAGTATATAATAAATAGGTGATCGAAAGCATACTTACCTGGACGGGATCAATAGACGATCATGAAGGCCTATGGTCTAGGTTGGTGACCTCCATTGCACCTTGGAGGGGCGCCTGCCTAAGGTCTGCTCAAGAAGCAGAGCCTACGTCATAATTTGTAGCGGGTCTGCGCTCGCGACCTCTGTCTAAAAAAAAGGTGATCGAAAGCATGTTGTAGTGGAGACGGATTTGATGGGCATCTCCGGTGCAGCTGATGACATTTGACATATTCGAGGGAATGGAGAGCTTTATTCATTCACCAAATAAGCATCCAGTATGCAGTACATCGCAATTATCTACACACTTTATGAAGCACTAATGCTACTTATAAACATCTAATGAACATCTAATACAAAGGAAGCTACAGCAAGATGTCTAGTATCATCAATGATCTCTTGACAGATGTACCATACGGGCGGACGTTCATCATCATCATGAACCATTCTATTTCTCCAGAACCAAATTTTGTATATGGTCATAAAACCATACACACCCTCATGTCACAAATCAACTGATAAATGAAATTACTGAATAATTATATGAATAATATATTATAATAGTTGGTTCGTGTGATAGAAAATAGAAAAAAGCATAAGAAGAGATGATTGTTTGAATTTGGTACGGCCGTTTCACACGTATTTGTTGCCAGTTGTAATACCTTTTATTTTTGGACCTGTCCGTTCTCCAAGGCCATTTTCGTGAAATTGTTTTTGCATTTTTTTATTTTTTATATCTTTTAATTTCGAAATTATTATTGATGTTCAATTAGTTCATGTTAAATTATTAATTTAATAAATAAAAATAAACAAAGTGATGACATCATTTACTGGTCAACGTAAAATAGTATATTTAAATCGATTAATAATCATTCGTTCAAAAGTCCACGAAAAGGGGATAGAAAGCGGGTGAGATCAGAGGAGGTTGGAAAGGAGGCAAAATATGAGGCCTCCAATCACGTCCTGTTACGTGTAAAAAAAATTGTCTTTTTTTAAAAAAATTTGAATGTGGTGGAACCACTGACAATGTTTTTTACACGTGGCGGGACGTGATTGGATGCCTCATATTTTGCATCCTTTCCAACCTCCTCAGATCTCACCCCGATAGAAAGAGGAGCATACGCTATTCATTTCACTAGTTATTTGTACCTACCAATTGGTTACAATTTATGATAGCAGCTGTCTTTGATTATGCAATAATGCAATATAAACTGAGTCAGTGTTCCTTTTTTTCCCTTTTAAAGTAATGTCAGTGTACATGAAAAATAGTCGCACAAAATAAAGAAATACTACAAACTACAAAGATTGAACCGAAGACTTCAACAGCAAAAAAACATTATCATATTGTTTCAGAGGCTCTGTCTAACAGGATAATTGAACCGAAGACTTCCTCGTTAAATGGACTCCACAAGTATACATGAAGAGCATGGAACATTCTAATATAATAGCCAAGTTACATCAAAGTACTGAAATGGTCGTTCGTTTCTAAAATATTGAACAGTTAATTAGTTGTTCGATCAGTTATCAAAATAGAGACCCTCCACCAAGCAGTTGGAATTTAAGTTCCTGCCAACGTCAGCTTTAAAAAAAAAAAGGCCATTCTAACCACGAGCGAGGTACAAATGTATAATATTATTTCTGTTTTAAAATATAAGTTTACCTTAACGTTTTATGACAATGTAAATTAACTATGGTAAAAAATTAAAGTAGACTCATATTTTATAACTGATAGAGTAATATGTCGTATCAAGGGTATGTTAGAATTTACATAGTAAATCCATTACCCGAGGATCGCTTAAGAGAACACAAAAGCAAAGTAAATAAATGCGGAAATGTATCTTGCTCCATTGATTGCGCTGTAGTAGTCCTAACACGTATGGTGACTGTGTCTTCCAAAGGATTTCACGAACCCACCAGTTGTTGAATCCACTAATGAAGTTTCAACAACCACTACTACTATTCCGATGGAGAGAATAGATAGAGTATATTCTTCTTGAAAGTGTTTAATATATGTATATATATATGAAGCAACAAAGGAACTGAGAGTTTTCGAAATGAGCAAACTTCAGAATGCTATAGAAATAGCCTGCACTTTAAACGTTAAAAAAGACCACACCCCCTTTCTTTTACAGTTGCTTCATTTATATAATGAAGAAAATGCAATGAATTGCATTTACTTAGAAACATGAACTTTGCTTTGCTGAAAACGTTTCTTCCGTAATTGATGGCTGTCATTTAAAATTGCCATCAATTTTTCCGTTTCACATTAATATATAATAAATTATATATTAATTGCCTTACTCAAACACTTCGAGAAGAATACTCGTGGGTTCTTGTCCTTCGGGGACCAGATGTCATTAATAATACGGTTTCGACTTTACGAGTCCTACCATCAAGGACTGTAACCGTATGACTGTCTACACATTTAGTGGTCCATTCAGATTACAATGTATCCACTAATATACCAAAGTGATCACTTAATGTGTGGATACGTACAAATATTATGTAACATTAGTAACATATAATATATAACATACATAAGTCCACATGTGTTTGATATGTAACTTAAGTCACACGTGTCGTGCACTACACGTATGAGCATATCAAATCCAACAATCTCCCACTTGGACTATGTATGTTTATGTTACTTATTTGAGCTCCTTTACTGAATGTCCAATAGTGTAATCAACTTAGTCCGGTCCACTCAGTCAATGCCAATAAGAGAAACAAGCAGAACGTCGTCACACTTATGGGTGACGGGTCCCGAATCATGAATCATGATACCAACATTAGCTGAATGACATGGATGCTAGAATGGATGTGTAGTGTGAAAATTACATGCTATGTGATCATACATGCCAATTTCCAACTTGGTCCTACTTAATGAGATCGACAGAATTCAGAATGAAAGTCGCAAATAATGTACAACTCTGAAACTGCAGTACAACTTAAACTGTAATGTACATTATAATGAATGTCTGAAAACAATACTCTTTATCAAGCACTACAAAATGTAATCAATAGGCTCCCACTAAAGCTGAATATCTTTAGCTGTACTAATACCCATACGAGCCACATGCCCGTGAAACACCACAGGTATTACCCCTTTGGTCAAGGGATCGGCCACCATAAGATCTGTGCCTATATGCTCGATGCTAATCAGACCATTCTGAATTCTCTCTTTAACAGCCAGATACTTGATGTCTATGTGTTTCGACTTAGACGAACTCCGGTTGTTATTTGAATAAAGCACCGCAGAGTTACTGTCACAATAGATTTTCAGAGGTTTCTGAATAGTCTCAACAATACGCAGCCCTGTGACAAAATTGCGAAGCCATATCGCTTGACTGGAAGCATGGTAGCATGACACATACTCAGCTTCCATGGTAGATGATGCAACTAGCGATTGCTTTGCACTTTTCCATGAGATAGCACCTCCTGCCAGCAAGAAGATGTAGCCGCTGGTGGACTTCATGCTATCTTGACATCCACCGAAATCAGAATCTGTATACCCAATGATCTCCAACTTTTCAGATTTCCGATACGTCAGCATGTAATGTTTTGTCCTTTGTAGATATCGCAGTACCCTTTTGGCTGCTATCCAGTGATCCATACCCGGATTACTGAGGTACCTGCCCAGCATTCCAGTGATGTATGCAATATCAGGTCGAGTACAAACCTGGGCATACATGATACTCCCTATTGCCGAAGCATATGGAATATCCTTCATTTCCGATCGTTCAAGTTCTGTTTTGGGGCATTGTCTTAGACTGAATTTGTCTCCTCTTGCCACCAGGGTATCAGATGGTCTGCAGTTTTCCATGCCAAATCGCTTGAGCACCTTACCGATATACGTTTGCTGTGAAAGACCCAAGATACCTTGAGAACGATCTCTGTATATCTTAAGTCCTAGCACATATGACGCTTCACCAAGATCTTTCATTTCAAAATGTTTAAATAAAAACTTCTTGGTGTCGCGTATCATATTAATATCGTTTGCTGCAAGCAGTATGTCATCAACATACAGAACCAAAAATGCAAACTTACTCCCACTTAATTTGTGGTATACACACTCGTCAACCTGATTTGCCTCGAAACCGAATGAGGTGATGACTTGTGCAAATTTAAAATACCACTGTCGAGACGCCTGCTTGAGTCCATAAATGGATTTCTTAAGTCGACAAACCATGTTTTTAGGATCTCCCACTTCAAAACGAGGTGGTTGAACCATGTATATGGTTTCATCGATGTCACCGTTTAGAAAAGCGGTTTTAACATCCATTTGATGTAACTCAAGATCAAAATGCGCCACTAAAGCCATGATGATCCTGAAAGCATCTTTCGTCGATACCGGCGAAAAAGTTTCTGTATAGTCTATGCCTTCTTTCTGGGTGAATCCTTTTGCAACAAGCCTAGCCTTATATCGTTCCACATTACCCTTCGAATCACGTTTGGTTTTAAAGATCCATTTACAACCAATCGGTTTCGAACCTATGGGTAATGGCACGATGTCCCAAACATTGTTGTCATGCATAGACTTAATTTCTTCATTCATAGCTTCAATCCACTTTTCTGAATTTTGACAATGTATGGCCTGATGAATATTTATTGGATCATCTTCCATCATGCCTACATCAAATTCGTGTTCTTGAAGATACACCACATAATCATTTGATATGGGGTTTATTCTTTCACTAGTGGATCGTCTTAGTGGTACATGTTCTTGAGGTACTGATGGTTCCTCAACTGCATCAGTAGCTCTTGCATGTTCTTGAGGTATTGATGGTTCCTCAACTGCATCAGTAGTTCCTGGTTCATTAGAAACTATGTCCACAGGTTCCTGTGGACCAGAACTACTAGGGAATAGATCGTTAGATGTGTGTGTCCTTAGTGGAATCTCATCATTGATTGGTTCGATTCGCATATTTACACCATCAGAACGATCTTCATCTAATTCAGTGATCTGCTGATGCAAACATTTTCCTCAACTGCATCAGTAGTTCCTGGTTCATTAGAAACTATGTCCACAGGTTCCTGTGGACCAGAACTACTAGGGAATAGATCGTTAGATGTGTGTGTCCTTAGTGGAATCTCATCATTGATTGGTTCGATTCGCATATTTACACCATCAGAACGATCTTCATCTAATTCAGTGATCTGCTGATGCAAACCGTTTCCCCCCGGAACCGAGATATCCTCAAAGAACTGTGATGAATTTGTCTCGAATATAGTTTTGCTAGTGGGATCATAAAATTTGTAACCCCGTGACCTCTCGGCATAACCAACAAAATAGCAACTGATCGTTTTAGCTTCCAATTTTCTTTCGTTTGGCCTATAAGGCCTAGCTTCAGCAGGACAACCCCATATTCGGAAATGAAGTAGACTAGGCTTTCGTCCAGTCCATAACTCATATGGAGTTTTATCAGTTGCTTTAGTTGGTACACGATTGAGGATGTAGGCTGCAGTTTTAAGCGCTTCTCCCCAGAGAGATAACGACAACGTAGTTTGACTGATCATACTACGAACCATTTCCATTAATGTGCGATTGCGCCGTTCAGCTACACCATTCATGGAAGGCGTGCCTGGCATGGTATACTGTGGTACAATTCCGCACTCCTCTAGGAATCTTGCAAAAGGCCCTGGACGTTGTTCACCTGAACCGTCATATCGACCATAGTATTCACCACCACGGTCTGATCTGACGGCCTTAATCTTTCCATTGAGTTGTAACTCAACTTCTGCTTTATAGACTTTGAACATGTCCAAAGCTTGCGCTTTGTCTTTGATCAAGTACATGTAGCCATAACGTGAGTAATCGTCGATAAAGCTAATGAAGTATGTATGACCATTTCGGGTGGCTGTATGAAATGGGCCACAGATGTCTGTATGAATTAGTTGTAGTACACTCGACGCACGATTGGCTTCATATTTGCGGACTTTGGTTTGTTTTCCTTTAGCACAAAATATACATGATCCAAAATTCGTTGTGTCTAAAGGATCGAGAATTTCATTTCTGACTAGACGATCAATTCGATTTTTCGAAATGTGGCCTAAACGTCTATGCCATAACATTCCTGAATTCTCGTGAGTTAATTTTTGCTTAACGTTTCGAGTACTTGTTTGCAAGGTTTCTTGAGTTGAAGCGACATTCATAGAATAAAGTCTATCTATTTCGGACAATTGACCGTTACCAACCAATTTAGACGCAAGAAACAATCTGAAGGTGCCATTCCCAATATCACAAAAATAACCATCTTTGTCTAAACGATAAAAGGAAATTAAGTTGCGTCTGAAAGACGGTACAACACAAGTTTCATGCAAATCTAAATAAAAGCCAGTTGTCAGCAATAGTCTGAAGTGCCCAATAACTTCAACTTTTGCCCTGCCATTTCCTGAGTAGATATATTTCTCAGCTGGAGTTGGCTTTCGATGGCTCAGGCAACCCTGCAAAGACACAGATAAATGGGTGGTTGCACCCGTATCAATCCACCAAGTGTCTTTAGGTACTGAAACATGATTAATTTCTGAACAAACCAAAGAAAAAGATGTACCTTTCTTAGCAAGCCAAGAACAAAAACCGGTACATTCTTTCTTCACATGTCCCTTCTTTTTACAGAAGAAACAGGCAGGACCCTTAACCGACCCTTTGACAGCAGTCAGTTTTGCCCTTTTATCCGCTTTCTGAATGCCTTGATCTTTAACTGTCTGTACAGCCTTACGCTTCTTTCCACCATTCTTGTTCTTGGAGGTGGTGACGTGCACACTCGCAACGGTTTCGTTCTGAAGCCTTTCCTCTTCCTGAACACAGTGAGCGATCAACTCATTCACTGACCACTTCTCCTTTTGGCAGTTGTAACTTACCAAGAAGTGGTTAAACTTAGGAGGAAAGGAGTTAAGGACCATTACCACCAGCATGTCATCAGACACGTCCAGTTTCATGCTCCTCAACTTAGAAACCATATGAGACATCTCCATGATGTACTCCCGAATGCCACCATCACCACGGTACTTGTTTGAGCAAAATTTCTTTAAGAGATTACCCATTTCGGTTTTCTCATTCCTCATGAATCTTTGCTCAAGCTCAGCCAAAAATTCCTTGGCCGTGGTGGATTCAGAAACAGACCCCCTAAATGCCTCAGGAATAGTCTTCTGCATGATCTTCAGACATATGCGGTTGGACTTCAACCAGCGAGCCATAGTATCCTTCTGCTCACTAGTGCTATCATCATGTAGCACTGCTGGTCGGTCCATCTGAAGTGCAATGTCCAGATCGGCTAACCCCAGAAAAATCTCCAATTGATCTTTCCAAGACTTAAAGTTTGAACCGTTCAACATCGGAATATTATTAACACCAGAAAAGATTGCTGAAAGAAAAGAAATACAAAGAACAAAACAACACATAAGTCAATATCAACTGCAATATAATTTAAATTCAAAACAAGTATAGAACATTTCCATCTCCCAAAAAAAAACTTTCAATGTTAAGTGCTCTTTAGAGTCTCCTTAACATTGTCCAACAATTAGGGTGTAGAAATTGATGCAACGATACATCATACGTAAAGTAGTCACCTTCCTTTGGGCCGATGAACTAGTCACGTATTTCCTTATTATCGTCGGACATTTTTTCAATTACTACAATGTGATATATATGACTTCGACAACTACGTCTTCCTTTGGGCTGACTAATAGTTATGCGAAGCACATACACACCTGTCACAAACTTAACAATTGCACATGCGATGATATGATTGCCGCACTTTAAGGGGATCATATTAAAGCCATACATTTGCTAAGATGCGTATCCTTATGATTCTATACACGATTGCAGTTTATCAACTAACATGAAATTTATTTTTGATCGGAACATATGCATCCAGACATACGCCTGGTTGAACCCTTGCTTTTCTTCAAATTTTGAGACGCCACTGAAAATCTCAAAATGAAGAAAAACGCCTCATTGATAATTCTGAAGACCAATGAAGCTTTGTCAATCAAATCTGCTTGTGACATAACTTAATGATGAAAACTTCGTAGTTCATCTATCAAAGCAAATATATAAAATGGATTTATGTCGGTCAAACCCTTCAGTTAAACAAATATGCATGAAATGTCACATATATGGGAATCTGTCCTTATAAATGGCGTGTGATTCAGTTCATGGCTAATAATAACAAGGAGCAAAAGTCACAACAAATATGGGCCAATAACAAAACTGTAAAACCAAAAGACCATTTATTTCCTATGTAAATATAATAGACTTGAATTTCTTTTGGCTTTACAAACTACAAATTCTTTTGCCACTTAAGGACAACTAGCGATGATGGCTCGACAAAAGTCCACAATATGCATACAGTTCTTAAGTAAACACATGAACAAAATAACACTTCATTCCATTTTAATTATATAACTGCATAATGTGGATTTAAATGTATATCCAGTTGATTTTGTATGTATGGTATTGCACAAAGTGTCTCCTCAATTTTGATTTCTACTTCAGTAATCAAAAAAAAAAAAATTTGACTAAATTTTTTTTTAAAATCAAATTGTTCAAGTCACAACTATTTCCGTTGAGATACAAAACCTTAAAACAGGAATTTTATGAAGAAGTATGGCAATTGTGCAAAGTCTCAGAACTTTCCAAATGTATAAGCAACATCAACGGAAATGAAACTTCTACAGCAAAGACGAAATTTTACTACTAAGATTATTTGAAGACTGGAAGCATATGTATCCTACCACATTTATGGCCAAGTTTCATCGTAATTGTACTGGAGAGCCCTTTTCATCATTTGCGCAAATATCACTTCCACTAAATTTGTTTTCATCAATTGTGCAGCAAATGACGAGTTAAAATTGCGCAAACATTTTGTAAACAGAAATCACTATTGACATTAAAAAAATGTCGTATATATATGTACAAACTGAAAATAGAAAAACAATGTCGTGTTCTCATTAAGCGGGCTCTGATACCACTTGTTAGAATTTACATAGTAAATCCATTACCCGAGGATCGCTTAAGAGAACACAAAAGCAAAGTAAATAAATGCAGAAATGTACCTTGCTCCATTGATTGCGCTGTAGTAGTCCTAACACGTATGGTGACTGTGTCTTCCAAAGGATTTCACGAACCCACCAGTTGTTGAATCCACTAATGAAGTTTCAACAACCACTACTACTATTCCGATGGAGAGAATAGATAGAGTATATTCTTCTTGAAAGTGTTTAATATATGTATATATATATGAAGCAACAAAGGAACTGAGAGTTTTCGAAATGAGCAAACTTCAGAATGCTATAGAAATAGCCTGCACTTTAAACGTTAAAAAAGACCACACCCCCTTTCTTTTACAGTTGCTTCATTTATATAATACGGTTTCGACTTTACGAGTCCTACCATCAAGGACTGTAACCGTATGACTGTCTACACATTTAGTGGTCCATTCAGATTACAATGTATCCACTAATATACCAAAGTGATCACTTAATGTGTGGATACGTACAAATATTATGTAACATTAGTAACATATAATATATAACATACATAAGTCCACATGTGTTTGATATGTAACTTAAGTCACACGTGTCGTGCACTACACGTATGAGCATATCAAATCCAACATGGTACAATCTCGTAAAGAAAAATGAGACAGTCGAAACTATTTCACCAGCATATTATTATTACATTTCATTCTTTTTTGCAAGTTATTTTCACATTTAATCCGTTTAATGAAATATATAAATTTGATGGTAGTATTCGTGGTGTACTGAAAATTCGTCTTTCTTTATCCCGTGTATTCTTACTATAGTGTGTGGAATTTTGTAGGCCAGTCCACGTCAACGCCTACTGTATTCAACCACATTGGACCCCATGCTTAGATAAACTTTGACCTACACAAAAAAATTTGTTTAAAAAAAAATCAAGGTTCACAAAAGACCTATACAAAAAAGTTTTTGTCGGTCGAAGTAAAATTTTAGATAAAATCTTTCTTTTTCTTCTACATATCTATTGATGCTAAAATCGGATACAATAACCAGTTCTTAAATTGGACTATGGCTTTTACATGTAACCATGTTTAGGTAAGCTTTGTCTTTCAACTTTAAAGCAATTTATTTATAAACTTGACATATATTATATCGTGCTTTTCAATTTGGGTGATGAAGGGTTATTTGGTTTTTAGCCTATCAAATCCTCAATCTCGTCTACCAAGATCTAATTTTTGTTTTTTCAGTTGAAAAGGTAGTTTTACTCACGATAAATCAACCATAGCGGCAGAAATTACATACGTTGAAAACATGCTATTAAACTCTAGCAATCATTTTTCGAGGATATAATTTATTTGTTACAAATTATGACAAGTTGGGTAACACTATCAATTAAACTTTATAAATTCTCAACTTATAACCACCTTATTACATATCTCTCTGACATTTCTCTTATATATCACACTAAGTCAACCCATGCCCCCACTAGTTTGTTGGAAGGACAAAACCCACGACAAGACAGACCTTGATTTGCTACAAATATGAACCCTTATAGGAACAGTGATGACTAATGACCCATCAACGTCGACAACTTGTTATTTTCCATTTTCCATGCTTTATGGCAAGTTGACTTTTGACTTTAGCAAATCGAGTCAGCAAGGTTACCTTTTTTTTTAACATTGAAACAAAAGACAAAATCCCTCGTCATGGGTTCTATATCGTCACAGTCCCAAGAAACATTGTGGAGAATGTAAATCAGGAGTCCATCGGCTTCCTAGGTTCAATGAGGACTTTGCAGTGACCTACACAAGGTGCTCCCTGCGATCTAGGCATTCGGAGTAGCAGAAGTGAAACACCCACACTGAGCGCGTCTATGAATCTAACCCTCGACCTCTTGAAACAAATCCTAATCTGAATACCAACTGGATTATACCCTAGAGGTTACATGTTTTTAATCTACTTGTTCAAAACTAGGACTATGCTTGTTTACTTGTTTTTAATCTTGTGTTGTGTTACAATCATGTTTGAGTTAGTCAGGTTTCATTTTATTTGATTCAAGGCATATTACTTTTTATGATGGCTATTTAGGTTAAAGTGGTCAATTTAACACTGGAATGGTTCTTTTATATTCTTGCAGTTTTCGTTGTCTGTGAATGTAACCCAAAAAAAAAAATAGAAAAAGTTACTTTAGAAATTTTAGAGAAAAATGAGAAATTATTTTAAATTTTGTTTGAATATTGATTTAGATCAAATTGATTGAAGTTGTGCTTTACATTCTGGTCCCAAACGGGAAACCGTATTTTGTTTTTGCCGGCAGAAGTAATGGTTGACTTTATGAAAATTAAGGGTGTTAAGTGAACCGAACAATTTGTAAACATTTTGAGTTTGATTCATATTTGATTCGAGTTTGTTCGTTAATTTTACTTGAACGAGTCGAGTTCGATCAACTAATTACATTATTTATTAAAACGAGCCAAACTGTTCGCGACTATTTGGTTCGTTTAAAGAGTTATAGGTTTTCGAGCCAAATTCAAACAAATTTTGAAGCTCGTTACAGCCAATGAACCGAGTCAAACCAAACAGTTTGTTTAACTAAACGAAGCTGAATTCGAAAACATAGTATTCAGCTCGACTCTGTTCGTTAACACCTTAATAAAAGTACCAAGAGACGAAAAGAAAAAGAAAAGAGATGGAGAGAGAGGGAGAAAAAAACTGCTGACTCGAGGGACTTATGTATACCAGGAGATAAATGAAATCGTAAGTAAATAAATTAAGCCTTCTCCTAGTCAATAATTACCCAGCTTCTACTTACGCTTCATATGAAGCCAAACCCAAAAACACAAAATATTGTAATAATATAAAGAAAATAGAAAAGCCTCGTCATGTAGCTTAATATAATCTAAAGATATGGTTTGGAACCACAATATAATACAAAATTACCCTACACACACACATTTTAATAGAGTTTAAACTTAATTTTTTCTTTCATACTTTTCACCTTACAAAAAATAACTTGAACATAAATTATTGATACTATTTTGTAAAAATGGTACCTTATATTACATAGGACATTAAAATTATCAAAACGAATATAGTATCAAACAATTTATACTGTTTATAATGATAATTTAATACATTAATTTTATTAAATTACAAAATTAAATAAATATAAATTAAAATATCATTATAATTTTCCACTGTAATTTCTCATTAGAAATGAGTCTCAAACGAAGCCTAAGTCTATTTGTAGATATACATATCAGTAACGATTTAATGACAATGTGCAAAGTGCTCCTGAATTTTGACCTCCTATTTTGAAATATAAATGGTTTGACATATGGTGGCTTTATCCTGTCTGAATTTTTTTTTCTCTCAAGAATTTACGTCGACTGTATCGTCCCCATTACATATCTCACCGATAGGAGGTTTCGAAAAAAACATCAGGAATTTGAACCTTGTTGAATGCAAAAATGTTTGAACTCACTCCAGGCTAGTGGTATAGTGTGAGAGCACTATTAGCCCGTAAAATGACCTGATAGGCTGACAGGCCAGCCCGTCAGTTGTTCCTTCGGTGTTAATGGGCTCCTTGTGCTGTCACTGTGCTATGCCAAACTTCTACTAATAGGTCTTGTGAACCTGATTTATATTTATACATACCATATAGGACCGGAGTTGACAGAAACTCTGGTTGAGGTTCAACCTTTTTTTCTCTAAGAATTTGCGTCGACTATACCTACCACGTGTAGCGTGTGCCCCTGTAGCGTACCACTACACATAAAAAAGCATATTTTAATTCAGAGAAAAAGTCAAACTATATTAGTTTTAATATAAAAACTCTAATTCGTTGTATTTTTGAAAAAAAAAAAACATCTACGTTTATTAATTACGGTTTTGTAACCGTGACGTGACATAGAACAAGGGTTTGACAAAATCGTGGTGTGACACTTTGATTGTGGGACATTCTATAATTTTGAAATAAATGTATTATATACTACGATTCTGTCAAAACCGTAGTTTGCTCAAAATCATCTCAATTTCTCCCGCAGCCTATGGAATAAAATAAAATGACATATGCACCTATTGAAATATTGTTGTATTTCTGAGGTGAAGCTGTGTCATTTTGCAATGTATTTTTAGTGTGATAGGAATCCAACTAAAATGATGAGGGTTTCGCGTAACATATCATACTTTAAGTTTCTCCAATGAATTAAAACAAGATTTGGATTGGATGTAGATATGGAACATATTGATCTGACATGTCATTTCCTTTCATCGGCAGACGTGGTCATATACTTTTACAATGCTTCTCGTATTTCAAATGATAAAGATCTCGAGTCCGTCTTAGACATCATGATACATTGTTTAAATATTTCGTAGGTGGGGATTTACGTGAGCGTTCGTGATGTCCCTGTAGTAAATCCATCGACATGGGCAGAATCGATTGTGAAGGTTCACAAAGCTGTTATATTGATATTGTCGGGACATCTAGCGGGTAACACGGGAGGCGTTGAATAAAGATGCATACGATTACCTTATGTAAATTATGCTTGATACATGCACATTGTCCTACGATGGTGGTAGGAGGTATTATATAATGACAATCATTATTCAGAGTCGTGGAATGGTGTACTCAAGGGGGCTAGGTGTTTACGGGTGACTATTTGTGTTTAATTAGTTTTCAAAATAATGGTGAAGTCTGTATGAATTTGTGACTCGGTTAGTGCCAGATGACTGGTGGTAATGCACATACTCACAATCTGTTTGAAAGAAACTTGCACTTATGGTAAATTTCTGCTTTACCACATATTTTGTTCATATGCAGGAGGTATTATATAATGACAATCCGTTGTAACACTCTGCATACTAGCCTCCACTATAGTTCTGGCTTGAAGCTAACCTAGTTCGTAGAAAACATGTACATGACAGGTCTAAATCTACTCAGATTTATGATGAAATTGACCGAAGCTATACGTAAAGGTGAGATATATGCCACCAAACAGGTCACAACTGTAACGTTAGTGCAACACAACTTCGTGATAATTAGTGGTATCTTTACGTTTCTATGTAATGTTTTAGTGTTATTTCTACCATTGTCACAATGACTTTTTCTTATGTAATGTTTATCCTTATTAATGTCTTAGTGTCATTTTTACAGTCGTTTATATTTTATCCTTTAAATGACTACACTATTGTTGTGTGTTTTTTTTTAATTTTGCTATTAATTTATTTTGAATAACTAAATCCATGATCCTTTCTACACGTCTTCTTCACCTTTTCTATCAGCGTGCTCTGGTAGAACTGGTCCAACTTTATACTTATGCGACGGCTCTACTGTTATTGGTTTTGTTGTGTTAGGGTCATGGTTAGTGCTAATATTAAAGTTATGATTACGGTTAGAGTTAGAGCTAGGGCTAGAGCTAGGGTGATATTTTTTTAATAAAATGTAACGAGTACCATAAGAAATTTGTCACCAATATTTATTGTATGCAGATACGATAATTGTTACACATTAGCCGACAATCATAAATTGAAAACATACAACCATAAATTAATTAGTTGGTCTTTTACCAAGTTCTGTAATTTCTTCGATTGTACGTACTGGTGTATGAACTCCATCCGTAACACATTCTTGTTCTGAAATAGTGCCAATTTAACTTTTCTTTTGAACAACATATACGTTGAATGTATTGGTTGTGAAACGCAAGTGCTCCTCTCAAATCTTCATTATTGTATAAAGGCATCCCAATCAACTCATTAATATATATTGGGAGCCAAACACGGTCATCTAAACACAAATTCAGAATCATCTTTATTTTCATCTTTTGCGACGGTCATCAATGCATTTCTGGTGAATTCTTTCAACTAATGTCAGTTGAACATTCAAAACAATCACATTACACTCCTTTCTAAACATGCAGTACAAGTGAACTGTCACTTGCCGAGCATAAGACGTCGCTCAAGCCTAGTGAACCAATAAGAATTAATTGGTAGCGTAGACTAAACTTTTGTATGAAATTGGTTAGTTTTTATTAGATGTTATAAATTCGTGAAATATTTTTACAGTTCTATCAAAACCGTAAATGTACCAATAAATATTTTGTAAAACCATAGACACAAAACGGTATTGTGGTATAGTATGAAACAAGATTTTGACAAAACCGGTATGTGCGACTTTTCTCAAATTAAAATCACAAAGGGCTTTAAAGGTTAGATTCAACTCTGTCAAGGACGTTGGAGACATGAGAAGGTATATTCCGTAACTGGTACAGGAAATGATTTCATTAAACAAAATCAATAAAAAAAAATGAGTGGCACTACCAGCGGCGATGGAGATGGGAATCGTTCGAGTTTCACGCTGCAATTAATAAATCTAGGAATCTTATAAGTGTACAGGAACTTCATATAAGTTTATTTAGTTTAAGGTTTTATCTTTTTAGCATGAATTTCGGTGAGAAAAAAATGTATAATAAAAATTATTTTAAAGTGAGTATCAAGCATCAAATCTTCACAGGTAAGGTGGAGATTATACTCAAACACCACGCCATTGGTATGTATTACTTTCAATTTCTCATATCTTTTTATATGCTAAATTATTTTCCTGAAACCTTTAGAACAAAATATGGAAAAATTATCATTTATCGTTTATTACATACTTCATAGGTATAGTAATGTGAACTACTATCGCAGGGGATAGTTCGGTTGATACTCGGATTGAGATTGGCTTCAAGAGGTCAAGAGTTCGAATCCATGGATACGCACAGTGTGGATGTTCCACTGATGCTAGACCGAATGTCTGGTTTGCCGGGAGACACGTTGTGTGAGTCACTGCATAAGTACTTATCCAACCTAGGAGACTGCTGGATAGTAGCAATGTTTGGTTTGTCTGGGGACAACTTGTGTGAGTCAGTGCGTAAGTACTCACCCAACCTAGGAGATTGCTGGACAACAGCAATGTTTGGTTTGCATGAGAACAACTTGTGTGAGTCAGTGTATAGATACTCACCCAACTTAGGAGACAGCTGGAATCTTAATTTAGATCTTCTACAATGCTTCTAAAACTGAAACGGTGGAAGACCTTAAGGCTAGGGTATGATCTTTTCGTCCTAATTAATGGAAACTACTGAACGAAGACATTATTTTCATTTAGTTGACTTTTTCATTCTCATCCTATTCTGTCAAAGATTTCACATTGTGTTTTTTTTTTTGGGCTTAAATTCCACATAAAGGGTATGTCTTGATTTCCTTTGCATGTTTCTTGATATCAGTTTTTACCCGTTCATTAATGTTGACAGACGAATAATGTTGTCTCTAAAAATATTATTCCTTCGTTGTTCAAAGGAATATAATAAAAAGTCATGAAACATATCCTACTTTTAAATTCTTCCAGTACATCTACTCCCTCCTACCAAAGTTCTAGTTTTATTCGTAGCTTTCCAGAAAACCGGAAAAGGTTGTAAAAATCCCTCCACCATACAAACAACAGACACAGATTAATTCGACCTATCCTAAGTTCTTCTTTTTGAAACTTATTTTTCTTATTCTCACAATGTAGTGGACACGGTTCCTTCACAAAGTTTAAAATAAACCAGAAATAATTATATATATGACATCTTAGTAGTTACTTATGACCAATAAAAAATAGGTAGATAGAGAGTAGCCCGTTGCATTCTACATGATCACTCAATTGATATGATATTTCTCTTTATATATCAATTCTTCATTAGTTATAGACTAAATATTATAATGATACATTGTTATTCATGAAACACAATAAATGATTGACTTCGGTAAAAACAAGAGTAAATGGTTATGGAGCTTCCACAACATAGTCCAGTTGGTACTTAGGTTGAGATTTGCTTCAAGAATTTAAGAGTTCGATTCCAGAGACACGCACAGTGTGGGTGTTCCACTGCTGTTAGGCCGAAGGACTGTTTGCGAGACATTTTGTGTGGGTCACTACGTAAGTCTTCACCCAACTTAAGATGTTGTTGGGCTTCTGATTTACATCCTTCTCAGTGTTCTTTGGGGCTGGAAGGGTTGAGCCATGAATAGGGAATTCACCTTTGCACAAGAGTAAATTGTTATGGAGAAAAAGAGAGAGAAAATGGGAACCAACTTCGACAAGAATGATAAGCGATTAGAGTTCTGTGACGTACTCAAATGTCATGAACCTAATAGTAGGGTAACATGAGCCCATTTATTGAGTTTAAAGAATTACACGCATTTAAGATTGTCTAATAAAAGTGATTACAACACATTTTTTAATTTATAAAATAGCTTTTAATTTTTGTTGAAAATAATTTAGCTACCTATTTGGATGAAAATTCAAGTAGAAAGTTAAGCAGTGATAATATAAATGTTTATATGTTTAAATAGATAACAAATGACTTCAAAGATAAATAAATTTAATGTACGGGTTTACAAAATCGTGTATTTAAATTGTTCGATTTTTTTTTTACATTGATGTCAAAGTGCTTGCATGCCATTTATACACATACAAACAAAAAAAGTGAATACATAAAATAAATGAACAAATATGTATGTGTGTCTATATATATATATATATATATATATATATATATATATATATATATATATATATATATATATATATATATATATCATTACGTTACATTTGCATTACTTTTTAAGATGTTTTGAAATGATATCAACTTTTCATAATAGACGTATTAACTTATATTTTATTTTGAGACTATCCTAAAAAAAACAACCAATAAAATCAACACCTTTAGTTACAATTCATTAACAAATCAAAGGACAAACTGAAAGTTACAATTTAATGACCATTTAATGCATCGAAAAATGTCTCTTTTATAACTTATATTACCTAAGCCAATTTGAGAATATGAGACGAACAGAGTATAAAATAGATGTTAAATGCATAAAATAAATTACAATCATAAAATGAAATGATAAACCGGTACACAAGTAGGAAAAACCTTGCATAAAGGTTTGAACCTAAGATCTCTAAATTTTAAGATAACAACTTCATATCATAATTGGGTTGATAATAGAAAGACGTAACGCATATTTATTAACAAATGAAGACGGCAACGTGTCTAAATGTCTCTCTCTTGATGAACCATAATACTATAAAATAGAGGTGTGAATCGCGTTCTCTAAAATCTAATGGGGATTAGTGGTTGTTTCTGTTGAGGGATAAAGTATTTTATTTTTTCCGAGAATGATTCGGAATAAAATATCACATTTGTTCTTAAACAACAAACTATTGCATCGGTGTTGAAAACGATATAATAAAAACCGTTAGAGCATAGCTCAGTTGTTACTTGGATTGATATTTAACCCAATAGGTCAATAGTTCGATTCCAGAGATATACATTGTGTGTCTACTGCTGCTAGACCGAAAGTCTGGTTTGCAGCACACATTGTTTGGGCCACTGCGTAAGTCATCACCCAACCTAAGCAGCTGCTATGCTCTTGAATTACATCCTCCATAATGATTTTTGGAGTTGCGACGAGGGATTTTGCTTTTTGATAGGATAAAAGCTTTTGCGCATATGTTCTTTTCCTAATACCACCTCCTTGTCAAAGAAGACCCCTCTTTTTGCACTAAAATGTGTTCTAACAACAAAGTAAAAAATGGAAAAAGTGTAAATTTTTTACAAAAACGTGCAGAAAGTAATATATAAACATATGTATGTATCTACATGTAACAAAATTAAGTGGTTGATTGTTTATTTCGTTTACGGTTGTTGAGACCAATACCTGTGTTATTAAACTCGCACCGGACAGGCCAGTTGAACCGGTGGGACCGTGACTCAGCCAAACACCCAGTCCAAGATACACTCTGAGGTGTTCAGATCTTCCCACCGTCACTATTTCACCGTACGCGTCACCGCGTTACACGTGACACTTCATTCACCCTGACCACCCTCTTCTGTCATGTGTCACGTTTTGACTCACCGCGTGGGGGATGATCCCATCCACACTCCGAGTTACACTTGATATCGGACCTGAAATGGCTTGGTCAAACCGGTCAACAACCAGGTGGACCGGGATTAGATCGGATTTTGATCGAACCAGACAGACCGATTCAATCGAGGAAATTTATGTTGAAGTAATTTTAGTGACAATGTCAGCACATGGTTTCGAACAGCCAACCATGATCCAAACCATCCACCAGGCTGATAGCATATTCCGTTAAGAAGCTTCCTCATGTTATCAATACATGAAAGTCAAAAGAAAAGTCAGCCTTCATTCTTTTTTTTAGCAAAAAAGAAATTGTATAACAAATTATCAACATTGGAATCATCAATCCATAAAGATTTTCAAAGTAAGGACGCAAATATCATTTCCATGAAAAAATAAATAAATAATAGTTCTATTAAATAACAATTTAGGTAGTTGTTTTATTTCAGTCAGTATGTTGTCTTCTTTTATATTGTAAATTAGATATATTAGACTTCGCATAAAACCAAATAGTTAACATCCTTATTCATTTACATATATGTATTGCATATATATATATATACATACATACATATACATATACATACATATATATATATATACACGTATTGCGTATTTATATACATACATATACACACGCACACACAACAGTTGATGGTTTATTTTGCAGCCTAGTTGAAAGTTGATGCTTCCTTCTAAATTAATTAACCCCAAGTAACTGCCATACGATTGTAAAAAAAAAAAAATGAACACAAATTTTAAAATGGTCAAAAAATGGTCAAGGAATAAGTATGATTAATTGATCCATAACCAATGAAATATGTAGAATATTCATGGGCCACTTGTTTTGGCGAATCACCTACTTGCTTGCATGTAGATAAAGCTTATTTGTCATCATTTTATTGGACCATTAGTTGCTCTACGAGCACAATAAAATTAATGAAAAATGAAAAGCCAAAATATATCAGTGCCAGTCTGTGATGACTAACAACATCATCATTTTATAAAAAAAATATAAGATTCACACGTTGGCGGCTCAATTATAGGGTTTTTCACAATACAAAATGCACTCCCCACTTCCTATATAAACTTGTACTACACCACCATTGTTGAAGCACAAATCAGATTTCACAATAATTTGTGTAATCATAATAATCTCTCTCATCTTTTTCTCATTCTTCATACAAGAATCATCAATCCAAAATGAGTTTCAGCTCTGCAAAATATATTTCTTCCCCTTCATCTTATCTTGTGAAATCACCAAACAAACCTCCCTCACCACACACAGTAAGGATGGCAAGTGCCATCAAATGCAGAGGAGGGCAGTGGGTAAGCACACCCCAGAAGGATGAGCAAACTGACAGAAGAACTTTTGATGAATCAATGATGGGTGTTAAGGGATTAGCTGAGTTGGGGATGAAAAAAATCCCTTCTTTTTTCATCCACGAAGGAATCAAGAAAGAGATCATGCCTGAAAAGTATGGGGTTCAGGTCCCAGTCATTGATCTCGGCGTGGATGGGGCCAGTAATGATCCGAAAATCCACGCCGAGATCCTGTCCAAGCTTAGCAAAGCTTGCGAAACTTGGGGTTTCTTTCAGCTCGTGAATCATGGGATTCCGGATGATGTAATGGAGAAGATGAATGAAGCTATTATAGCGTTTCATGAACAAGATCCCGAGGAAAAAAAGAAATATTATACTCGAGATAGCACAAAAAGGGTTATATACAACAGCAATAATTTTCTGTACAATACAGCATCTGCTACTTGGAAGGATACCCTTGTGTGCAAAATGGCTCCTGTTCAACCAGATTGGGAGGAGTTGCCTGAGATCTGCAGGTATGCTGCAATTTTATTATACATACGTACTAAATTAAATTGTAAAATAGGTAAAATTTTCATGCATAATAGTAATCAACAATAGTAAAACAATCTAGAGGTTAGCCAAAAACCTTGGAGTAAAAGGTGAAATCCCTCACTCCGGCCTCCACTGTCCAGCTCCAAAAAGCATGAAACTACTATAAGGTGAAATCGCTTACTCCAACCTTACCGTCCCAGCTCCAAAGAGCATGAAACTAATACCTATCCACTAGGATTTAAACGCTTATACACGTGAGTATGCGTAGCATTTGGAGCATGAGCTTAAAAGGGGGGGGGGGGGGGGGGGAAGAAGTCCATAATCCTTATATTCTATGGGCTAGTTGCTTTCATATTTTTCGAACTTTACATGTAATTTTGTAGAATTTTCCACAGGAAAATATCAGCAAGTACATACCCCTCTTTAGATAGTTGTCACTATATCTTCCCCCCCGGGGGTGTTTATTAGTCAATAACTTCTAATAAAATATTGAGGAGAAGCTTAAGTCTATTTTGGCTGTGCATTTCTAAGTCAAAATCATAAATGCGCATGTTTCATTGTCACCATGAAAAATGAAGAAAGCTACACGTTTTGTGAATCAAGGGGACAGACAAAATCCTTTATAAAATAGAATAGCTATATGTCATCCACGATTTGATTTTCCTCTCTTATTTTGTTTCTTTATATCAATATTTTGTTTGATTCGGAGACTCAGAGTCCTTGTGCCGTACCTAACGGGATGAGATTTATTATTTTGGCCCACCGTTTCTTGTCGTCCTATAATAATCCAGTAGCATGTTTTGCTAAGTTTTTTTTTATAACACTGTGGTATCTTATTTTTATGCAGAGATATAATGAACGTGTACGGAGCACATGTCATGAGAGTTGGGTTGACTTTATATGAATTGCTCTCGGAGTCCTTAGGGCTGGAGAAAAATTATCTACGAAATATTGGAGGTGCTGATGGTCTTTATTTCAAAGCTCATTACTCTCCAGCATGTCCTGAACCCGAATTAACCTTAGGGTCTGTCACACACACCGACTTTGGCTTCCTAACTATAGGATTGCAAAATGAAGTTGGAGGTCTCCAAATACTTTATGAGAACGAATATTTTGAACCACCATATATTCCTGGATCTCTGTTTGTCAACTTGGGAGATATGGTTCAGGTAACTTATCATTCATCAAAAAAATCCGCTAATTTTATTTTATGTCGAATAAACGACTCTACATCTGTATCAATTATATATACAAACACACACATTTTTTTAAGCATCCAATGTTACTAAAGCAGTGAATACTTAATGTTATTTTCATATTGCAGTTGGTTACTAATGGGAGATATAGAAGTGTACACCATAGAGCCGTGGCCAAAAGTGTTGGTCCTAGAGTTAATCTGTCCGGTTTTCTGAGGCCGAGCCAGGGCCAGGGATTTTCGGTTCGAAAATACGAGCCGATCAAGGAGCTGCTATCTGAAGAAAATCCTCCAATCTACCGGCCAGTGACTATGGACGAGTATATTGAATACTATACCATGAAGGGATTTGATGGATACGCCTCGCTTCCACATTTCCAGACAGAAAAGTGAGCTAGAGTTAAGTGAAGCCTAGCACATCTCTGTCCAAAATGTCAATAGACTCTTCTGGGGGTTTAAATTTCGTGGCCATTTCTTTTACCTTTTTTCTTTTATGTGATTTTGTGTAGTTACTTTTTGTTGCAATATTTGTTTGAGTGTAATACGTGTGGATGGTAATTTGTGGGAAATAATGGGGCCTTCAGGTTGCCTTCGTGTAATGTTTGGCTACTTTTGAAATGATAAGTCAGTCATGAATTTCTCAACGTTTTGTTGCAAAGGAAGCTAAAGACCTTCTCCATTTTTTCTCATAAATTGATTTAGATAATTTCAAAATAGAAATAATTGCAAATACCTTCTATGATCTAAACCCCAAGTTACAAATTATCCTTATAAGAATTTTTGCATAAGCTTTTTCTCCCTATTAACTATTATGAATAAGGAAAAAGTCTACATGAATAATTTATGAAAGACGTTTGCAACTCTGATTAAATTTGTGGGGAATTTTTACGAATGCTCCTCGAAAATATTGGAGACCAGGACTTCGCTTCTACACATGTGACTCTGTAAAGTATAATACTCAAATTAATTACTAAATGAAAAAGAACTGAAAGTAAAGACGCACTCGTAGCGATGTTCAACGAACCAAACAGTTTGCGAACTGTTCGAGTTCAGTTTGTATTCGTTCGGTAATGTCTGTAAACGAGTCAAATTATTCGTAAACTGTTCGGCTCGTTTAAACAGTTATAGTGTTATCGAGCCGAACTCGAATGAATGTTAAAGTTCGTTTAGCTAAACGAACCGAGCCAAACAATTCGTTTAGCTAAACGAATCCGAATTCGAAAATCTAGTATTCGGTTAGACTCGGTTTGTTAACACCTCTAAGCAATGAGTAAATGTAAACTCTACAACAAAGTCCAGATCAAACTTCACAGTCAACAATAAATAATTACATATCGCAAGTTATAAGTCATATAAGGGAAAATCCCTCTCTTTGAAATACCATCTACAATTATTCTTATGATATGGAGTGGATCAGCAAGCTCAACTTGCACGAACCAAATATCAAACTTGTTTTGCTCTCTGTTAAAATAGAAGTTGATCTCTTACACCAAAGAGTGAGTGTAAAATTATAAAAAAAAAAAAAAAAAAAAAAAAAA